>CM051260.1:76895088-76940088 GCA_027921565.1 Artemia sinica | reverse complement strand
GAATCTCATGGTCCCTTAACCTATCCCTGACTCTACTTGCAACTTCTCCTTCCTTTAATCCAATCCCTAGCCCACCATTCAATAGCTCTGAAAATCCACAATCATCCAATATCTTTTTTATTTGAGATGACCACGTATCACTCTTTGGGATCCTCAGAGCTTCTAAATATGCTGCTTTTGTTATCCTTACTCTGGACATACTTAGGATTTTCTCGCATAGTCTTATCCTCCCTACTAGCCTATCACATCATAAAGTGATAGAGACTTCTTAAAGTGATAATGATAGAGATGTCGTGGTAGAGACTCCCATAGCCATTAGAGACACTTTGCAGAAGTTGCATCTGATACTTTCTGTGATTATTTTTTCCCGTAGGATACACAGAGAGATAGCTTAGAAGTTTTACTTGCAATATCCGTGTCGTCATCAGAAGATGACATCATACTTTTCTTAAAACAAAGGTTGATTTTAGGTGTTATTACAAAATTAGAAGCACCTTCCAGTAGCCTACCATTTTGAAAATTACATCTCCACCCTAATATCTGACCTCTTTCACCTCGCCGGCGTAACTAGGGGAAAGGGACCAATTGCGCCCTGAGCAGTTTCGTTGGCGCAATAAGCCAAGAATATCTGCCGGCAAATAAAAGCAAAATGACAGATCCCATCTACGGTTTCCTAAAAACGTATTAATATTAATTTTACACAATATTAATTTTACATGAATGTGCTTGTCTATAATGGGTATTTAAGAGACAGATACACGGAATAATCCAAAGCTTACTGTTATTTTTTTTTTTTTTTTTTTTCTTGTGTTGTATGGCAAAAATACCATGTTCACCGGAACACTGATATCCTACTGAATGAGAAAGATATATCCGCATTTTATAAGACTTTGGCCCTTCCTGAAAATCAGCTAGTTAGGCCGCTGTTTCAACTTTAGGCTTTTCCTTGAAAGGGTTTCTATTGATTTTATTTAGAGATGGTTTTAGTAACATGAGAAGGATTATATTTGGCTTTCTTCTTATTTTAATACAATAAAGATTAGCTAGCAAAAACATGTATTTCTACTGGACAGGACTTCAATACATTTACATTCCTCTCTGACTAAACATTTAAGAAAATTCTCAATTAATAATCAGAATTTATCATGTATAGGTCAGTATGGTAATCATAGAAAGTCACAGTTATTTAGCAGGATAAACTCTATAAAAACAGTTAAATCAAAGTTCTCCCGCCTAAAGGTGCAGATTACTCCCCATGTAATGTAGGAGACAGAGGCCCTACCAATAGAACCAGGATATACAGTAATAAGTGATTTGTTTGTATCCTGCTTCTCCTGGACAGTATCTGTGCAATTTTCCTCCTCAATTGACGGAATAATGTACAGTAATAAACTCGTTGTTTTAGTGGAATTAAACTGCACCTTTACCGTCCTAACATTCAGGGGCGGATCTAGAGTAAAACCTCTGGAGAAGCCTAATGTGACAAGGGCTCCAATGAACAAAATCTTGGGGGGGGGGGCAATGTGACAAAGGTGCCAATAATTGACCAAAGTGACAAATTTATTCTAAAAACAAGGGTGAAAAAAAAATCAAGGAATTCTCGTCCTCATTCCTCAAGGAATGAGGACGACAGAAAAAAATCTTGGTGGGGGTGGGGGGTCCCCATGGATCCCCACTGCTAATATTTACGCAAATACCTATTGTTATCTGACTCCCAGTCCCTAATTCTGGCTAGCCGAAAAAACTAGGGGGTTCAGAGAGAAATGTAAAAGAACTTAATAATTGATTTTTGGCTGCCAAACTGGGGAACAATTCTAAAATTAGCCTTTCGAAAGTTTTTTAACCGCAGTTTTGATACATCAGTGTATCTCTGGAAATATAATCATTATCCTAAGGTAATGGGGGGCTAAGGGTTTAAACCACCCCCCTTCTCCCCCCAAAATTTTTGTCTGACTCGTAACAACGTAACAAAAATGGACATACACAAATTTTGTATGCGTTTCTTTTGAGGTTTTTTGTGTAACCCCCCACCCGCCCAAAAAAAGTAGCAAAAAAAATTTGTTTATGTCAATTTTTATTACGTTGTTACGAGTCAGACAAACATTTTGGGGAGAGGAGGGGGTTTCAAACCCCTAATCCCAAATTCAAAAAAATTTGCTCACTATTTGATATGTTTGACACACTGAGTTCCATCATTTTACTTACGTTCCAATTTTAAAAATCGTATGAGGTGTAACCACACTTCATCACAATCTCAAATTATGATTTAAAACGCCATTTTGTAAGTTCGAAATTCTCAAATATCTCATATCCCCACTTAAATAAAATAAGAAACACAAGAAAAATAGATAGAAAAAAGAACAGAAACAGGACGAAATAGCAATTATAAAAACAGAACAGTTAAACAAAAAACAGGTCATCTGTTTATGTTCTGTTTCTGTTGTTTTGCATAAATAGAATAGAAACAGGTACTTTGAAAACAGAACAGAGACAGAATACAGAAACAGTGCCCATGCTTACATCAACACCACTGCCCTAGTCAACTATTAACGTCAGGTAATTCTTAAACTATATGACGGAATAAATCTATACCATTTCGATATCACTACATTTTTGCATTGAAGGGTGGGGGATCCTACTAGTGAACATTTGGTTAGACTAATTCAAAGTCACAGTCAAGCTATATAATTTTTTTCCCCCTTTTTAAACAATGTTTCTAAAATTAGGATGAAAAATTGTCAGTTACAAATGGAGATGTCCCATTCTGATTGATTATTACTACTTGGGTAATGATTATATTTCCAGGGATATACTGATGTATCGAAACTGCGTTTAAAAAACTTTGGAAAGGCTACTTTTCGAATGATTCCCCAGTTTGGCAGCCAAAAATAAATTAATAAATTCTTTTGCTCGATAACTCTTAGCAAATCATATTCAAACAAAATTCAAAAGTTTGACATTGAAATTGGTATTAAAAATTTGGCAGTTTCTTTTTATTTTACAAGGTGAATTGTTGTTTAAGTTCGATAAATAACAGTTCATACTGCGGTGTGAAAACAATGTTTCCATGTATTTAAATCGGTCATGTGCTTTCGTTGTTTAGGCTAATGATTTTAGACTTAAAAATACAAAATGTTGATCTATTAAACCTCAAAGTGGCTATAGACCATCCTAGAAAGCTTTCTAAACCAAGAGTTCCAACAAAAGTAGGCACATATAATTAGCTCCCGTTATTGGAAGCCAAGGTTAAATAAATAAAAAATATTACTACCCTTTACTTTTATCTTAGAAAGTTCACAGAGAAAATAATTTTGGTTCATTTTTGTCACGTTTTTCTTTCGTAATCACAATCTTTGATAATTCGTGTATCACACTGTAAGTAAGGAGGAACTCGGCTCAACAGTAATCGAAACTCTAAAAGACAGAATGTTTATATCAATGGATACATTAAAATAACCAGCTTATTATGCTGATAACAAATATATAAGATTCATTAAGTTTAATGTTACCCATCAAGAGTTATGAGCCGGAGAAAATTTGTCTGATATTCGAATAGGAGAGGGGTCAGCCCCTAAAAGTTAAGGAATTTGGATGAAAATCACACCATCAGATTCGGCATATCATAGAACCCTTCTGTAGGAGTTTCAAGCTCCTATATACAAAAATGTGAAATTTTGCATTTTTTGCCAGAAAAAAAATTATCACGGATGTGTGTTTATTTGTTTTTCCTCATGGGTGATCATATTGAAATAATGGTAAAGGACCAGGAGAGGGTGCATTCAAACGAAAATTTAAAGCACTTACTTCCCTTTTTAAGTGCCCAAAAATTGAGGGCAAATAGTGATAGGAAGATCTTTGTTGACAAGAAAGCCAGAGATCTTGAAGATGATTCAAGGAAAGGAAACACCTGCTCCCTGTACAAACACTTCCGCGAGCTGACGGAAGGGAAGACTTCCACCGTGAGCCGTGTTTTGTCTGCTAACGGAAGCATGCTGGATGATGATGCAGGCCAACTCTCCGCCTGGAGCAGTCACTTCTCAACGCTTCTGAACGCTGAGACAGTTGCTTATCCCGACCCAGATCTGATTCAAGCAGCCATGGCCACATCCTTGGCTACGTCCGACCTCGTACCGCAACCGTTTACCACTTCTGAGATCCGAAATGCTGTAAAACGATTAAATAATAATCAAGCCTCTGGTGTCTGTGGTATTTCTGCGGAACTCCTCAAGTACGGGGGTTCGGCGATGATTCTGTGGCTCCAGCTAATCTTTACAGCTGTATGGACGACGGAAAGCATACCGAACGACTGGCGTGCTGGCATCATATTGCTGCTCTGGAAACGTAAGGGCAGCCGTCAAATCTGCTCCGACTATCGTGGGATCACGCTTCTCTCCGTTCCTGGTAAACTCTTCACCATGTCACTCCTGGACAGGTGTTCTACCTTTTGCGTAGAAAGAGAAGAGTCCAACAAGCCGGGTTCATACCCGGCAGGTCAACGACGGAGCAGATTTTCACTATGCGCCAATTGATCGAGAAGACGTGAGAGCTCCACTGAAAAGCGAACATCGCATTCATGGACTTTAAGGCTGCCTTCGATTCTGTTGATCGCCGTTCACTTTGACTGATACTAAGAACTACGGGTCTGCCCAAGAAATATTGCTCACTTTTTGAAAAGCTTTATGATGATACGGAGAGCTGCATGCAATTCAACGGAAGACGCAGTCCCGCATTCTCGGTGAAGACTGGTGTCCGGTAAGGTTGCGCTGCTGCTCCCGAGCTCTTCAACTGCGTCACAGACCATGTATGTTATGACCAGCACGACGAATCGCATTCAGTTTCGTCTTCAGTTCGGAGACCGGACACTCTCTGATGCTGACTTCACCGACGACATAGCGCTAGTTGCGAACACCGTCGAAAAGGTCACCAAAACTCTCCAGGTGCTCTCAGAAGAAGCCTCGAAAGTTGGACTGAAGATCAACTGGCAGAAAACCAAAGTTATGCTCCTTGAGCCCCCCACGTCTCGTTCTACTGTAAAGGAAGTCAACATAGGAAGCAACCGAATAGATGTGGTTGAAGAGTTCACTTACCTGGGATTCATTCTGTCGAAGGATGGCTTGATCACAAAAGAGCTTACATCTCGAATAGCCAAGGCGTCGGCACTTGTTGGGAGGCTTAGCAGCATCTTGCGAAAGCCAAACATTAGCAGCTTTACCAAAATGCGCATTTACAATGCGTCAGTCAGCACCGTGCTGCTGTATGGAGCGGAGACGTGGCCAGCTGCAAAATCTATCCTCAGCGCCGTCGATGTCGAACATACAAAACATCTCCGAAGAATCGAGGGACTTCACTGGACTTGCTTCGTTAGCAACCATACCCTCCTGTCACGTACGGCACAAACTCCTTTCTCGACGCAGCTCCCCCAGCGTACTGTTCGCTGGTACGGCCATCTACTTCATATGTCAAGTGACGCCCCATTACGGGTCGCATTCTACTTCGACCTTACCCTACACGGATGGAAGCGACCCAGAGTAAGCCCCCCCTCTCACTAGGTGGAAAGACAAAGCCGATGAATTCCTCGCCCAAGCCCACATCCTGGTGGAAGAAGCTGCGAGCCTGGCAAGCGATACGTCAACCTGGAGGTACCTGGTCTCATCGTTCTCTACGCAGAATCCTCGGCAGGAGCCTTAAGTCAAGTAAGTCAAGCAACTAGCCCCACTCGCACACCCCTTGTTTTCCCAAAATTACCAAATAAAAATTTTACGATAGTCATTTTGTTTAGTTTTCTTTAAAGATCCAAAAACAACGTCTTTAGGCATAAAATGACACCTCAAAGTCTTTGGGAGAGGCCTGTAAGTTATAAAGTTTGCCCATTGTTTACGCGTTCCTAATCGACTATGCCCTAAGCAACGACTTAGTGATAGGTAGACGATTCACAAGTACTCGTGGATGTCCCCTGACGGTTGGACAAAAACCAAAGTGATCAGTTTCTCATATCAAGATGATGAAAAAGTAGCCTGCTTGACGTGAGTGGCTTTCGAGGAGGAGATATAAATTCGGATCACATTTTGATGATATCCGAAGTAAGAATTAAACTGAAAGTTCAGAAGCCAAAAACCAACGCCACAACACGCAAACAGTCCGACACTGATAAGCTGAAAAATCGTGATATCCACAAAAGTGACATAATAAATAACAAAAACATAATAAAGTTGAAGCGTTAAACCTACTAGATTAAGCTGACGAAACTGGTGTTGAAAACATATGGACGTCATTGAAAAGAGCGCATCATCACGTCGCGAAGGTCAGCCTTGGCTTCAAGAAAAGAAAGAAAGAAGAGTGGATATCGGACGACACCTGGAAATGTATTAGAAAACGCAAGGAGACCTGAACGCGTAAGAAAGGAGACTCGAAAATGATGTATCGACTAATAAATGAGATATTCAGAAAGACAAATAGCCGAGCATCGCTTGTAAAAGATGAAAATGGGAATGTAATATCGGATCCACAGAAAGCTGACGAGAGATGAGCCTTACATTTTGACAAAGTCTTAAATAGACCTAGACCTGATGATCCAGAAGTAGTACCCCATACCCGGTTTTTACAAATTGACGCAATTTCTGATCCCCCAAGCACTGAAGAAGTGACGGCAGTTGTGAAAAAGCTGAAAAACGGACGGGCACCTGGAGTGGATGGAGTCACGGCAGAGATGCTGAAGGAGTCCCTTCGAGCCTGCATAACCATTTGGACTACACTCCTAGTGGCCATCTGAATAACGAAAAAGTCCCAAAAGATTACACCAGAGGTGTACTGGTAAAACTCTTCAAGAAAGGCGATGCGCTAGCCTGTGATATTTAGAGGGGCATCAACCTAATGTCTGTTCTTAGCAAAATACTAACCACAGTCATATTAGAACACCTAAGAGCAACCCTAGATTCCCACTTCAGAGAAGAGAAATATGGGTTCCGACCTGGTAGGTCTTGCTCTGATCTTATTTTCATTCTAAGACTGATGGTGAACGATTCAAGAGAATGGAGCAATAAAGCTGCATCTGCTCTTCATTAATTTTGAAAAGGCTTTCGATTCTTATATATTACGGAGTATCTGATAAACTAGTCAAAATGATAATGGCACAGTATGAAGAAAGTGGATGCTGGGTATGCAGAGAAAATGGGGAAACGCGTTTCTTGAAGATAATGTCTGGAGTCAAACAAGGATACGTCTTATCCCCGTTCCTGTTTGTCATTGTCATGGACTAAATTCTGTGACAGTCTTCAGGATGTGGAGTGAAGATTAGCAGCCAGCAGATCCCTGATCTGGACTTCGCAGATGACATTTTTCTTCTCGAGGAAGCGAAACAGTGACTGCAGCTGCGACTCGACGACATAGAGGGAAAGGCCGAGAAAGTGGGAATTGCAGTGAATGTTAATAAGACAAAGATCATGGTCACATCTTAATCTCCCCTGATACTAAAATGTAAAGATAAATCAATTGAGAAAGTCAAAGAAAACAAGTATTTCTGGAGCTGAATTGAATATGATAGTGAAATAGCTAATGAAATCAAGAGGAGAATTTGGACAGGCAACATCAGCCTTCAAAAATTGAAACCAGTCTGGCACAGCAACAAATACTCTGTGTGCTTAAAGCTCCGACTCCTAAATAGCAATGTGATGTCCATCCTTTTCTATGTTAGCGAATGCTGGATATTAAACGTCCAACTGGAAAAAACGTATCCTAGCTTTTGAGAACATGTGCCTTAGAAGGATCCTTAACATATCGTCGCAGGAAAAGGTCACCAACATAGAAGGTCATAGGCGAACCGGTCAGCCATTAGTTAGTCATTAGTTAGCCATTAACCTCCTGATGCTTAGGAGATAGACTCACCTTGGTCACGTCCTTCGTATGCCATAGGATCGACTCCCAAAAACATTATAAGACGCATACGAGGTCGACCATAACATACCATATGACGGCAGTACCACCGGCACCTGAGAAATGCCTAGCTGTCTCTTCAACCACATGTGAGGATGTCACCACTGCAGCTCAGTTTCGAGATGTTTCGCGAGACTTCGTATACGCCCTATTCGCGGCTCTGGAGGATCTAAGGTCTAAAGTAATATGTTATTGGGAAGTACACAGAAATATTTGTTTTTTGAGGGGGGTATTGTCCTTGGGATGAGCTTCCATAGGGAGAATTTTTTTCAGGGAATAATTTTTTTGTGGGGAGGGGGGGGGGATTTTCCAATGGAAACTCTAAATTGGGGGGATTCATGGGGAGATGTTCCGGGGAAATTGTCTGGGGGCCATTTTCAGCGTGTTTGGATTTCTGGGAAAAATTTCCACAGAAGGGGGATTTCGGGAATAATCAAGTAAACAATTAGAAATTAAAGTCTTTTTTTTAAAGTATGCTATGGAGAATTTTTCAGGCTGAACCGTCCACAAGAAATTTTACGCGATTGGGGATTTTCAGCGAGGATGAAACCGTCTGGAGGAAATTTTACTATAAGGGGTGTATTTCACGTTGGAAGAAATTCCCATGTAAGTTTCTCGTCCAGAGGGGGGGGGGATATTTCAGGGAAGGTGAGTCAGATTTACCAGCATTATTTGAAAAAACGATCATAAATGAAATAAAAAAAAGTTTATTTTTAGCTGAAAGTAAGGAGCAACATTAAAACTCAAAACGAACCGAAATTATGTTCGATATGAAGGGGTTGCCCTCCTCCTCCATACCTTGCACTTTACGCTAAATTTTGACTGTTTTCCCCATTTTTCAAGAGCAGCCACTGAAAGACCGGGCCGCCTATTTAAAATAGGAAGCTTTCTTAAGTGTTAAAAATTTATTGTAAAGAGCAAGGTATTCAGGAGGGGGTTATCCTCTTCATAATAGGAATAATTTCTGTTCGTTTTGAGTTTTAATGTTACTCCTTATTTTCAGTTTAAAAAAATATTTAATTCCTTAAAGGATCACCCAATTTCGTCCATTATAAACTTTTTTAGTCTGTGTGGTCAAACTATTTACAGTTGATTGGCTGGTTTTGACATAACTTATAGAACTTGGATAGAAGATCCGAGTCAACGATGGAAAACTAAAAGTTGAGATCTACATTCACAGAAATCTTAGAAATACCACTTAACTTCTCCAGTTTTGGGCTGGAGATTGTATATAAAGATATAATGAGATCATTAAAACCTTCGAATTTTGGTAGGGTTTTTTTTTCGATTGAACGGAGCAAATTTATGTATGTATGTTAAATAGACAGTGCTTTGCTTAAACATTAGTAACAACTTATATGTTTTCTTTATTTGATACTAGCCTCTTGTTAGATTTTTGCACTGTTGAAACATTTACGATCGCCAATGAATTTTTACCAAAATGCTTTGGAAGTTCACTGTGGTGACGGGAAAACGTACTAATGATGTCCTTGGTCTGCGAGACCGTCAGCCATCAACGAAACTCGCAAAATGATTTTTAATATATCGAATCCTCATCACTAATACTTCGGATTAACATTTACTGACCAACCAATTTAGACAGACAAAGAAATATGTTTCCTGATAAAACATATAGCTCCGCCTTTGTAAAACATGATTGGTTCTACTGGGAGAAATTATTAGCCAGTAAAAAGGATGAAATATCTTACAAGTAAATTCTCTGTTTCCCTGTGGTTAGACACTGTCGGTAACAAATTCTAAAATTATGAAATTCTTGACTTACAAGAAACTATGCTTATTTACTTGGCATGAATAAAAAAAAAACATAGATATGTTTGAATAAGCCTTGCTTTCCCTTTTCAAATCTTTAAATATAGCTTGTTAAGTGAGAAAAGCTAACCTTTCCATCCATGTTAGCAAGCGTTTTAAGTGTTCCATTAATGTGAGTGACAGTTTGTAATTCCATTTTGTCAAGAATGTTTTGGGATTGTGACGCTGTCTGATGTAAAACGGCTATTTGTCTCCAAACCTATAATAATTAATCCTTTATTAAAAAGTTTCTTAACTATTAATAAATTCTGCTGTTGATAACTATCAATAACTCTAGTTACTATTTATAATGATACTGTTGTTGGTAATAGCCTTGTTATTGATAATGATAATAACTAATAATAAAAATAATAAATAACAATTTATATAACTGTTATATTTGCAATTAAAATTAACAAAAACAACCGAATATAACTTAATATAACTGATAGTGACATAGTGATATAATTTGTGACATATTGATATAAATTATACTGTAAATATAATTTAAGTTCCTTAGCTACTGATAAAGCCAACTATTACTAAATGCTTACAACTAGCTCTCCCGTAAGGCACTGCTGCGATCTCAAAATAATGACATATTACCATAAACACCAGAGCTTCATAAGGATGTCTTCAACGTTAAAAATTTAGCTCCTGATCTTTCCTAATTTTATAAGATATGTATGGTTGTGAAATTTTCCACTTAACCATTTCAGACAATCATTTAACTGTCCCTTCAGCTATTGTTTCCTTTGGGACCAATCATTTACCCGTTGGTCCCTTAGCATTAGCTAATTATTATGATGTTAAACCTTCTGGTAAATAAATAATGTCTGGCCTCTTGCGACAGCACAACTTTGGTTTTGTCCTTGCTTTCTGTGCCGCCGATTTCGATGCATCGAAAGAAAGCGGCGGGAGTCTAACCTAGGTGGTTTTCGTGAAAAATTTGAACCTTAGGCTGAACTGATGAAAAGGAAACTAAATTTTTGAAGGTTAATTACAATTCTGGCCTCGAATTCCAAAAGGATTTTTTCGTTTGTCTATGAGCCAGTGTTTACAGTGTACCAGCTGAAGTGGGATTTATAGTGAGCGTTGGAAAACACTACCTGAAGCTGCCCGGAAAAGCTTTCATTTTAATTTCATTTGGTACTTTATTAGCTCCTATATTAATTCATGCTACATCACGTATTATAGAGAATATATCTATTGGAATAAAACCTAAATTGATTTATCGTCTTCTAATTAAAATCGGATCCAAACAGTTGAGTCAAAACACCCAATAACTTAAAAGTTTACTAACCTGTCCAAGTTCGTTTTCAAGCTTCGAAGTCAGATTTTTCCATGCAGTCCCCTGTTGGCCCAGCACCGCCAAGGTGACATTGTCAACGCGCTCCGTCAACTCGCTGTTTAGGTTACCGGTCTGTTTCCTAAAACAATAAAAATTTAATAGTAAACCCTACAAAAAAAATATGCATAGAGCAATTGATATTCCAAAGTCGCGTCAATTGCTCATTAAAAAACACTAATATTCAATTAAATAATGAGTATTTAATTAGATATTTAATTGAAATGAACACTTTTATTATTCTTTAAGGATAAATTCATTTAGTATTTAAAAAAGCATTGCATAATTATAAACAGATAATTAGTGTCAATAATTAGCGGATTTATATCTCCGGGGCGAAACTTGTTTTGATATTAGAAAAAAAAATCTATTAAAAATGATCATATTTATTTGTCAGAGACCCCTTTCGAGTTTGCAATTTTTATAAATCCCTGGTCTGTTAGCTAAGTAAATACTGGGTAAAAATATAGGAAAATTAGAGAACTGACACCGCTAATCCAAAAGTAGTGAATTTTTAAATTTCAATTTCACCGTGGCTCATTTCTGCTTTTGCAAAATATGCTGACCGTTGAAACCGACAAAATTTTAACAAAATCCCAACAAATACATGATTTTAACCTTGACAAGTATATATTGACCCGTCACGTGACTCGACAATAATTAGTTTGGCTTTTTTCTGGGGGCACCAATGGACTTCTGAGACATGAGTCTCAGCCCAGAGTGTATGGTCCACTTCTCCCTAAAATAAAATTAGTCTTGAAACAGAACAGTTAATACAATCACTTATTTATTATATTTTGTTCGAAATGGCTTATGGAGACAACATAAATGGCTTTACATATCACAAAGTAATTCCCATCCTGGAATCACTTTGGGAAGACAAACCTGCTTTCCAGGTCATCTTTCCCTTATAACAAACAAAATGAAAGGGATGTGAGGGGCAGATCTCGGGATGTGAGGGACAGATCTAGAGCAAAATCTCGGGGGGCCAGTGAAACAAGGGCGCCAATAAGCAAAATGTTGGGGAGGGTAATGTGACAAGGGCGCCAATATTTGATCAAATTGACAAATTTATTTTAAAAAAGTGAGAAACAGATAAAAACAAGGAACGATACACACCTGAGAAAATAATTCCCATCCTGGAATCACTTTGGGAAGATAAACTTGCTTTCTAGGTCATCTTACCCTTATAACAAATAAAATGAAACTACTGAGTAACACTAGTGCTCCTGGTTTAACAAGAAAAACGATAAGAAATTTAATTCTCTGAATTGATTAGGGGGAAATTTAAACAACCATGCATATCTTTGAAAAAAATAGGAAGAATCGGGAGTTTAATTTTTCTATAAAAAAAAAAGACCTCTATTTACAGTAATGCAGTTTTTGATTCTAATGGGTGCAAAACTTAAAAGCAGAAACGTGGGTAAAAATCAACAAAAAAAAGCTGAAAACATATGGCTTAAACAGCCCAAGAAAGAGTGATATTTTTCTTATTCTTCTTTCGAAGTAAACAAATTGCTTGGTTTTGAATTTTTACAAACGAAAAACCTCGCTAAATTTATCTAATTATTTTTATATATTTATTTTCACCCTTCAATGTGGTAACACCGACAAAAATTGTTTGCTGCCCCCAAAACTTCATAATCTTGAAACAACCAAAAGAAACGTTTTAGAAACCAGTGATTTTCAGATATGAATAGACCGTAGATGAGTCTAGGGGGGAAATGTTTTCTTTTGGAGTCCTTGGTGCTTTACGACATAATTTTGAAATTAAAACAGATGGAGCAAGGAATAGCAGCTATCCTATGAAAATGATGAGTATGGTAAAAGATACAAGCATATAATATTATTACATATTACTTTGGAACAGTTTAGCGTGGAAATGGGCCTTTCAAACTAAATTCTTACCATTTCAATTTCCTGCTTTTGTAGTACGACTGTGACGTAAAAGTTAAGGGAAAAGACCTTCTATATTATTCAAACGTTATGAAAGTTATGGCAGCTAAGACATTTCTCATGGTTCTGATCAATAAACAGAACATTTCGTTAATTTATCTTTTACCAGATTGGTCTTCCATGCCCAATTACCTATGAAGACTTGTTTTTCTTTTTTCCATCTTGCCTTTTATTTCTTTCTTTTTTGGCTTGATATTAATTACACATTTTGAGTTAGACAGAAGTAATTTTACTGTAAGGGGTATGTTCGAGTATACAATTAACAAACTTCGGGAAACAAACAAACTAAGTTAATAACACATGATGACGGCCTTTGAAGGCCATCATGGCCAAAACTTGAAGACCAATTTGAAGGCCAAAACCTGAAGAAGGTTCAGATTTCCTTTAAAGGTGCACTGTCTTTGAGAACCAACAGACAGCATTTCCGAATTTAAATAATTAGTTTTACTTACTTATGTTCACGGTTCAACATGGCAACACTGACGAAATTTTATACTACACAAAAATTTCAGAATTTTGAAACAACCAAACAATTTTTTTTTTGAAAACCACAATTTTCAGGTATGAAAAGACTCAGCATGAGTCCAGGAGGCAATATTTTTTTTATCTTGATGGCTTTCTAACCATTAATTACACCCACTGTGTAACAAAATGAATTAAGACTAGAATTGATGTTCCGTTTTTCCTACGAACCACACAAAATTTATGAAGGTAAAGCTGGACTAGTGAAGTAGGAATTATTAACTAGACAGTTACTTTCTTTGGTGGTTAATTCGGCTAGCCAGCGAAGCTTACAAAAGTTTGGCAACAATTATATTCTACAATTTCATAGGGGTCTTGGGGATATCACCTTGGAGTTGAGAAAGAATAAAAGGTGTACTTGAAAGCTTAAACGTTTATAACGTTTACATATACACAGGTGAAAAGTGTCCCATTCGTACTTACTTACTTTCACGATTCAGTATGGCAACACTGACGAAATTTAGTAGTAAATGATTAAACAAAATAAATGATTAAGCAATGATGACAGAATAATCTTAACACAAATATCTATACGCAATAATCTAGAATATACCACAGATAGTCTATGTTTTTGCAAGCTCCTTACACTTCATCTTCAATACCATCAGCAAAGATTTTCTAAGGTATTTAAAGCAGGAAAAAACCGGTTATTTGGGGTTTCTTCTGTGTTTTCACCATTCATTGCACCCATTATTGTTAAATAATGGTGGTTGTCTACTTTCTCAAGCATTGCAGTGGTTTATCTCTATTATTGGGAATTTATTCAGGCAATAATTCTATGAATAGATAAAGTGTCTAGGGAGCTTGATAAATGTATTCTCCACATTTTTTTTAGGTGTATTAAGGTGTGAAAATTGTCAGAAGACTCTTTAAATTGAAATTGAGGATTTTAAATGGTCTTTCATTAATTCAAAATATATTCTTTATTTAAGTTTGGCATTTTAGAATTCCCATTGCAGCTTTTTAGAAAATGAGTTTGAAAGGGAGTTGGATTTGCCTTTTGCAATGGTGATGAATTTTTGAATTATGCAGGCTTATCTTAGTTTTGGCAAGATTTTTGAAGAAACTAAATTTCAGCTGGGAGGGAGGTAAACTGGGGTCTGAGGGGCAAACCAAGGTCTGGGATGGGACAGTGTTTCAACCCCCCCCCCCATCATCCTGTAAAAATTTGAAGTGATGCCCCTTTTCAGGAATAATGACCGCTTTCAAACCATTTTTATGCGAATGTAAACAACTAATGTTGAAGGAGGGAGTGGTAGGCTCCTTTCCACAAAGAGAGCCTTGGACCAGACAGTTCGTAGTAACAAAGTGTAAGTAAATAGTGGCCCTTGTAAGTAGAAACCGAAACTCTAAAATGCGAAGTTTTGATTCCAATATCTGCAAGAAAAATCCTCAGGTCTCCTCAGGGGGGTTATTTGTGCTTCCATGAGTTGCCAGTAGCGGCAGTCATGAGATTTGGAAAATCTCTTGGGTATGAGAATCGTCAGTTAAGACACGTATGTAGAAATTTATTTTTGAGAGATGAAACACGTCGGGGGAGAGGCAAAAGCAGACAGAAAAAGTAGAGATATTATTTGAAAAATATTTCTAATCATAGAAAAGAGCTTTTAGTATCTTAAGATTCTTAGTCCTAGGTCTTATTTTCCTAAATAATTTCTTAGACCACACTGCTTTTCCATTAAAAACAAAAATAAATTTTTAAACAAGAAAAACGGGTTTTAATTTTCTATAAAGCAGTGAAATACAAAACAATTAATTATGCACAAAAGCTCCGAATATTTCGGCCCCACATCCGGGAGCCTTTCTCAACGGAAAAAAAATAAAATAAAATAAATAAATAAAAAAAACAAAAAACTTAACTTACATCACAATACTAAATACATAAAGAGAAAGAAAAAAAACAAAAGAAAAAATATAAATAAATAAGAAACAAAACTCACATATTAAATAAACACTTCCATGCACTGAATGTCTATAATGATTCAACTCGCCTCCTCCCAGTGTATAAATGGAAATATATCAAATAAACACTTCCATGCACTGAATGTCTACAATGACTCAACTCGCCTCCTCCCAGTATATAAATGGAAATCTATCAAAAATGAAGAATATATTTATACTTAGACCAAAACAATAAAAGGTCAACTAACCCCCCGGCCCATAACCCCTAATTAAATTTCACAAGTTCATCAACCAATTTATGAATTATAAATTGAATGGATTCGTTTGGTTGCAAGCTTAGCTGCAGTTCGTTTACTTTTCTCATCATTTAACCCATTCTGACCAATGTTCGCAAGGTCATCTTTCGTTTCAGAAATATTATTAAAATCAGTACTGGTTGAATATCTTGCCTGCATTTTAATTAAACTATTATAAATTGAATTGATCCCAAATTCCCCTTCATCTCTATTTATACTAGTACCCCCATATATTATCTTTTTTATTTCTATAATTTCCCTGAAGCTTTGTAAAAGTCCTACAGACGTATCTACTATTTTTGTTTGATCAAATAAAATACTGTGATGAGGAAAATTATAAAGATGTTCTGATTCATAAGTTCATATGTTCATAAGATTATATGTTCTGATATAAGATTCAGATGATTCATAAGTTTCCAAAAGATGTAAATAATGTAGATGAGTTAAGACTAAGGGTAGTGAATATTTTAACAGATTTTGGTAGTTATCAAGAAAAAGTTAAGAACAAAGATATTAAAATTTTAAAAGATTTAAAAAAAGATGATTCTCTAATAATAACGAAAGCGGATAAGAGCAATACAGTAGTAATCCTAGAAAGATAGTAAAATAGAAACAATTCTAAGTGATACTTCAACATATAAAAAACTTAACTCGGACCCAACTGATTTGTATGTTAAAAGATTAAGAAAAGATTTAGAAGACCTTAAAACAAATGGAAGTATCACACCCCAGATGTATCACAAGTTCTTTCCAAGGGGATCAGTTAGCCCTAGAATATATGGTTTGCCAAAAATACATAAAACAGGCATCCCCTTAAGACCTATTGTTTCAACAACCAATTCACCAACGGTAAAAATCGAGAAATGGGCAGCAATGACACTTAAACCATTATTATATCTCCAAAATTCGTATATAAAAAACTCAAAATTTTTAAAAGATAAACTTATAAGTGTAGAAATATCAGAAGAATCTAGATTGTTCAGTTTTGATATAAAATCCATGTATACGTATATTCCTTTTGATAAATCGTTTAGTATTTTATCCAAAAAACTTGAGGAACGAAAAAATGAGATAGAAGAATTACCTTCGGGAATTGAACTGGAAACTATATTAAATTTAGTCAGAATAACTAGCAGGTATACTAACTATTTCACGTTTAGAGATAATTTTTACCATCAAATTAGGGGTTTAGCAATGGGAGGGCCTTTAAGTCCGTTGTTAGCAAATATTTATGTAGAGTATGTTGAAAATTTAGCTATAGAAACATATTTTTTAAAACCTAAATTTTGGGGCAGATATATGGATGATATTTTAGTTATTTGGAATTACGGGGAATCAGAAATTGAAGGTTTTTTGGAACATTTAAATAATTTGGGAGGAGAATTAATTTTTACAATTGAAAAGGAAACAGAGAATAAGTTACCGTTTCTAGATATTTTGATCCATAGAAATAATAACGAACTAGCATTTTCAATTTACCGTAAACCGACTAGTAACAACCGTTATTTGTCTTTCACATCAAATCATCCAATCCAGGTAAAAAGGGGTGTGGTTATTTCTTTAGTTGATAGGGTATTAAAATTAGCATCACCAGGATACATAAGAAATGAACTAATTTTTATTAAGGATATTCTAATAGGTAATGGCTATCCGGAAAATATGATTTCTCAAATAATTGAAAAAAGGAAAAAAAAGTTGACGGAACCAAAAATATTAGAAGAAGATGGGTCAAATCAAGAAACAAATTACATAACTTTGCCTTTTATACCAATTTTATCACAAAAATTAAGAAGAGAATTAAAAAAACATAATATAAATACAGCATTTAAATCAGGACATAATATAAGCTCGTTGTTAAATAAAGGGAAAGACAAGGTACCGAGAAATTTGCAAAAGGGAGTATACAAAATTCCATGTTCTTGTGGTAAATTTTATGTGGGAAGAACGCAACAAACTTTAGAAAATAGGCTACAACAACACAAGAATGCAATAGATTGCGCTCTAAAACAAAACAAAACACCAGAAACGTTTGAGTCAGCTGTTGCAGAACATCTTTATAATTTTCCTCATCACAGTATTTTATTTGATCAAACAAAAATAGTAGATACGTCTGTAGGACTTTTACAAAGCTTCAGGGAAATTATAGAAATAAAAAAGATAATATATGGGGGTACTAGTATAAATAGAGATGAAGGGGAATTTGGGATCAATTCAATTTATAATAGTTTAATTAAAATGCAGGCAAGATATTCAACCAGTACTGATTTTAATAATATTTCTGAAACGAAAGATGACCTTGCGAACAAAGGTCAGAATGGGTTAAATGATGAGAAAAGTAAACGAACTGCAGCTAAGCTTGCAACCAAACGAATCCATTCAATTTATAATTCATAAATTGGTTGATGAACTTGTGAAATTTAATTAGGGGTTATGGGCCGGGGGGTTAGTTGACCTTTTATTGTTTTGGTCTAAGTATAAATATATTCTTCATTTTTGATAGATTTCCATTTATATACTGGGAGGAGGCGAGTTGAGTCATTATAGACATTCAGTGCATGGAAGTGTTTATTTAATATATTTCCATTTATACACTGGGAGGAGGCGAGTTGAATCATTATAGACATTCAGTGCATGGAAGTGTTTATTTAATATGTGAGTTTTGTTTCTTATTTATTTATATTTTTTCTTTTGTTTTTTTTTCTTTCTCTTTATGTGTTTAGTATTGTGATGTAAGTTAAGTTTTTTGTTTTTTTTATTTATTTATTTTATTTTATTTTTTTTCCGTTGAGAAAGGCTCCCGGATGTGGGGCCGAAATATTCGGAGCTTTTGTGCATAATTAATTGTTTTGTATTTCACTGCTTTATAGAAAATTAAAACCCGTTTTTCTTGTTTAAAAATTTTTTTTTGTTCTTATTTTCCTCTTCTTCAATTTTTTGTTTTTTTTACAATTAAAGCAGTGCTTGGCATAAGCAAGAAATAGACATGTCCTATCAATTACCTGACAGTGTCACCAAGTTCCAATAGAATCTGCTGCACCGCATATTCTAGCCGGCGTTTTGTGTCCATCACACTGTCAGCCGTGTCTAATAAAACTTGCTCAACATTGGTCAATCCTCTTATCTCTGCTGAAATATTTTGATAGCCTTGCTCCACTCTTTCTGATAAAGACTCAGCCATATCTCCTGCCTCAGTGACCTGCAATTGACACTTTATTAAATATCTGAAACCATTCAAGAAAATTTTATATCAGTTTTAATTTTGGTAAGTATTCGACGTTCAATTACATTGTGGGACTTGAATATCTACACTGGCCGTAGAGGAGTCAGATAAAAAAGACCCTAAAACTTTACAGGATATGAAAACATAAACGGAAGCACGAATATACAGGGGGTGCAAATATTTTTTAATAATGAAGAAACAAAAGATGTATTTTTCTAAATCTTGGGGATAACTTTGTTTCTTTCGATTTTTCGTCCAATCGACATACCACAGGTACATTTCAAAATCTAGGGGGGATGACTCTGTTTGCCCCCCCCCCCTATTATTTGGCACCCCCCGATTATTAAGTGCATTTTTGGGAGCATTAAAATGAGTTCTAGTTGTCTATTTTCTCAATTTTTTTCTAATTAAAGTCTTTAGAAGCAGCAAAACCAAAATTAAGAAAAAAATCCTTAAAAAATACTAAAATGTTTTTATCATATAAAAATATTTCACCAAGTGAATTAAAAATTTACAAGGCCCTAAAGCTTCAGTATCGATATTGGAAACGATGTTAGTATCTCATTCTCGTTTAATATTAAGCACCAAATCATGTACGTTTTACAGAAGGGAAAAGTGAAATGAATCGGGATTCCAATAATGCGTAGATTTCTTCTTTTTCTTATTGAAACAAAAAGCAATTTTGGAACCAATTGTCAATTTTCTTGCAAGATAGCTTAATCGACAGTTACTAGACATATGATAAGATAAAAATTTATTGGTAAGCAACTGTCACAAACTAAACTAAAAGCAGCCAATTCACGTTTAAAGTCAAAAGATATTGGAATATGGAATAAAGACAAGAATCATAAGCGTAACGGCAGGCAAAAATCAGTAAGATAAGAAAAACGATGACAAACCATCAACGACCAGAAAATAAGGCCTAGGTAAAAAACAAAAATAAAAAATGGAACTTGAAACAAAACAAAAACTAAAAGTAAAACTGCGTAATAAAAAATACAGAAAAATGACAATTTAATAGCAGACAATAGCTGATGTGTCAACCCGTGACACCATTAAACATCAGTTCGTATTCGTAACAAACGGTTTGTTTATTAACAAAGATTTCATGCCAATGAAATCTTATCACAAAAGTGTGGCAGCCAGACATTATCAGTTATTTGTTGTTTTTGTTTTTTCAGAAAGTTTACGGCTCCAGGCCATTGGTTCATCTCCCAATCAGCAGTATTACAAGTTTTAACCAGCACTTCTGTTGGAACAAGTTGGGGACAACATACACTAAAACCAGATTGCATCTCCCACTGTAATTATTCTTTTTTTTTAACTTTAAGGCTAAAAAAAAATGAAGTTCCAGGTTCCATATATGTCCCCAGGGCATAACTTACAATGCCTTCTCCCGGGCCCTGGGGGGTTGTGTTGACCGTGGAGTTTTTGTTATATGATATTCGAACTATTTTGAACAAAAATACTATCTCAAAATTTTTATCGGAAGTATTTGGGTAAAAAACGGTGTGGGGGGCTAGTTGCCCACTTATCTCTTTTGACTCTTAAAAAGTGAACTACAACTTTCAATTTCCAATCAAATGAGCCCTCTCTGAAGTTTGTACTATAAGGACCGTATATGCCATCGGGGCATAACTTACAACACTTGCCCCTGGGCCCTGGGGGTTTTGTCGACTCCGGAGTTTTTATTATCTGATGTTTGAATTATTTTTAACAAAATGGCTATATCAAAATTTTTATCGGATGGGTTTGGGGATAAAGGGCGGGGTCGGGGCTAGCTGCCCTCTGATCTCTTTTTACTCTTAAAAAGTGAACTAGGACTTTCAATTTCCAATCAAATGGCCCATAAGTTAGCATATAGGCTATATTAACATATGTGCAAATATAGTCTATATTGTGAATTGTATTCAATAGTTAATACTCAGTATTAAAAATTGACACAAATTGTTCATTTATCTAGGATACAGAGTGTATTTACCATTTGGCAGCTTTAAGGGGCCTCCCCCAGGCCACTCAGCGTATCCCCAGGTGGCGATAGGGGAACGCCCTGCAGATATGTAGGGTATCTCCATAGGAGGCACGGACCAAGGGCTGCCTTGTCCCTGGGTGTCCACAATAGAAACTGGGGCACCCTCGCCCGGGGGCATAAATACAGGCGGAGGAGGAAGAAGGCCCCTCAAATGTGCACTCAATAGGACCCAACGGTGTGTCCACACGTCCCATGAGTTACAAACTTTATCCCAGTAATAGATTAAATGGCACGGTGATGCAGAACACCATCGCGGGAGGATTCTCTATAGCAGGACAACTGCGGCAGGGCGTAAGATCAAGATCTATTGACAACGGCCTCTGCAAAGGGCTGCTTCGGCCCTTTCGGGGTACATGAAAGACTGGGGACCTTCCGGTCAACTCTATTCCCACTTGAGGAGTGGCGCCCCTCGAGGAAATTATAGCCTAGTAAACGACACAGCATTCGCACAGGATTCTGATTAATGGACAATTCTTATTGGCTTGGTCTCTTTTGACGGGCGTTTTCGGGCTGAAAAACTTCTTCTTAGCTAATTTATCTACTATGAGCTGCCTCCCCCTAGTAGAATAATATTTGTAGGCATGAATATGTAATGAGTTGGAGGTAATAGGCTTGAGATTGTCTCTGCAGGATTTTAGCTCTTGCTGATAGAAGAGCATCGCCAAGTGCTGAAAACCATTTTGTGACCAAGATGGGCCCAGGATTGCACAAAGCCTCCGCTCGTACTGGAGGTCCCGGGACTTCCTGCTGTCCGGTTCTAAGCCAACTTAAGCACTTCGGTGTAGACTTGAGAAGATATCTGATCCCCGTCCTGCACTGGTATCCGGGATCATTGCCTTTCCTAAAGCCAAAATAATTTCAAAGATTTAAAGAACATGAAAATTGGAACTTGTAATGTTACGACGTTAAAAAATGACTATCATATCGGTATTTTAACAGACGGATTCAGAGGATTCGAACTGGACTTATTAGGAGCTTCAGAAATTCATATCCCAGGGGTAGGAATTATGAAATTAGGTGATATAGAATTTGTTTACTCAGGCAGGAAGGATGGGGTAAATAGACAGGGAGTAGGACTCATGATTAATAAGAAACCTGCTAAGTCTTGTTTAGGCTGGAAAGGTATTAATAACAGAATACTAACTGCTCACTTTATGACTAAAAATTTCAGGGTATCAGTTATAGTAGTATATGCCCCTGTAGAGCCGACTGACGGAGATACTAGTGACTCAGATGAATTTTACTTACAGTTACAGGAGCAAATAGACAGGGTCCCAGGTAGAAATATTTTGTTTTTACTAGGAGATTTTATGAAATAGGGATAGATGGTATCATAGCCTAGGTAAATTTGGTGTAGGAAAAGAAAACAGTAATGGATACAGACTTTTGCAATTTTGTACGTATAACAATCTAGTTATAACCAATACGGTGTTTGGTCATAAAATGGCTCATAAGTTAACATGGTATTCACGTGATGGTAAGACAGCAAACCTTATTGATTATGTTCACTGTATATATATTTAGGCAGTAAGTTTACCGCAGATGATTTCTGGCTCTTCATTCTCGGTGCGAACCAAAAGCTCCTCCTACTTATTCATGCATTAGTGGGTTAGTGGGTATGCGTCAATCAATGAGAAATGGTTCGAAATTTTATTATTCGTACAAACCGGCCAAGTGGTTTGCAACTGTCCCATCTCACAGGTATGACTTAATTTATATAGAAATTATGACTTAATCTATTATTTATATACAGTGGACTTAACTGATTGGCCTATGTAGGATTTCTAAAAAAAAGGGGGCGGGGGGTTGATGAAATTTGTGAAAATAAGGAAATTTTTCTTCTTCTAATAACTGGTGGAATAGATGTGATGGCTTCAGGGGCGGATCCAGGATTTTTTAGGGGGGGCGTAAAATAGGTTGATCCGATAAACTCACGTTAGGAGCAAGTTTAATTAATGCAAACTTGCGCTAATTAGGTAAATTACACTACTTTATACTACGTTAGGGGGCGCCCCCCCCCTCTTGATCCGCCACTGGATGGTTTATCATTTTTTTTCACGTCGTGATATTTATTTTCTCAGATTGTAGTTCCTGTGAAACTTGAAAAAGGCTCGTTACCTATTTTGGGGGAGAGCCGAGATAAGACTAGTTTCGTTTTCAATCAATGTTTTCGTACGAAATGGGCAGACCTTTCCTGAACTTTAAAGAATAAACACTTCTGATTGAAAATCTTTGCACTTTGTGAATTTAGATAGCGATGAGGGTTCCTGATTGAGACCAATTTTAGGACTTGGGTTCTAATTATTGGTTGCTGTGGTAAAAGTTGCCACAATAGCCCTATCCAAGAAAATACCAAACGTCTGTTAAGAAGTATTTTTCGTAAAACTGTCTTTCTTAAAAATTTTCTTTTGTAAAAATGTCTTTCTTTCCATTCTTAAACAGTAGAGATGCCATAATAACTCGTGACAGCACACCATATATGGGCATAGAGTCATTAGGGAGAATGATTGCGTAATCGGTCAATGACCTCTTTCTCCAGGTGTGTTTTTGGCACGCTCTTAGCGAATGTCAATGTTGTTATTGTTTCCGAGGCCAAATGTCAAGGTCAATGTTGTTGTTGTTTTGAACAGAGTAATTAGAGAGAACACGTGGTTAATGGGATCAATGTTGTTGTCGTTTCCGAGCCAACTTTCTTTTCTGGTCAGTCTAGAGTTGGCAGTCATTAATCAAATTGTTTCCAGGGAGTGTCTGACAGATGACGTCAAGTTAATTAATGTCTCTGGAGTTCGACCAGAATTGTTTCCGAGAAACAGTTAGATCACACATGATGTCATGATTGATTGATTCACACGAAAGGGGAATTAATTTGTTGTTCTAAAGAGAATTGATTCACGAAAGGGAAATTAATTTGTTGTTTCTAACAAGAGAATCGTTTCCGAGCAGACGTTTTGATCTTAGCGCGCGAAAAGGTTTCTTATTAATTTGAAATGCATTAGCGCAGAGATGTCAATAACAAAGGAACACGCTGAATTTACGTTTAGGGATTATTTGGGCGAAACTGTTTTAGACAGGTTATGGAACTATTTCGGCGAAACAGCTAGAGACATTTTAAAAGGTGATTTTTGAAGAGATTTTGGAAGAGAATTTAATGGTGAAACTCTGTGGTCGTTATAATACACAAGTTTCATTTGAACAGTGTTGTGAGGTCCTCTAACCCAACCCCAAAGGGTTCCAATCCTCCTACCCAACCCCGAAGGAAGCCCCCGGTCCTCAAAGGCCCCCCAAGCTCCCAAAGGATCACCGGCGCCCCCAAAGGCCCACCCAGACCCCCAAAGGCCATCCCCGGGCCCTCAAAGGCCCCCCAAGCTCCCAAAGGGCCCCCCGGATCCCAGAGGCCATCACCCGGTCCCCAAAGGTCCACTGGGCTCCCAAAGGACCCATCGGCCCTCAAGTGCCCCACCAGACCCCCAAAGGCCCTCCCTGTGCCCCAAAGGCCCTCCCCTGGTCCTCAAAGGGCCCCCGGACTCCCAAAGGGCCCCCCGGATCCCAGAGGCCATCACCCGGTCCCCAAAGGTCCACCGGGCTCCCAAAGGACCCATCGGCCCTCAAGTGCCCCACCAGACCCCCAAAGGCCCTCCCTGTGTCCCAAAGGCCCTCCCCTGGTCCTCAAAGGGCCCCCGGACTCCCAAAGGGCCCCCCGGACCTCAGAGGCTCTCACCCGGTCCCCAAAGGTCCACCGGGCTTCCAAAGGACCCATCGGCCCTCAAGTGCCCCACCAGACCCCCAAAGGCCCTCCCTGTGACCCAAAGGCCCTCCCTTGGTCCTCAAAGGGCCCCCGGACTCCCAAAGGGCCCCCCGGACCCCAGAGGCCCTCACCCGGTCCCCAAAGGTCCACCGGGCTTCCAAAGGACCCATCGGCCCTCAAGTGCCCCCCCCCCAGACCCCCAAAGACCCTCCCCAGCCCCCAAAGGCCCACCCCGGTCCCCAAAGGTCCCCCGGGCTCCCATAAGACCACCCCAGCCCTCAAGAGCCCCTGGATCCCCAAACGCCCTCCCCGGGCCCCTCCAAAGAGCCCCCTCTCCATTTTTAACACTTTTTATGGCTTTATTATATCTTTTCAGAGCAAGTTCCTTTCTTAATGTCCCTCCTAAACCCATTTTCCCACTTGAAGTACCAATCCCTTTACTCACAACTATACTTTACAGCTTTTTGGATACCTCAACACCAAGAAATACTTTTCAAAAGTCATTTCAGAGCAACTTCATTTCTTAATGTTCATTCTAAACCCATTTTCCAACTTGAAGTACTTATCTTTTTTACTCACAACTATACTTTACAGCTTTTTGGATACCTCAACATCAAGAAATACTTTTCAAAGACCAATTCAGAGCAAGTTAATTTCTTAATGCCCTTCCTAAACCCATTTTCCCACTTGAAGTACTTATCTTTTTCACCCACAACTATACTTTACAGCTTTTTGGATATCTCAACACCAAGAAATACTTTTCAAAGACCATTTCAGAGCAAGTTAATTTCTTAATGTCCCTTCTAAACCCATTTTCCAACTTGAAGTACTTATCTTTTTTACTCACAACTATACTTTACAGCTTTTTGGATACCTCAACATCAAGAAATACTTTTCAAAGACCAGTTCAGAGCAAGTTAATTTCTTAATGCCCTTCCTAAACCCATTTTCCAACTTGAAGTACTTATCTTTTTCACCCACAACTATACTTTACAGCTTTTTGGATATCTCAACACCAAGAAATACTTTTCAAAGACCATTTCCGAGCAAGTTACTTTCTTAATGTCCCTTCTAAACCCATTTTCCAACTTGAAGTACCAATCCCTTTACTCACAACTATACTTTACAGCTTTTTGGATACCTCAACATCAAGAAATACTTTTCAAAGACCATTTCAGAGCAAGTTAATTTCTTAATGTCCCTTCTAAACCCATTTTCCAACTTGAAGTACTTATCTTTTTTACTCACAACTATACTTTACAGCTTTTTGGATACCTCAACATCAAGAAATACTTTTCAAAGACCATTTCAGAGCAAGCTAATTTCTTAATGTCCTTCCTAAACCCATTCTCCGACTTGAAGTACTTATCTTTTTCATCACAACTATACTTTACAGCTTTTTGGATACCTCAACACCAAGAAATACTTTTCAAAGACCATTTCAGAGCAAGTTACTTTCTTAATGTCCTTCCTAAACCCATTTTCCAACTTGAAGTACTTATCTTTTTCACCCACAGCTATACTTTACAGCTTTTTGGATATCTCAACACCAAGAAATACTTTTCAAAGACCATTTCAGAGCAAGTTACTTTCTTAATGTCCTTCCTAAACCCATTCTCCAACTTGAAGTACTTATCTTTTTCACCCACAACTATACTTTACAGCTTTTTGGATATCTCAACACCAAGAAATACTTTTCAAAGACCATTTCAGAGCAAGTTAATTTCTTAATGTCCCTTCTAAACCCATTTTCCAACTTGAAGTACTTATCTTTTTCATCACAACTATACTTTACAGCTTTTTGGATACCTCAACACCAAGAAATACTTTTCAAAGACCATTTCAGAGCAAGTTACTTTCTTAATGTCCCTTCTAAACCCATTCTCCGACTTGAAGTACTTATCTTTTTCACCCACAACTATACTTTACAGATTTTTGGATACCTCAACATCAAGAAATACTTTTCAAAGACCATTTCAGAGCAAATTACTTTCTTAATGTCCCTTCTAAACCTATTCTCCCACTTGAAGTACTTATCTTTTTCACCCACAGCTATACTCTACAGCTTTTTGGATACCTCAACACCAAGAAATACTTTTCAAAGACCATTTCAGAGCAAATTACTTTCTTAATGTCCCTCCTAAACCCATTTTCCGACTTGAAGTACTTATCTTTTTCACCCACAACTATACTTTACAGGTTTTTGGATACCTCAACACCAAGAAATACTTTTCAAAGACCATTTCAGAGCAAGTTACTTTCTTAATGTCCCTCCTAAACCCATTCTCCGACTTGAAGTACTTATCTTTTTCATCACAACTATACTTTACAGCTTTTTGGATATCTCAACACCAAGAAATACTTTTCAAAGACCATTTCAGAGCAAATTACTTTCTTAATGTCCCTCCTAAACCCATTTTCCGACTTGAAGTACTTATCTTTTTCACCCACAACTATACTTTACAGATTTTTGGATACCTCAACATCAAGAAATACTTTTCAAAGACCATTTCAGAGCAAATTACTTTCTTAATGTCCCTCCTAAACCCATTCTCCGACTTGAAGTACTTATCTTTTTCATCACAACTATACTTTACAGCTTTTTGGATACCTCAACACCAAGAAATACTTTTCAAAGACCATTTCAGAGCAAGTTACTTTCTTAATGTCATTCCTAAACCCATTTTCCCACTTGAAGTACTTATCTTTTTCACCCACAACTATACTTTACAGCTTTTTGGATACCTCAACACCAAGAAATACTTTTCAAAAGTCATTTCAGAGCAACTTCCTTTCTTAATGTCCCTCCTAAACCTATTCTCCGACTTGAAGTACTTATCTTTTTCACCCACAACTATACTTTACGGATTTTTGGATATCTCAACACCAAGAAATACTTTTCAAAGACCATTTCAGAGCAAGTTACTTTCTTAATGTCCCTCCTAAACCCATTTTTCGACTTGAAGTGCATATCTTTTTCACCCACGACTATACTTTACAGCTTTTTGGATACCTCAACACCAAGAAATACTTTTCAAAGACCATTTCAGAGCAACTTCCTTTCTTAATGTCACTCCTAAACCCATTTTCCGACTTGAAGTACTTATCTTTTTCACCCACAACTATACTCTACAGATTTTTGGATACCTCAACATCAAGAAATACTTTTCAAAAGTCATTTCAGAGCAAATTAATTTCTTAATGTCACTCCTAAACCCATTCTCCGACTTGAAGTACTTATCTTTTTCACCCACAACTATACTCTACAGCTTTTTGGATACCTCAACACCAAGAAATACTTTTCAAAGACCATTTCAGAGCAAGTTAATTTCTTAATGTCCCTCCTAAACCCATTTTCCGACTTGAAGTACTTATCTTTTTCACCCACAACTTTACTTTACAGCTTTTTGGATATCTCAACACCAAGAAATACTTTTCAAAGACCATTTCAGAGCAAGTTAATTTCTTAATGTCCCTTCTAAACCCATTTTCCCACTTGAAGTACTTATCTTTTTCATCACAACTATACTTTACAGCTTTTTGGATACCTCAACATCAAGAAATACTTTTCAAAGACCATTTCAGAGCAAATTAATTTCTTAATGTCACTCCTAAACCCATTTTCCCACTTGAAGTACTTATCTTTTTCATCACAACTATACTTTACAGCTTTTTGGATATCTCAACATCAAGAAATACTTTTCAAAGACCATTTCAGAGCAAGTTAATTTCTTAATGTCCCTCCTAAACCCATTTTCCAACTTGAAGTACTTATCTTTTTCACCAGAACTATACTTTACAGCTTTTTGGATACGTCAACACTAAGAAATACTTTTCAAAGACCATTTCAGAGCAAGTTACTTTCTTAATGTCCCTCCTAAACCCATTTTCCAACTTGAAGTACTTATCTTTTTCATCCACTTTCTCAATGAAAAAAGAAATTAGTTTTTAATCAATTCTAATTTTCCAAATAATATAAAAATTTTCCACTTCGGTTCAGATTTTCTCAAAGGGGTGAAAAAATTTAAAATAATGTTCCAAATTTTTCATAGAAGATAGAAAAGTTCAAGTTCTCTTCTGAATTTTACCAAAGAACACGCTTCAATTCTAATTTCTCCAGAGAAAATAAAAATCTTCCACTTCAGTTCTTTATTTCACAAATACATAAAGAAATTTAAAGTTCAATTCTAAATTTTTGGTAGAAGATAGAAAAAGTAATACCATACTTGTGAATATTTTCATGGAAGATAAAAAGTTCTAGTTCAATTTACAATTTCCTCAACGAAGTGAAGAAAAGTTCAAGTTCTCTTCTGAATTTTACTAAAGAACACAATTCAATTCTAATTTCACCAGAGAAAATAAAAATCTTCCACTTCAAGTTCTCTATTTCACAATGACATAAAGAAATTTAAAGTTCAATTCTAAATTTTTCGGAGGAAGATAGAAAAAGCAATACCATACTTGTGAATATTTTCCCGGAAAATAAAAATTTCTAGTTCAATTTAAAATTTTCTCAACGAAGTCAAGAAAGTTCAAGTTCTCTTCTGAATTTTCTCAATGAAAAAGAAATTAGTCATTGATCATTTCTATTTTTCCAAATAATATAAAAATTTTCCACTTTAGTTCAGATCTGTCTCGAAGAGATGAAAAATTTAAAATACTGTTCCAAATTTTTCACAGAAGATAAAAAAGTTCAAGTTCTCTTCGGAATTTTACCAAAGAATACAATTCAATTCTAATTTCTCCAGAGAAAACAAAAATCTTCCACTTCAGTTCTTTATTTCACAAAGCCATAAAGAAATTTAAAGTTCAATTCTAAATTTTTCCGTGAAAGATAGAAAAAGTAATACCATGCTTGTGAATATTTTCACGGAAGATAAAAAGTTCCAGTTCAATTGAAAATTTTCTCAACGAAGTGAAGAAAAGTTCAAGTTCTCTACTGAATTTTACCAAAGAACACAATTCAATTCTAATTTACCTAGAGTAAAATAAAAATCTTCCACATAAGTTCTTATTTCACAAAGACATAAAGAAATTTAAAGTTCAATTCTAAATTTTTCGGTGGAAGATAGAAAAAGTAATAGCACACTTGTGAATATTTTCCCAGAAGATAAAAAGTTCTAGTTCAATTTAAAATTTTCTCAACGAAGTGAAGAAAAATTCAAGTTCTCTTCTGAATTTTACCAAAGAACACAATTCAATTCTAATTTCACCAGAGAAAATAAAAATCTTCCACTTCAGTTCTTTATTTCAAAGACATAAAGAAATTTAAAGTTCAATTCTAAATTTTTCGGCGGAAGATAGAAAAAGTAATACCATACTTGTGAATATTTTCCCGGAAGATAAAAAGTTCTAGTTCAACTTTAAATTTTCTTGAACTTTTCCAGAGGATTTCAAAATCCCCACCCCCCCCCCACCCCCTCCAAACTCAAAAATTTCTAGGAACGTATTTTCATCATATTTAAATATTTACCTACGTACGCATCACTTAGGTTAGATTAGATCGCCACCAAGGTCAGGTTAGGTTAGATTAGGTTAGCTCACCTAACATTTCTAGGTTAACTTACATCAGCTTAAGTGGCGCGCCACTTAAGCTGATGTAAGTTAACCTAGAAATGTTAGGTGAGCTAACCTAATCTAACCTAACCTGACCTTGGTGGCGATCTAATCTAACCTAAGTGATGCGTACGTAGGTAAATATTTAAATATGATGAAAATACGTTCCTAGAAATTTTTGAGTTTGGAGGGGGTGGGGGGGGGTGGGGATTTTGAAATCCTCTGGAAAAGTTCAAGAAAATTTAAAGTTGAACTAGAACTTTTTATCTTCCGGGAAAATATTCACAATAAGCTGATGTAAGTTAACCTAGAAATGTTAGGTGAGCTAACCTAATCTAACCTAACCTGACCTTGGTGGCGATCTAATCTAACCTAAGTGATGCGTACGTAGGTAAATATTTAAATATGATGAAAATACGTTCCTAGAAATTTTTGAGTTTGGAGGGGGTGGGGGGGGGTGGGGATTTTGAAATCCTCTGGAAAAGTTCAAGAAAATTTAAAGTTGAACTAGAACTTTTTATCTTCCGGGAAAATATTCACAAGTATGGTATTACTTTTTCTATCTTCCTCCGAAAAATTTAGAATTGAACTTTAAATTTCTTTATGTCTTTGTGAAATAAAGAACTGAAGTGGAAGATTTTTATTTTCTCTGGTGAAATTAGAATTGAATTGTGTTCTTTGGTAAAATTCAGAAGAGAACTTGAATTTTTCTTCACTTCGTTGAGAAAATTTTAAATTGAACTAGAACTTTTTATCTTCTGGGAAAATATTCACAAGTGTGCTATTACTTTTTCTATCTTCCACCGAAAAATTTAGAATTGAACTTTAAATTTCTTTATGTCTTTGTGAAATAAGAACTTATGTGGAAGATTTTTATTTACTCTAGGTAAATTAGAATTGAATTGTGTTCTTTGGTAAAATTCAGTAGAGAACTTGAACTTTTCTTCACTTCGTTGAGAAAATTTTCAATTGAACTGGAACTTTTTATCTTCCGTGAAAATATTCACAAGCATGGTATTACTTTTTCTATCTTTCACGGAAAAATTTAGAATTGAACTTTAAATTTCTTTATGGCTTTGTGAAATAAAGAACTGAAGTGGAAGATTTTTGTTTTCTCTGGAGAAATTAGAATTGAATTGTATTCTTTGGTAAAATTCCGAAGAGAACTTGAACTTTTTTATCTTCTGTGAAAAATTTGGAACAGTATTTTAAATTTTTCATCTCTTCGAGACAGATCTGAACTAAAGTGGAAAATTTTTATATTATTTGGAAAAATAGAAATGATCAATGACTAATTTCTTTTTCATTGAGAAAATTCAGAAGAGAACTTGAACTTTCTTGACTTCGTTGAGAAAATTTTAAATTGAACTAGAAATTTTTATTTTCCGGGAAAATATTCACAAGTATGGTATTGCTTTTTCTATCTTCCTCCGAAAAATTTAGAATTGAACTTTAAATTTCTTTATGTCATTGTGAGATAGAGAACTTGAAGTGGAAGATTTTTATTTTCTCTGGTGAAATTAGAATTGAATTGTGTTCTTTAGTAAAATTCAGAAGAGAACTTGAACTTTTCTTCACTTCGTTGAGGAAATTGTAAATTGAACTAGAACTTTTTATCTTCCATGAAAATATTCACAAGTATGGTATTACTTTTTCTATCTTCTACCAAAAATTTAGAATTGAACTTTAAATTTCTTTATGTATTTGTGAAATAAAGAACTGAAGTGGAAGATTTTTATTTTCTCTGGAGAAATTAGAATTGAAGCGTGTTCTTTGGTAAAATTCAGAAGAGAACTTGAACTTTTCTATCTTCTATGAAAAATTTGGAACATTATTTTAAATTTTTTCACCCCTTTGAGAAAATCTGAACCGAAGTGGAAAATTTTTATATTATTTGGAAAATTAGAATTGATTAAAAACTAATTTCTTTTTTCATTGAGAAAGTGGATGAAAAAGATAAGTACTTCAAGTTGGAAAATGGGTTTAGGAGGGACATTAAGAAAGTAACTTGCTCTGAAATGGTCTTTGAAAAGTATTTCTTAGTGTTGACGTATCCAAAAAGCTGTAAAGTATAGTTCTGGTGAAAAAGATAAGTACTTCAAGTTGGAAAATGGGTTTAGGAGGGACATTAAGAAATTAACTTGCTCTGAAATGGTCTTTGAAAAGTATTTCTTGATGTTGAAATATCCAAAAAGCTGTAAAGTATAGTTGTGATGAAAAAGATAAGTACTTCAAGTGGGAAAATGGGTTTAGGAGTGACATTAAGAAATTAACTTGCTCTGAAATGGTCTTTGAAAAGTATTTCTTGATGTTGAGATATCCAAAAAGCTGTAAAGTATAGTTGTGATGAAAAAGATAAGTACTTCAAGTGGGAAAATGGGTTTAGAAGGGACATTAAGAAATTAACTTGCTCTGAAATGGTCTTTGAAAAGTATTTCTTGGTGTTGAGATATCCAAAAAGCTGTAAAGTAAAGTTGTGGGTGAAAAAGATAAGTACTTCAAGTCGGAAAATGGGTTTAGGAGGGACATTAAGAAATTAATTTGCTCTGAAATGACTTTTGAAAAGTATTTCTTGATGTTGAGGTATCCAAAAATCTGTAGAGTATAGTTGTGGGTGAAAAAGATAAGTACTTCAAGTCGGAAAATGGGTTTAGGAGTGACATTAAGAAAGGAAGTTGCTCTGAAATGGTCTTTGAAAAGTATTTCTTGGTGTTGAGGTATCCAAAAAGCTGTAAAGTATAGTCGTGGGTGAAAAAGATATGCACTTCAAGTCGAAAAATGGGTTTAGGAGGGACATTAAGAAAGTAACTTGCTCTGAAATGGTCTTTGAAAAGTATTTCTTGGTGTTGAGATATCCAAAAATCCGTAAAGTATAGTTGTGGGTGAAAAAGATAAGTACTTCAAGTCGGAGAATAGGTTTAGGAGGGACATTAAGAAAGGAAGTTGCTCTGAAATGATCTTTGAAAAGTATTTCTTGGTGTTGAGGTATCCAAAAAGCTGTAAAGTATAGTTGTGGGTGAAAAAGATAAGTACTTCAAGTGGGAAAATGGGTTTAGGAATGACATTAAGAAAGTAACTTGCTCTGAAATGGTCTTTGAAAAGTATTTCTTGGTGTTGAGGTATCCAAAAAGCTGTAAAGTATAGTTGTGATGAAAAAGATAAGTACTTCAAGTCGGAGAATGGGTTTAGGAGGGACATTAAGAAAGTAATTTGCTCTGAAATGGTCTTTGAAAAGTATTTCTTGATGTTGAGGTATCCAAAAATCTGTAAAGTATAGTTGTGGGTGAAAAAGATAAGTACTTCAAGTCGGAAAATGGGTTTAGGAGGGACATTAAGAAAGTAATTTGCTCTGAAATGGTCTTTGAAAAGTATTTCTTGGTGTTGAGATATCCAAAAAGCTGTAAAGTATAGTTGTGATGAAAAAGATAAGTACTTCAAGTCGGAGAATGGGTTTAGGAGGGACATTAAGAAAGTAACTTGCTCTGAAATGGTCTTTGAAAAGTATTTCTTGGTGTTGAGGTATCCAAAAATCTGTAAAGTATAGTTGTGGGTGAAAAAGATAAGTACTTCAAGTCGGAAAATGGGTTTAGGAGGGACATTAAGAAAGTAATTTGCTCTGAAATGGTCTTTGAAAAGTATTTCTTGGTGTTGAGGTATCCAAAAAGCTGTAGAGTATAGCTGTGGGTGAAAAAGATAAGTACTTCAAGTGGGAGAATAGGTTTAGAAGGGACATTAAGAAAGTAATTTGCTCTGAAATGGTCTTTGAAAAGTATTTCTTGATGTTGAGGTATCCAAAAATCTGTAAAGTATAGTTGTGGGTGAAAAAGATAAGTACTTCAAGTCGGAGAATGGGTTTAGAAGGGACATTAAGAAAGTAACTTGCTCTGAAATGGTCTTTGAAAAGTATTTCTTGGTGTTGAGGTATCCAAAAAGCTGTAAAGTATAGTTGTGATGAAAAAGATAAGTACTTCAAGTTGGAAAATGGGTTTAGAAGGGACATTAAGAAATTAACTTGCTCTGAAATGGTCTTTGAAAAGTATTTCTTGGTGTTGAGATATCCAAAAAGCTGTAAAGTATAGTTGTGGGTGAAAAAGATAAGTACTTCAAGTTGGAGAATGGGTTTAGGAAGGACATTAAGAAAGTAACTTGCTCTGAAATGGTCTTTGAAAAGTATTTCTTGGTGTTGAGATATCCAAAAAGCTGTAAAGTATAGCTGTGGGTGAAAAAGATAAGTACTTCAAGTTGGAAAATGGGTTTAGGAAGGACATTAAGAAAGTAACTTGCTCTGAAATGGTCTTTGAAAAGTATTTCTTGGTGTTGAGATATCCAAAAAGCTGTAAAGTATAGTTGTGATGAAAAAGATAAGTACTTCAAGTCGGGGAATGGGTTTAGGAGGGACATTAAGAAATTAACTTGCTCTGAAATGGTCTTTGAAAAGTATTTCTTGGTGTTGAGGTATCCAAAAAGCTGTAAAGTATAGTTGTGATGAAAAAGATAAGTACTTCAAGTCGGAGAATGGGTTTAGGAAGGACATTAAGAAATTAGCTTGCTCTGAAATGGTCTTTGAAAAGTATTTCTTGATGTTGAGGTATCCAAAAAGCTGTAAAGTATAGTTGTGAGTAAAAAAGATAAGTACTTCAAGTTGGAAAATGGGTTTAGAAGGGACATTAAGAAATTAACTTGCTCTGAAATGGTCTTTGAAAAGTATTTCTTGATGTTGAGGTATCCAAAAAGCTGTAAAGTATAGTTGTGAGTAAAGGGATTGGTACTTCAAGTTGGAAAATGGGTTTAGAAGGGACATTAAGAAATTAACTTGCTCGGAAATGGTCTTTGAAAAGTATTTCTTGGTGTTGAGATATCCAAAAAGCTGTAAAGTATAGTTGTGGGTGAAAAAGATAAGTACTTCAAGTTGGAAAATGGGTTTAGGAAGGGCATTAAGAAATTAACTTGCTCTGAACTGGTCTTTGAAAAGTATTTCTTGATGTTGAGGTATCCAAAAAGCTGTAAAGTATAGTTGTGAGTAAAAAAGATAAGTACTTCAAGTTGGAAAATGGGTTTAGAAGGGACATTAAGAAATTAACTTGCTCTGAAATGGTCTTTGAAAAGTATTTCTTGGTGTTGAGATATCCAAAAAGCTGTAAAGTATAGTTGTGGGTGAAAAAGATAAGTACTTCAAGTGGGAAAATGGGTTTAGGAAGGGCATTAAGAAATTAACTTGCTCTGAATTGGTCTTTGAAAAGTATTTCTTGATGTTGAGGTATCCAAAAAGCTGTAAAGTATAGTTGTGAGTAAAAAAGATAAGTACTTCAAGTTGGAAAATGGGTTTAGAATGAACATTAAGAAATGAAGTTGCTCTGAAATGACTTTTGAAAAGTATTTCTTGGTGTTGAGGTATCCAAAAAGCTGTAAAGTATAGTTGTGAGTAAAGGGATTGGTACTTCAAGTGGGAAAATGGGTTTAGGAGGGACATTAAGAAAGGAACTTGCTCTGAAAAGATATAATAAAGCCATAAAAAGTGTTAAAAATGGAGAGGGGGCTCTTTGGAGGGGCCCGGGGAGGGCGTTTGGGGATCCAGGGGCTCTTGAGGGCTGGGGTGGTCTTATGGGAGCCCGGGGGACCTTTGGGGACCGGGGTGGGCCTTTGGGGGCTGGGGAGGGTCTTTGGGGGTCTGGGGGGGGCACTTGAGGGCCGATGGGTCCTTTGGAAGCCCGGTGGACCTTTGGGGACCGGGTGAGGGCCTCTGGGGTCCGGGGGGCCCTTTGGGAGTCCGGGGGCCCTTTGAGGACCAAGGGAGGGCCTTTGGGTCACAGGGAGGGCCTTTGGGGGTCTGGTGGGGCACTTGAGGGCCGATGGGTCCTTTGGAAGCCCGGTGGACCTTTGGGGACCGGGTGAGAGCCTCTGAGGTCCGGGGGGCCCTTTGGGAGTCCGGGGGCCCTTTGAGGACCAGGGGAGGGCCTTTGGGACACAGGGAGGGCCTTTGGGGGTCTGGTGGGGCACTTGAGGGCCGATGGGTCCTTTGGGAGCCCGGTGGACCTTTGGGGACCGGGTGATGGCCTCTGGGATCCGGGGGGCCCTTTGGGAGTCCGGGGGCCCTTTGAGGACCAGGGGAGGGCCTTTGGGGCACAGGGAGGGCCTTTGGGGGTCTGGTGGGGCACTTGAGGGCCGATGGGTCCTTTGGGAGCCCAGTGGACCTTTGGGGACCGGGTGATGGCCTCTGGGATCCGGGGGGCCCTTTGGGAGCTTGGGGGGCCTTTGAGGGCCCGGGGATGGCCTTTGGGGGTCTGGGTGGGCCTTTGGGGGCGCCGGTGATCCTTTGGGAGCTTGGGGGGCCTTTGAGGACCGGGGGCTTCCTTCGGGGTTGGGTAGGAGGATTGGAACCCTTTGGGGTTGGGTTAGAGGACCTCACAACACTGTTCAAATGAAACTTGTGTATTATAACGACCACAGAGTTTCACCATTAAATTCTCTTCCAAAATCTCTTCAAAAATCACCTTTTAAAATGTCTCTAGCTGTTTCGCCGAAATAGTTCCATAACCTGTCTAAAACAGTTTCGCCCAAATAATCCCTAAACGTAAATTCAGCGTGTTCCTTTGTTATTGACATCTCTGCGCTAATGCATTTCAAATTAATAAGAAACCTTTTCGCGCGCTAAGATCAAAACGTCTGCTCGGAAACGATTCTCTTGTTAGAAACAACAAATTAATTTCCCTTTCGTGAATCAATTCTCTTTAGAACAACAAATTAATTCCCCTTTCGTGTGAATCAATCAATCATGACATCATGTGTGATCTAACTGTTTCTCGAAAACAATTCTGGTCGAACTCCAGAGACATTAATTAACTTGACGTCATCTGTCAGACACTCCCTGGAAACAATTTGATTAATGACTGCCAACTCTAGACTGACCAGAAAAGAAAGTTGGCTCGGAAACGACAACAACATTGATCCCATTAACCACGTGTTCTCTCTAATTACTCTGTTCAAAACAACACAACATTGACCTTGACATTTGGCCTCGGAAACAATAACAACATTGACATTCGCTAAGAGCGTGCCAAAAACACACCTGGAGAAAGAGGTCATTGACCGATTACGCAATCATTCTCCCTAATGACTCTATGCCATATATGGTGTGCTGTCACGAGTTATTATGGCATCTCTACTTTAAACCAATGTTAAATTTACCTTTTGCATTATTACAGCCCACTATATACATTTATATAAATTTATATGCAGTGTTACAGCCATACCAATTATTCTCCTTTCCTTTTTTATTCTTTAATAATAATTTCTGGTCGTTTTGAGTTTGAGTTATTATAGGCTTCTATTTCTACTGATCTTAAGTTTAATATGGCCTTTACTTTTCTTTAAAAAAAACTTTCTTTTCGTAAAGTTTTCGTAGTATATATATATATATATATATAATATATATATATATATATATATATATATATATATATATATATATATATATATATATATATATATATATATATATATATATATATATATATAAATATATATATATATATATATATATATGTATATATATATATATATATATATTATATATATATATATATATATATATATATATATATATATATATATAAATATATATATATATATATATATATATGTATATAATATATATATATATATATATATATATATATATATATATATATATATATATATATATATATATATATATATATATATATATATATATATATATATATATATATATATATATATATATATATATATATATATATAGAGTAATTGTTTAATAGTTTAATTGAAAATATAGAAGAAAGAATTTTGAAAAAATTCATTATTAAAATAAATGATAATGATAAAAAGTTTCCTTTCTTATATTAGATGGTAAAATTTCATAAAAATCCACCAAAACTACGTTTTATTGCTGGGGCAGTGAGGTGTCCAACCATAATTGTGGCCACTGACCTATCTTTAATTTTAGGAGAAATTAGAAATAAATTTAAAGCATATTGCTCTGGAATTAAAAATTTTTCTAACTTTAACCCGTATTGGAGTGTTAATAACTCATTACAAGTGATAGATTCTTTGGCTATTGGTTCAGCTAAAAGAGTCGATTTCATTTGACTTTACTACTCTGTATACAAATTTGTCACTTAATTTAGTATTCGAAAAATTGAAAATGGTCATAAAGAAATCTTTTCTTTTGTCTAATATCGGATTTTTGAAAATTTATACTTTTAATAAAAAAGCCTGATGGACAAACTTCTTTAGAAGCACTATTAATTCAAGATGTTATAGCTTGGCTATGGTATGTGATTTATTGGAATTTGTTCTGTTTAATACTTTTATAAGATTTAATGGTAATTTATATAAACAAACGGTTGGCATTCCTATGGGTGGGAATGCGAGTCCATTCATAGCGGACTTGTTTTTAAGTCAATTAGAATACGAATATATGATAAATAAAAATAGCCCAAGCCATGTAAAATATAACCTTTCAAATATTAAAAGATATCTGGACGATCTCTTAGTAATAAAATTGTGCAGAATTTATTGAGATTTCAAAAATATTTATCCGCAAGAGTTAATTCTGGAGCCTAGCTATGGGACAGGACACTCTGACCATTTTTTAGATTTAAATATTTCTTAGATTTAACTAATTTATTATTTCAGATAATAATAAATCAGTTTTTAAAATATATAATAAAACGAATGATTTTAATTTTGAAGTAATTAATTTTCCATTCCTTGAAAGTAATATACATTCAAATATTACTTATTCAGCTTATTATTCCCAATTATTTAGGTATGCAAAAATTTGCAGTAATTACACAGATTTTAAAAATAGATGTAAAAAGCTTAGCCAAAACTGATCTTAAGGGGTTTTTCTGCCAAAAAAATTAGTTGGCAATTTAAAAAATTTAGTTTTATGTATCATGAAATTTTAGGTAAATATACAAAAAATTATAAAGAAATACTGAATGATATTTTGATATAATTTCTCTTTCGCTTTTCTTTTTTGGAATTTTGAATTTGTACATTGTTTTCAAACTAGCTTGAAGAACTTTAAATCTATAATTGATTCTGGATACCAATAAAACACTTTGTTTTATAACTTCCATCTGGACCAGTCTTTATCAAACAGTTCGTGGTAACGAACTGTAAATAAGGAGCGACCCCGCTCAATGGTAACCGAAACTCTAGAAAACGGAATTTTGATACCAATAGATACATCAAAAGGATCAAATTTTAATGCTGATTTCAAATATATAAGTTTCATCAAGTTTAGTCCCACTTATCGAAAGTTACGTGCCTGAGAAAATTTTGCTGATTTTCGAAAAAAGGGGGAAAGACCCCCTAAAAGTTATAGCACCTTAATGAAAATCACACCATTATATTCAGCGTATCAGAGAACTCTACTGCAGAGGTTTCAAGCTCCTATCTACAAAAATGTGGAATTTTGCATTTTTTGCCAGAAGAAAGATCACAGATGAGTGTTTATTTGTTTTTTTTCCCCAGGGGTGATCGTATTGACCCAGTGGTCCTAGAATATCGTAGGAGGGCTCATTCAAACGGAAATTAAAAGTTCTAGTGCCCTTTTTAAGTGACCAAAAAAATGGAGGGCAACTAGGCCTCCTCCCACGCTCATTTTTTCCCAAAGTCACCCGATCAAATTTTGAGATAGCCATTTTGTTCAGCATGGTCGAAAATATGATAACTATGTCTTTTAGGATGACTTAATCCCCCGAAGTCCCCGGGGGAAGGGCTGAAAGCTATGAACTTTACCGAACGTTAACATATAGCATTGGCTATTGGGAAGTATACAGACGTTTTCGGGGGGATTTTTTCTGGTAGTGGGGGGGGGAGTGGGCCGGGAGTTATGAGGGAGGATCTTTCCATGAAGGAAGTTTTCATGGGGGAAGGGACATTCCTATGAAGGGGGCGCCGGATTTCCCAGCATTATTTAAAAAAAGATCAGAAATTAGATATAAAAAAGAAACAAGTTTTTTAACGGAAAGTAAGGAGCAACATCAAAACTTAAAACGACAGAAAACATTACATATATGATTGGGTTCACCCCTAGTCAATACCTCGCTCTTTAAGGCAAAGATTATTTAGTAGTTTCATAAGAGCTATTTATTCTAATTAACGGCATTTGTGATTAAGAGGTCATTTTTAAAGAATTGGAACAAAATTCGAACTTTAGCTTGAAAGCAAGGCATTGACTAGGGGGCGAACCCTCTAATATATGTATCAAAAATATATGAATACAGAAGTTCGTTACGTAAGTTAATTCGTAAGCTACGTATATTTATTACTAATAAAAACGTTCGTAAATAAAATTAAACAGGTTTCGAGAAAGCCATTTAATCAAATAAAGTAAAATTAATATTCAAATTTTGTTTTAATTATTCATGTACGGTGAGCCAAAATCAAAACCTGCATTAATTCAAAAACGTCCAAAAATTAAATAAAAAAAAATAAGTTTTTTTAACTGGAAGTAAGGAACGACCTTAAAACTTAAAACGAACAGAAATTATTCCGTACATTAAAGGGGCTGTCCCCTCCTCAACGCCTCGCTCTTTACGCTAAAGTTTGACTTTCTCACAACTCTATTTTTTTAAACAATGAAAAACTTTAGCGCAAAGAGCGAGGCGTTGAGGAGGGGACAGCCCCTTTCATGCACAGAATAATTTCTGTTCGTTTTAAGTTTTAACGTCGTTCCTTACTTCCAGTTAAAAAAAACTTGTTTTTTTTTATTTAATTTGTTCCAGAATGGTCTTTGCTCAGTGACCTCTGGGATTTTAATAAGGAAAGAATGAAACTCATTTTGTATGTAATTTTGAATAGTTTTTCTAGTATGCATGTATTTCACAAGTTTACCTAACATAGGGATACCATAAAGATCTTATGGTAGAAGCTCCACTGTGCCAGGTAAAGAAAGTAAAGCCTCGAAACCCGTTAAGGCAGGTGGTATTTCTTCTGATGAGCCCTAATGAAAGGTTACTTGGAAGTATTTCGCTAGATTTAAGGTGCTTTTGCTTGTAAATTTACAACGACTTACATTTATTGATGACGACTTTGCATGGATTTGGACATTTCTATTTGGTTGATGGTTCGGCTATACTGTTTGGTCCTGGGTCGTTGGATAGATGAGTAAGGTCAAAAACTCGTTCAAGTGTACATTTATCTCAATTGCTGGATTAGGATGACAGTCTTTTTCTTCTCTTCTCTCTCTTATTTTTTTTTTTTTTTCTGGCCAAGTAATTACCTCTAAAACTTGATATATATATATAATATATATATAATATATATATTATATATATATATATACATATTATATATATATCTAATATATATATATATATATATATATATATATAGTATATATATATATATTATATATATATATATTAATATATTATATATATATATATATATATACAGCTCCTCTCATTTGATCTGCCATCAGCGGTCCAATTACCTTGGAACACGTATTTTGGCAGAAACTTTCTCAAAATGCCTTTAAAACCAACTCGAGACTTCGAAACCTACTTGTAATTTCTATAAACATCTGAACTAATCTTATATATATATATATATATATATATTACTATATATATATATATATATAATATATATATATATTATATATATATATATATTATATATATATATATATATATATATATATATATATATATATATATATATATAATTGTGTTTACAGTTAGTGCTCTTTTTGTAAATTGAGATCAATAGCACCAGTTTGTCTTTCAATAGCATCAGTTAGCACCAAGTGTTTTTTCGTCCTTCCGGTGTACCACTTACTAGACTTATTGTTCTTTCAGTTAACTGATCTCTTGGACTTTTGGAGTCAAAATTACATGCCGAAGCTCACAGCATGTGCTCTCGATCATCTCATGGTCCGTGCCACGAGTGTACCCAGTAAGCAGGCATTTAGTATGGCTTTGCTACTTTCTTCGTAAGCAATGTGCGAGTACAATTAACAGAACCCTTGAAACAAGAATGTTTGTAAGTGACAAGTTCAAAGTTTGGACTTGTTACTTAGGAAGAAGTTTGAACCTCAAAAGTGGCTGGATAAAAAATGTATTGATAATAAAGCATAATGGAAGTTAGTAGTAAATCATAGCATAATTTGTTCTCCATTTTATTTGAAGCTGCTATGCTTTTGTATATAAAAGGAAAGTTAGTTCCTTTTATTTCATGCTCCGTTGTTCAACATTTTGAGGTGGCAAGAACAAAATCGTGCTGTGATCACGTCCTCTAATAGGTTTTAGAATCCATGTAAAGTCTAGGTCGTATAGTATGTGCATGTGGTCGATTAAAAAAGACATGGATGTGTGGATTTAAGATGGTTTCAAGGCGGTTTCTTTACGCTGGTTTGGGAATTGAAGCGTACAATCTTGCCGAGTATAGATGACAGTGTGCGACATCCTAATAAAGAGGAAGAAAAGCGAAAACAAAAACAGCTGTTCTGTTTATAAAACAGCTGTTTTCAGTTTTTTCTGCTTAAAAAAAACAGAACAGAAAGCAGAAACAGATCACCTGTTTTGACGGACCTGTTTCTGTTTTCTTTTCTTTTTTTTATCTGTTTTTTTTTTCTGTTTCTGTTTTTCTAAAAAACAGAAACAATGCTGAGGCTTAGTTACAGTGATTAGCCGTATCTTTTAAATCAGAGATACGGCTACAATGTTTTATTATTTTTTTTTCCCAGAGGCATTTCATATGGAAGGGGTCGTCGTATAAACTCCAGATGGGGCTCATTTGATTGGAAATCAGAAGTTCTAGTGCCCTTTTTAAGAATCAAAAGTGATCAGAAGGCAATTAGTCCCCCCACGGGGTTTTTTCCACGAATATATTCGAAAAAAATTTCGATACATCATTTTTGTTAAAAATAGTTCAATGATCATAGAGCAAGAACTCCGGGGTCCGCACAACCCCAGGTCCTTGGAGCAGGCGTTGTAAGTTGTGCCCAGGGGGCATATAACTACTACTACTAACAACTCACCGCAGCACCAAGCCGCCTAAGGCCAACACAGATAAACACGTTCATCCTCCATCCCAATCTATTCAAAGCCTCCCTTTTTACACCCTCCCAGGAAGTTTCCATTTCCTTTAAATCATTCTTTATGACGTCCTCCCACGCCAAACGAAGACTACCTCCTTTCCGTTTAGCCCTAGATGGTTGGCCGAAAAGGACAATCTTCGGCAATCTGTCATCCTTCATCCGCACAACGTGCCCCAGCCACGTCAACCTCTCTTTCATTGTAGCCCTAGAAAGCGGTATTGAACCACATTTTTCTTACAGCCTATTGTCCTGAAATACGGTCAGTCAGCCGGGTACCCAGAACATTCGTAAGGAATTTCTCAGGGAACCATCTTGCAAATCTTCATCCACTTTTCGGAGCACCCATGTTTCAGAGCCATATTTGACCACTGTCACCACTATAGCTTCTAATATTCTAATCTTGGTTTGCAGACTTATCTTCCTATTCTTCCAAACTTTTTTAACTGTGAAAAAGCATCCTGAGCCTGCGCTATTCTACTTTTAACATCTTCACTTTTCCAACCACCTTTACTAATATTACTACCAAGGTAAGTGAAGCTATCCACCTGATCAATCTTTTCGTTACCCAACGTCACCTTTTCATCTTCACTTATTCCTAGGCTTATTGACTTAGTCTTCTTAACATTAATTTTCAAACCTATTCTAGCACCCTGAACTCGCAAAACCTCTAAAAGTTCATTCATTTTGCTCCCACTTTCATCTAGGATGCTTAAATAATCAGCATAATCTAAGTCCAGGAGACTTTTTCCTCCCCATTTGATTCCGTGGTCTCCATTGCCTTTCCTGTAATCCTTGTATTTGTCTGGTATACCATACAAGGATGAAACCTTTACTAAAGCTCTTCTATCAACAGAATCGAACGCTTGCTCATAATCTATAAGACTGAGGACCAAAGGTGTTTGACAATTCAGGCACTTCTCAATTATTAACCTAAGAGTGAAAATTTGGTCGACACATCCTCTACCTTTTCTAAAACCGCACAGTTCTTCTCTTAAAACTTTGTCTACGGCATCTCTCAGTCTAAAAAGTATCATATTACTAAGTAATTTGCTACCTACAGAGACCAGACTAATGCCTCGATAATTACCACACTCACTATTATCACTTTTCTTATAAAATGGCTTAATTAAGGTTTCCCTAAAAACGTCAGGTGCTTCCCCTTCTTCAAAAATCACATTCATAATCTTCAGTAACTTATTTCTAACCTCAGAGCCACCATATTTAAGAAACTCATTAACACATTATCAGCACCTGGAGCCTTATTATTTTTCAATCCTTTTAGTACTGTCGCTAATTCTTCCTCAAAAAACAATCTTCCTTCACATCCAAGGTATCACAAGTTTTTCATTTTCATCTATATCGTTTCTTGAAAATTCTAAAAGAGTTCTTCCCATCTCTCTTTAACTCTTTCCTTATCGCTAATTGTGGCCTGTTCCTATCTTTAACTGGCACAAGTCTGGATTGCGACTCCCTCTCAATTTATTAACACGCCAGTACAATATTTTACTATTATGCCGGCTAGCTGCATCTTCCAGATCCTCGGCAATTTTATCCATGGCCTCCACTTCACACCTCCTTAGTTCATATTT
>CM051260.1:76830088-76892588 GCA_027921565.1 Artemia sinica | reverse complement strand
TTATTGCAAGACGAAAGATCTTTGCACAATCATCTTGGTAAATTCATTTTCATTGATTCCTGCCTGGTTTTTTATTCAGTTTCTGTTCTGTCTTTGTACAGTAAGCTTCGAAAGGTTAGATTTTCGTTTTTTTTTTTTTTTCTTTTTTTTGTTTAGCACTGAGGACGACTTGACGGAGGTCCTTGTCGAAATATTTGCTTATATTTTGTCATCTTCATGGTTCGCTGGCTGACAAAATCCTCGTTTTTCACCCTTTTTGATTTTATTTTTCATTTTGTTACTTTCTCTCCTCTCTGAGTTTCGTTTGATATATATATATATATATATATATATATATATATATAAATTATATATATTATATATATATATATATATATATTATTATATATTATTATATATATTATATATATATATATATATATAATATATATATATATATATACTATATATATATATATATATACTAATATAATATCTATATATATTATATATATATATATCTATATATATATATATATACTATATATATATATATATATATATTATATATATATATAATATATATATATATATATCATAATATATATATATTATATATATTATAATTATATTATATTATATATATGTTTTTCACCTTGGCGATTTCAATGGTGTACTTTTTATTTCGGTCCAACGCCAATTTAGAGAGGTTCCGGGCTTTCTCTCGAAAATAAGAGAAATTTGTTTTTGTGTTCAACATATATACATTGAAGTTTAACGTGGGTAATAGTTAGCATTCCTGAATCAGCATCAAATATTTTTTTTGCATAGTATAGTTTTCCTAAAAATATATTTTTTGTTTATTTTCGGTTACTATGGGCCGAGATTCACTCTTTACTAGGTTGCAGCTACTGCTGCATCCATGGCGTCTGAAATTCATTGAATGTGGACACTGATAAATCACTAGAGCCACCTTTTCTACTGACTTGTACTATGAGCCCCTTTCCACTTCTTTGCAAACTCCCCGACCTTACTTATTGTGTTCCAATATCTAAGTTAACGATACTGCAAACTTCTTGCTCTGTTTCGGACCTCCTCTAAAGTGAATATTGAGCTCCAGGCTCTCAATCTCCGAAGGATGTCTAGGAGCTAAACTGGAGCTATTTCTTAGCTGACAAAGCATTAGTTACAAGATCTAGCTAAATATAAAAAAAGTTAATTATCGACTGGGCATTTCGTCAGTGCTGAGCAACATAGGCGAGAAGTCTCTCTTCATAGGCTTTGACTATGTTTTTCGTATTCCGACCTACTGTAGTATTTGATCTTTGGACAGGGGGTGTTCGTCCTCTTTTGTTTAAAAATCAAGAAAAGTAGTCATCAACTTTACTCCAACTCTCTGGTTCTTTCATATTTTTATTCTTACCTAAGGGAGCGACTACACATGAGCTGCTAAGTAATCTTGTCACTGGCCCTCACTCTCTACACCAAAGTCACTCTTAGGCAAGTGGATCCAAGCAAGCCGCAAGTTGGTAAAGCTAAAATTTGAATTTAAAGTTTTGAATGAAAACTTCTTTAACTAGAGTAAGAGCTGAACCTTGAGAGAATTTTTGAGCTGGTTCGTCGATCTCAACTCGCAGAAGCTTACCCGTCCTTCACAAGCATATAGGCTTTGCTCGATATTGCGTAGGTAGATCTACTGGCAATTTTAGCCGCCTCTTCAAAGAGCACAAACAACTAGATGTGCTCGGAAGAATTAACCGTTCATGCTCGGACAGTTCCAGTTCTCTGATCTTAATATCTCGAACATTAAGGGGATAACATTTTTAAATGGCAGGCTTTTTTGGAGGGAGGGACTAATCGTAGTTTGTTTGCTGTTCCAGTGAGCTTTCATGTCATGAAGTATATGACCAGTCAGCCCTATGTCTTTGCAAAGACCGTCAAATATGTCATAATGGACATTCGATTTTTTCAGTAACTTCAGGGTTTTAAGAAACTTCTGCAGCGCAGTATTCAAAGACACTAACACCATGTCTCTAGTGCTGCCTCTAAAATCAGATATAATTTTGGCCCACCATTCGGACGCACTTTCTTCATCCGACTCGTCAAAATTATTCATTTCAGATGCGGTGTTAGCAATATCTACATCTATGACATTGGGTATGTCATCTTCGGCTGCATCAATCTCTTGCTCTCTATTAGAGTCATCATTATCATCAGATTCACATTCCACTAATTGCTCTACATCAATTTTCTCACCAGAACTTGAGAGCGTTGGTTACACAATAGTGAAGGCAATGACGAAAGTATGAAGACCTTTCAATGAAGACGTTCCTTAACAACATTTGAGCCAGAGTCAGGTACTACACAAAATACTTCGTCTTCAATTGCATATTTTTTCAGCCCACTCTGATAACTGCGAGCATATTTTCAGCTGTGTTTCTAACTTTCAAGTGCTTAAAGTGCAATATCCCACCCTGGACGGCCCATTATCTACTTAGTTGCTTCAGATACAGATTTACTGCCAGGTAGCCCCTCCTATATGTGACAAACAGTCAACAGTCAACGAGACTTTTTTGGCCTCTGTCATATCTGCTTTCTACGTTCTGAAGTTTCTTTTCTTTGCTTGAAAGACGTGTCTTTTGATTGTACGAGCAGATGGAGAGAGCAGACCACCGGTGAAACCTTTAACAAGTCCACTTGTTAGGTTGATTGAAGCAATGGCGTGCGGAATTTCCAAATATTAATTACAAGTGTTTGTTTGACAGTCTACAAACGTCAACTTGACAATTTACAACAGTCTACTTCAGTTTACAACTGAAGCAGTTGTATTGCATGGTTGAAGAAAGGGCGTGAAGAAATTTTCAAATGTTAATTACAAGTCTTATTTTGACAGTCTACGACTGTCAACTTGACTATCCACAACGGACTACTTCAGTTTACAACTGAAGCAATTACATAGGCTGATTGAAGCAATGGCGTGCGGATTTTCAAAATGTTAGTTACAAGTCTTATTTTGACTGTCTACAACTGTCAACTTGACTGTCTAAAACGGTCTACTTCAGCTTACAACAGAAGCAATAGTACAGGCTAATTGAAGCAATGGTACGTGGAATTTTAATATGTTAGTTATAAGTCTTAGTTTGACAGTCTACAACTGTCAGTTTGACAGTCTTCAACAGTCCACTTCAGTTTGCAACTGAAGTAATTGCACAGGCTGATTGAAGCAATGGCGTGCGGAATTTTAAGATGTTAGTTACAAGTCTCAGTTTGACAAACAATGTCAACAATCTTCTTTTAAACACCACGTTTAGGCAACCATGAGTATCAAACTGTTACTAAAATTGCAAGGAGTTCAACAAAGTTGCAAATCACTCTTTCTCCATCCATGCTTGTGCTCCAACAACCTGCCACGACATTCCTAGAGTTTTAGATAATTTTCATAATTTCATCCTAGTCTAATCAGGGATACTTCACCTTTATCTTATTAATTAAAAAAACTTTTTCCACAAAATAAGTTTTTCAAAGAAAAGTAAAGAACTCCATTAAGCCAAAAATTAGCAAAAATAAAATTAAATAATCTACCAAGCGTGAAACTACCACAAATCATCATCGATAAATAAATGAAACCTTAAAACGAACATATATTAAAATAAATAATCGAGTCAAACTCAAAACGAGCTGAAAATAACATGAGTAGGGCTCAAAACCCCTATCCCTTCCCAATGCCAGAACATAACTTGCACTTTACTGAAAAAATATAAATATTTTTACTTTTATAACTTTAATAAGTCAAGTAATATTAACATTTTGATTTCTAAATATCAGTATATGTATATTAAACTGAAAATGCACATTCTTTTGTATTTTTTTTCAATTTTAATTCTCGGAATGTCAGAAAAAATTTTCTGCGATGAGAAGAGAGGTATCACTCCGCAGCACCGTCATTCAGCTATAGCCTAAATGAAGATAGATGAGAGATGAGAAATTTTATATTGTTCTTACATTCCTCCATTTTCCATTGCGCTTTATTGAATGCACTGTGCTTACTTTACAAGTACATGTGTTGAGAACCCGGCGTTCTTATCTTACCTAGCATAGAGAATATCACAGATTTGTTTGGCCCATATTGAAAATTTGCTGCCAGCTACTCTTTTGAATGGAATCCATATGGTCAACGATCATACTTTTGTTTGAGCTCCCCATCCCCATTAGGGTTGAGATCGTATTTCACCAGATTTCATCAGTTTTTTTTTATTTATCTTGCGTCCTCCTCAATGTCTCTGTGAGCTGAGTGGTTGGGCTAAAATAAGTAGTTGAGGCAAGAGCTTGAATGACTTCCACAAGACATGGCCCGACTTTATTAGTCAACATTCTTTAATTGTTAGATTGTCGTCTCTCTAAATTTAGTAACTTTGTCGCATATTCGTATTAAGTTCGTGAGCAAATAAATGGGCTCTGAAAATTCTTCTGCAGACCAATATGGTTGAACCCCTTCTGTTTATTCTGTTGCTGCTGTTTCACGGTACATCCATAAGGCAGGGGAGAATCAAAATGGACAAAGGAAGAGACAATTGCCTTACCATTAATATTTTTACCCCCTCCCCCTAGACTTTAAAATCTACTTTTGGGGGGTATTTTCACTGAAAATGTTTTTTTTGTATTTTCATTGAAAAAATCGAAGTAACAGCAAATTGCCCTCCTAGATTTGAAAAAAATAAAGTTTTGCTAGCCACCCCCCCCCCTGTATTTTTAGGAATTAATACCCTTGCGGACCAATACCACCTTGAATAAAACTTTCGCATGAAAACTGATCTAGCTTGGATGTCATAGTGGTGTGAGAACCGAAGTAAAAACTGCAAGCTCTTTCTATAGTCTCCTTTGGATACCAACGTTTGAAGATGCGTTACTACAGAGCTGGAAGTTCAGATCAGAGCTGGTTTGCACTTATGTCAACCTGTTCCAGCCTTGTTGCCATATGTTTTGTTTATTTGAGCCAATTGTGATTATTGTGGCAATGGAACGTATTTTAGAATTTGAACAAGCCATCCATTTAATCCACTCTTTCACACGAGCAGATTGGGCTCGAATCATTTTATAAAAGACTTAGAATGGAAATAGACTGGGTCAGAACAAGATTTAATAACTTGTTTAACATCTGTGTAACATTTAAGAATTTTGTAAACTCAAAATGAACTCCTTGTTTTAAGTTTTAAATTGACCGTGTAGAATTTGTCTTGACTATTTGTCTTTTTAGCTACCCCAGCCAGTTTCTAATCTGTTTCTGAAAGAAACTGTAGTAATATACGCCGACGAGGGTTTTAAAAAATGGACAAAAAGGTGTCTGAATTTTAAATAAAACAAAATATGGTTCAGGGTTTGTGAATAAAAAGACGCGTTGGTGCATGCATTGTGAACAAATTCAAAACATTTTCCACTCTGAAAGTCAGCTATTTTTTCCCAAGTGGAAAAACGCAAAAAGGCGCGATAATCGCGTCAAAAAATGTGTTTCTGCCCCCGTCAGGTTCTCCATATTTTTCTGCACATGTCAGCCAATTTTCATGCTTTTACCATAAAATGCACAAACCTGACGCTTATGTACCTAACTATTTGTTTTAATTAGTGGGGAAGCATCTTAATACATATTGCAAATTCTTGTTTCGGCGTTCATATTTTCAGTGTATGCGACTCATGCGTTAAAAATATATTCTCAAGTTGAACCTTGGTTAAATATAATTTGAAAAACATTTTATAGATAAATGAAAAACTAAAAAAGAGTTTTTATCTAAATTTCACAAGTGGAAATGTAATTTAAAATCTATGTATCGATTGAAATAATTTAATATTATATTGTTTCAAATACTGTTAAAGTTTCGAAATATCTTATGTTTCCAAAGTTCAAAATTTATGTTACAATTTTTGAATAGCCTCAATAGTGAGATTCAGTTAACGCCGGTATCTCTAAATTGAGGCTTCGATTTGTATATTTTATGGTTGCCATGGTCAGTAGGATTTACAAGATCTAGCAAATTAAGAGCATCTGGTAAATTTCAGTGCTTTCACGGCCAGGGTTGCCACCGTCAGTAGGATTTTACTAGATCTAGTAAAATAAGAAAATCTAGTAATTTAGAGGATCTAGTAAATTTCCCGAAATCTAGTAAAAAGTTTATAGTAAACAAAACTTTTTTAATTTTCCATGAATTTAGGGGAAAAAATTATCGTAAACATATGACATGTACATTTTTGCTTGTCTGTCACAGAGACAGACAAGCAGTCACCTATTTTCATAAACAGACACTTCACTTCCGGTGTCTAAAGGTCGACAAAATCAGATTTCTGTGTATCAAATCTTACCAACTAAAAATGAAGATATAATGACACTTGGATTTGTGATGATTGGGAATCTATTGGAATCAAAACAAAAGCCAACCACCCAAGGTGATTAGGTGAATCTCCTCAGTTTGAAAATTTTTTTTGTGAAAAAAGGAGCATGTTGAGAGAAATTAAAAGTAAGTAGAAATGTAACATTATATATATATATATATATATATATATATAATATATATATATAATATATATATATATATATATATATATATATATATATATATATATATATATATATATATATATATATATATATATAGTAAAAACAGATGCGATCTAGTAATTTTTTTCTCTCCGATTTAGTAAATTCTTCCAGTTCAGTGGTGGCAACCTGGTCACGGCGCCGAAATGGTAGCACCCGAAAAATTGTTTCGGAAACAAAAATTATTCAAAAGAAAACTTGTGCATAAACAAAAGACCCGTGATTGCGTGGGCTAGTTGAGTCCCATAATTTAGCCCTTCAGTCAAAATATAGTTTAATTTTGTTAGCTCTAATTTTTAATTATGACAACGCATTTCGTCCGTAAAAACTCAAACATTAACAATGTGTCTACTCCCAAAGAATATTATACCTTGTAAGGAAAACTACACTCTCTTAAGCTATTTTGTGCCATATGTTTTTTGCTGGTCCCCCCCCTTCCTGCAATTTTTTTATTTATTTGGGTCCTGTTATTGCCAAAAAGCTGTATAACTGCAAATAGAGGTCTTTTTCATTCAAACTATAATTCCCGATTTTTTCTAAGTTTTAAAACACATACAGTTGTCTGAGTTCCCACTTATTCAAATGATCAGATTGTATTTTCACTACTCTTGGTACTTTAAAGATTACAAATCCAATTACAACTAATTACAAAGAGATTACTCACTCACATGTTTTTTTTTTAATAAATAGACTAGTAGAAGAAGATACATTTTTTCGCTTTTAATTAATTTGTCAAATAATCAAATATTCAGAATAACTGATCGACCGTTACTGGATACCATTAGGTATTGCTGCCTATCGAACTAAAACAAGGAATTTTCAAGTGTCTTGTTTGTTTTGAATCTTAGAAAACACCATAATAGTAATTTGCGCCAATTATGATTAATAATCCATAAGAAGTAGTCGCCAATAATTAGAAGATATGGTCTACCTGACTCAAGCTTTTCTCTTTTTTGTGCGGATGCATTCCTTCTCTAAAATTTTTGAATTTTAATGCGCAATTAAACAGGTCTTCCAGCAAAGAAGACAAAAAACTAGTATGTGTCATCTGACGAAATGAAAAAGCACAGATTTTAAATGACTAACATGTGATTTTGTTGAAGAATAACTGAGAGGTAAATAATATATAAATAATAATAGTAATAATAATAATAATTATAAATAGGTATATAATAATAGTAATATAAATAATACTTTCAATTCCTTAAAGCTCTCAAATGGATTAAAGTTAAGGTGAAGTCTCCTTGACCTGGATCTTGCAGTAGCACCAGCAGGGGCGGATCCAGGATTTTTTTAGGGGGGGGAGCGCAAAATAGGTTGATCCGATAAAAGAATTAGGGGGGGTGCAATATAGGTTGATCCGATAAACTTGCGTTAGAAGCAAGTTTAATTAACACAAACTTGAGTTAATTAAGTAGACTACGCTAGGGGGGGGGGGGCTGTCGCCCGCCCTGTATCCGCCACTGAGTCCTAGGAGTTTGCCACCTGACCTTGTATCTCAATTTCAGATGTTATGTGGGAATTTGTTTTGCCTAAACATCCCCAGACTCACGTCAGGAATTCAAGTCACACTCCCTTTAAAGTCACGAATAAATCTTATTTATATTTCAGCCTCTTTTGAACCAACTTTTTTGGGCCTCGTTCGCAGTGTCACGCACGTACGCGTTTTGCTTTGGAGGGGGGCGGTGGCCTCAATATTAGAAAAAAATTGATAATTTGAAATAGAAATTCAGGAAATTTTTGGATTTTCAGAGGAGGCAGTTTCGATTCCCCCATCCCTGCGTACGTCCCTATCCTGTGATTCCCTATTTTTCTGACCCTTGGTGTGTTCGTTCTTTTGACTCCTCTGTCCTCTCTATGCAGTTTTTTCGAACCTTCTAAATATTTTAAAGGAGTGTTAGCTGTGACCGTTTCACAAACTAAGGAAAAATGACCCTACGCCTCTGACCAAGTAAGAAGCACAATATCTCATACAATAAAAACAATGTTCTCACATTTTCCATTGTATATCATTTGAGGTCCTCAAGTCAACATAAATTAGGCGTTTGGTGTTAGAGTTGATACTTATATCAAATACCTTAAATCAATGGAATTCAACTATCGGTAAATTTACGTTTAGATGATATAAATTTCTCAGAGGCAAAATTTTTTCCAGAATTGTAGTTACATTCATTCTATTGTCCTGTTCTGTCTATAGTATTCTTTCTACTGTTTTTCTCCCCTAAAGTGTTTTCTGTTCACAAACAAAAACGCAGAAAGATTGCTTAAAATAACTTTTTAGGGGTAAATAACTTTTTAGGGGTTTGGGTCTTTAGCATTCTAATGTCTTTGATCACAATCTAAAGTAAGGCGATCATGCAATTCAGCACGGGCAGTCGCGCACAGGCAAAGCTATATTCTTACCGTACTCCAACTGTGTTTACAGTCTTATTCCATATGTTCTCGAAAAATATGGCCTATGTACTAAACATATTTCTGCTTGCCATCGAAAACGAACTTGCCTGTTGTCAGGCTTATGTATATTCGTTTTACGCTAGTAAAATCAATGCAATATTTTCTTACCATCCAAGACAAAACAAAGTATTTGCGACAAAAAAAAGTTGCATCTTGGCAAGATCTAGGCCGATCGACTTGATTCTTTTGGGATAAGTTCCTTGGAGTATGTGGACTTGAAATCTAAGTTTTGGAGGAAGGGCTCCCGAGTGATGAAAGGATTGTGGTTTACATTTTGTTAGTAGTTGTCCAAGCAAATCTAAGGGCCTTTACTACAAAGCTACTGATGCATCTCACATTCAGAAGAGATCTAGCATCTCTGCTCAACATTTTATCAAAAAGTCTCTGTTATTGATCTTATAATGGAGTTCGAAGCAAATAAAATCTGATCTGTCTTAATATCCTTATCTCTAAAAGGGAGAATGGATTTGACCTTAAGTATTTACAGGAACCTATATATCTAGGTATCATGATATACTCTTTTTACCCTGGCCCCTAAGTTTCTACCCTGTTAGATTTATGCTAGCTAGTTATTGCCAGGATTTTTTTCTTTGGGGGGAGGACACAAAAAACTTTTGAAAAAGCATCAAAAATCTGTTTCTATAATTTTTGTTACATTTTTACGATTCAGGTAAAAATTTAGGGGGGGAGGGGTGGTTTAAACCCCCCCCCCCCACCTTCTTTCCCTGGATACCCCAGCCAGATGAACCAAACGAACCAAAACCAAATACTACGGAAATATAACCATAGACAAGGGCTGTTTCTATAAATTTGTTTCTATAAATTTTGTGTTATATTTTTACGATTCAGGCAAAAATGTAGGGGGGAGGGAGTGGTTTAAACCCCCCACCTCCTTTCCCTGGATACCCCAATCAGATAAACCAAACAAACCAAAACCAAATTACTACAGAAATATAACCATAGACATAGCCCTTGTCGAGCTTGTCTATGTTATATTCCGTAGTGATTTGGTTTTGGTTCGTTTGGTTCATCTGGTTGGGTGCATTTCAAGGAATTACGAGACATTTTCAAAGCTGAATGACGCCATTCTCATAGCTAAGATTGACGAGACGCAAACCTTGTCGAAATTGTTTCTTGCAAATCATGTCCTAAATACTGACTTTCTTTCGCTAAGTTCTTAAACACCATTTTCATTAAGATGCATTTCATTTTTTTAATGCATAGGCAAGGTGATCCTACAATTCAACGCACGTACAGCCAAAGATCTTTTGTTACTTAACGCCAATTATAGTTACAATTTTATTAGGCAACCCAGCACAATTTAAATTTCTCGTGAGCATAAGGTTTTTCAAAATTACAATTGTGTTTCCCATGGGCTATATTTAGCATTCTATTGTTCTTCTCTCTTGTAAGGTCAAGGTGCACTTTTCCCACAAAGAAAAGACACATGGAGATTGCTTAAAATAGCGCTTTAATTTAAGGTCTATAGTATTCTAACGTATTAGGTGGAAATGAACAATTTCGTCGATGTTGATGTTCTGTTCTTTTGGCAAGCCAAGTTATATTGGAAGAAGAAGACCTGGCTTGGGGTGCGCTTAAAATAAAAGAAGAATAAAAATAGATTAGAAAAAATATGTGTAATATATATGATATCCATTGTTAGGTTCCCTAAATAAGTTGATAGATCTTTATACCATTTAAGGACAAATTATGTATTTGTTTATAAACGCTAAACTTTGACTCTCCGTTCCATTCTTTAAGGACATCTGGTCAAAGACGCGGGTAATGGGAATGGGATGGAGAATACTGGAAAGCACTGTAAAACCAGTATGAAATGCTTGAAAATTCGGAGGGATAGCCCCCTGATATACGGAATATTTTGTGTGTTTTTTTTTCTTTTAGATTACATGGCGAATGTGATAGTGTTGCGTGTTATTTTGTATCCCCATCATTTCAAGAATACTAAAAAAAAACAAAAAAAACATGAAAAATGTAATGTTATAATTTTGGAAAACCCTTCATCAATGTGGTGCATAATTGCGAATCAATATTTATGCAGGAGGATCGATGGATGTTTGTAAAGTTGGGGGAAGGGTCTCTGAAGCTTCAAAAAGTTTGATTTTATGTCAACATTTCCTCTCCATGAGCTTTCAGGCAAATACGAAATGTTTTTGGGGGAGTATGGCTACGGAGGTACAAGTTAATCTCTAACCCACCTGCTTTCGGATATTTTTATTTTCAAACCTCAAGCGATTCACCTTATCTTAATGAATCTTCAAAGAAATCAAACCTTTTTGTGGTAACGAACTGTAGTAAGGAGCGAACCCGGCTCAATAGACCGAAACTCTAGAAAAACGGAATTTGGATAGCCACTAGATACATCAGAAGAATCAGATTTTTATGCTCATTCCAATATATAGTTTCATCAATTTAATCTTACCCTAAAAGTCATAGAACTTTCATGAAAATCACACCATCAGATTCAGCGTATCAGAGAACCTACTAAAGATTTCAAGCCCTATCTGCAAAAATGTGGAATTTTGATTTTTGCAGAAGAGATCCGGAGCGTGTTTTTTTTTCAGGGGTGATGTATCGATCCAGTATCCTAATATCGTGAGAGGGCTCTATCGAACGGAAATTAAAGTTCAGTGCCCTTTTTAAGTGACCAGAAATTGAGGGCAAATTGGCCCCCTCCCACGCTCATTTTTTTCCCGAAGTCACCAATACAAAATTTTGAGGGATAGCATTTTGTTCAGCATAGTCGAAAATTTAATTACTTGTCTTTGAGGATGACTTAATCCCCCACTGCTCCCGGGGGAAGGCTGCAAGTTATAAACTTTGCCATTGTCAAATAGTTCGTGGTAACGAACTGAAAGTAAGGAGCGACCCGGCTCAATGGTAACCGAAACTCTAGAAAACTGGTTTTTGATACCAATACATACATCAGAAGAATCAGATTTCTATGCTGATTCCAAATATATAACTTTCGTCAAGTTTAGTCGACCCATCAAACTTACGCGCCTGAGAAATTTGGCTGATTTCAAAAAGGGGGAAAGACCCCTAAAAGTTTTAGATCTTATGAAAATCACACCATCATATTCAGCGTATCATAGAACCCTACTGTAGAGGTTTCAAGGTCCTATCTACGAAAATGTGGAATTTTGCATTTTTTGCCAGAAGAAAGATCACGGATGCGTGTTTATTTGTTTTTTTTTGTTGTTTGTTTTTTTCCAGGGGTGATCGTATTGACCCAGTGGTCCTAGAATATCATGGGAGAGACTCATTGGAACGGAAATTAAAAGTTCTAGTGCCCTTTTTAAGTGACCGAAAAAAATGGAGGGCAACTAGGCCCCCTCCCACGCTCATTTTTTTCCCAAAGTCACCCGATCAAAAATTTTGAGATAGCCATTTTGTTCAGCATGGTTGAAAATGTGATAACTATGTCCTTTAGGATGACTTACTCCCCCGAAGTCCCCGGGGGAGGGCTGAAAGTTATGAACTTTACCCAATGTTGACATATAGTATTGGTTATTAGGAAGTATACAGACGTTTTCAGGGGGGATTTTTTCTGGTATTAGGGGGGAGGGTGGGTCGGAGGTTATGTGGGAGGATCTTTCCATGAAGCAAGTTTTCATGGGGGAAGGGACATTGCTATGAAGGTGGCGCCGGATTTCCCAGCATTATTTAAAAAAAGATCAGAAATTAAATATAAAAAAAACAAGTTTTCCAACTGAAAATAAGGAGTAACATCAAAACTTAAAACGAACAGAAAATATTACGTGTATGATTGGGTTCACCCCCTAGTCAATACCTCGCTCTTTAAGCCAAAGATTTTTTAGTACTTTCATAAGAGCATATATGATTAACGGGTCATTTTGAAATAATTGGAACAAAATTCGAACTTTAGCTTAAAGAGCGAGTCATTGACTAGTGGGCGAGCCCCCTAATATACGTATTAAAAATAAATGAATATAGAAGCATCGTTACGTAAGTTAATTCGTAATTTACGTATATTTATTGCTAATAAAAACGTTCGTAAATAAAATTAAACAAGTTTCGAGAAATCCATTTAACCAATAAAAGTAAAATTAATATGCAAATTTTGTTTTAATTATTCATGTACGGTGAGCCAAAATCAAAACCTGCATTAATTCAAAAACGTTCAAAAATTAAATAAAAAACAAGTTTTTTTAACTGAAAGTAAGGAGCGACGTTAAAACTTAAAACGAACAGAAATTATTCCGTATATGAAAGGGGCTGTCCCCTCCTCAACGCCTCGCTCTTTACGCTAAAGTTTGACTTTCTCACAACTCTTATTTTTCTTAAACAATAAAAAACTTTAGCGTAAGGAGCGAGGTGTTGAGGAGGGGACAGCCCCTTTCATATACGGAATAATTTCTGTTCGTTTTAAGTTTTAACGTCGTTCCTTAATTTCAGTTAACAAAACGTGTTTTTTTTATTTAATTTTTACATATAGTATTGGTTATTGGGACGTATACAGGCGTTTTCAGGAGGAATTTTTTTCTAGTGGGGGTGGGGTCAGATTAAGACGTTACAGGGGAGGATCTTTCTATGGAGGATATTTCCTTGGGGGAAGGGACATTTCTATGAAGGGGGCGCCAGATTTCCCAGCATTATTTAAAAAACGATCAGAAATTAAATTAAAAAACAAGTTTTTTTCAACTGAAAGTAAGAAGCAACATTAAAACTTAAAACGAACAGAAATTATTATGTATATGAGGGGGTTCACCCCCTAGTCAATACCTCGCTCTTTACGCTAAAGTTTTTTTTCAGTACTTTCAAAAGAGCTATCTATTCTAATTAACCGGCCTTTGTGATTCAGGGGTTTGTGATTCGAACAAAATTCGAACTTTAGCGTAAAGAGCGAGGTATTGACTAGGGAGCGAACTCCCTAATATACCTAATAAAAACATACGAATATAGAAATTTGTTACGTAAGTTAATTCGTAAGTTACGTCAGAACAAAATTTCGAGAAAGCCAATTAGCCAAAAAAGGAAAATTAATATGCGAATTTCGTTTTAATTATTCATGTACGGTGAGCCAAAATCTAAACTGCATTAATTCAAAAACGTTCAAAATTAACTAAAAAAAACAAGTTTTTTTTAACTGAAAAAAAGGAGTGATATTAAAACTTAAAACGAACAGAAATTATTCCGAATATGAAAGGGGCTGTCCCCTCCTCAACACCTCGCTCTTTACGCTAAAGTTTGACTCTGTCTCACAAATTTATTTTTTAAAACAATAACAAACTTTAGCATAAAGAACGAGGCGTTAGTAGTATGTTAACTTATACTTCCAACCGATTATGTTCCTTCCGGTGTAATTTGCTCACTTTACGTTCCATGGCACCTTTCCATGGCAGATTACCAGACTGATTATTGCTATTGTTGTCAATTGCATATGTAATTATACAAAACCTACCAGACAGCTTTCTTGGTCAACCAGACAGCTTTCTGGCCAACCAGACAGGTTTCTGGGCCAACCAGACAGGTTTCTGGGCCAACTCTAAGTTTCAGGGCCTTTACGTTGCATGGCACCTTTCCAAGCAGATTACCAGACTGGTTATTTGGCAGTGTATAATGTAGTCAAACATGTTTTGAGAGTATGGTCGTAATAATTTAAGCAGATGGGTTTTTCTGTTTTTTGATAAGAATTGCACAATGAATGTACGTCGTCAGTTCACATGCACTTTTTTTTCTTAAAAAACTGGTATGATATAAAAGTAGTCAAACATGTTTTGGGAGTACAGCTTATTAAATTTCTTAATTTATTTCCAGATAAAAAGCATTTACCAGTAAATTCAAATTTCAGGGGGACTTAGCCTCCCTCCCCCCACCCCCAACAATAAAAACCTATACAATAGTATACCTCGTTAGAAAACGCAAAGTACGCTTTTTTCCTCTATGTAAACAAAAACCACCCCCACCCTGCTCTGTAGAAATAGTTATTTCGTTCAAAAAATGTCCTTTTTTCCAGTTATCAAAAATCTTTTTCCGATCTAAATAGAAGCTTCTGTGCTACAAGAAACGGTCACTTTTGGAGAAAAGGCTTCGCACGCTCACCTTATCACAGAGATTAAAACCATATGTATTATAATTACAGAAAAGGGTCCTTTTTTTGGAACCAAACTTCAAACGTGTCCTATCTGAAAACAAAAGCTTGGTGATTAAGACGGGTGGTTTTGTCTAATTCTAGCCAGAAACTCAGAATTGATAGGGGCAAGATGGGACGATGCCATATTCTGTGTGATTTTTTTCTTTACTTGGTGGCCATTCAAAAGCGATGATTTCTGTTAAATAAATAATACTTGTACCTTTTAAAATAGCTTTAAGGGTTTGAGAGACTCTGTTGTTTTATTCTGTTTTATTCTGTTTTATTCTAAAGTGCTAAGACATAGAGTTGCTACAAACACCAGAATAAACTTTAGAGGGCAATTTATCTGTCCTATGGTACGAATTGCTTGTGAAAAACCCGGATGAATTAGTTGAAAATAAAGTTTTAACCAGAAATGTCTGAAAAGTATTTTTTTTGGGGGGGGGGCAATGACAGAGTGGATGTCTTAGACTAGTTATAGTGCTGTACTCTGGCATGAATTGCTTTCGAAAACCCGGATGAATTAGTTGAAAATAAAGTTTTAACAAGAAATGTCTGAAAGTATTTTTTTTTGGGGGGGGGGGAGGTGGGGGCGATGACAGAGTGGATGTCTTAGACTAGTTATAGTGCTGTACTCTGGCATAAATTGCTTGTGAAAAACCCAAATGAATTAGTTGAAAATAAAGTTTTAACAAGAAATGTCTGAAAAGTATTTTTTTTGGGGGTCGGGGCGCGATGACAGAGTGGATGTCTTAGACTAGTTATAGCGCTGTACTCTGGCATGAATTGCTTTCGAAAACCCGGATGAATTAGTTAAAAATAAAGTTTTAACAAGAAATGTCTGAAAAGTATTTTTTTTGGGGGATGGAACGATGACAGATTTGATCTCTTAGACTAGTTATAGTGCTGTACTCTGGCATAAATTGCTTGTGAAAAACCCAAATGAATTAGTTGAAAATAAAGTTTTAACAAGAAATTTCTGAAAAGTATTTTTTGGGGGGGCGGGGGCGATGACAGAGTGGATGTCTTAGACTAGTTATAGCGCTGTACTCTGGCATGAATCGCTTTCGAAAACCCGGATGAATTAGTTAAAAATAAAGTTTAACAAGAAATGTCTGAAAAGTATTTTTTTGGGGGATGGAACGATGACAGATTGGATCTCTTAGACTAGTTATAGTGCTGTACTCTGGCATAAATTGCTTGTGAAAAAACCCAAATGAATTAGTTGAAAATAAAATTTTAACAAGAAATGTCTGAAAAGTATTTTTGGGGGGGATGGAACGATGACGGATTGGATGTCTCAGACTAGTGATAGTGCTGTAACTGTGGTACGAATTGTTTGTGAAAAACCCAAATGAATTAGTTGAAAATAAAATTTTAACAAGAAATGTCTGAAAAGTATTTTTTGGGGGGTGGGGGCGATGACAGAGTGGATTTCTTAGACTAGTTATAGCGCTGTACTCTGGCATGAATTGCTTTCGAAAACCCGGATGAATTATTGAAAATAAAGTTTTAACAAGAAATGTCTGAAAAGTATCTTTTTTGGGGGGGTGGGGCGATGACAGAGTGGATTTCTTAGACTAGTTATAGCGCTGTACTCTGGCATGAATTGCTTTCGAAAACCCGGATGGATTAGTTGAAAATAAAGTTTTGACAAGAAATGTCTGAAAAGTATTTTTTTGGGGGATGGAACGATGACAGATTGGATCTCTTAGACTAGTTATAGTGCTGTACTCTGGCATAAATTGCTTGTGAAAAACCCAAATGAATTAGTTGAAAATAAAGTTTTAACAAGAAATGTCTGAAAAGTATTTTTTTGGGGGGTGGGGGTGATGACAGAGTGGATGTCTTAGACTAGTTATAGCGCTGTACTCTGCCATGAATTGCTTTCGAAAACCCGGATGGATTAGTTGAAAATAAAGTTTTGACAAGAAATGTCTGAAAAGTATTTTTTTGGGGGATGGAACGATGACAGATTGGATGTCTCAGACTAGTGATAGTGCTGTACTGTGGTACGAATTGCTTGTGAAAAACCCAAATAAATTAGTTGAAAATAAAGTTTTAACAAAAATGTCTGAAAAGTATTTTTTTTTTTGGGGGGGGGGGGGGGCGATGACAGAGTGGATGTCTTAGACTAGTTATAGTGCTGTACTCTGGAATTAATTGTTTTCGAAAAACCCAGATGAATTATTGAAAATGAATTAGTTGAATGTGATTTTGTTGAAGAATAACTGAGAGGTAAATAATATATAAATAATAATAGTAATAATAATAATAATTATAAATAGGTATATAATAATAGTAATATAAATAATACTTTCAATTCCTTAAAGCTCTCAAATGGATTAAAGTTAAGGTGAAGTCTCCTTGACCTGGATCTTGCAGTAGCACCAGCAGGGGCGGATCCAGGATTTTTTTAGGGGGAGGGCGCAAAATAGGTTGATCCGATAAAAGAATTTAGGGGGGGGTGCAATATAGGTTGATCCGATAAACTTGCGTTAGAAGCAAGTTTAATTAACACAAACTTGAGTTAATTAAGTAGACTACGCTAGGGGGGGGGGGGCTGTCGCCCGCCCTGGATCCGCCACTGATTCCTAGGAGTTTGCCACCTGACTTGTATCTCAATTTCAGATGTTATGTGGGAATTTGTTTTGCCTAAAACTCCCCAGACTCACGTCAGGAATTCAAGTCACACTCCCTTTAAAGTCACGAATAAATCTTATTTATATTTCAGCCTCTTTTGAACCACCTTTTTTGGGCCTCGTTCGCAGTGTCAAGCGCGTAAGCATTTTGCTTTGGAGGGGGGCGGTGGCCTCAATATTAGAAAAAAAATATTTGAAATAGAAGTTCAGGAAATTTTTGGATTTTCAGAGGAAGCAGTTTCGATTCCCCCATCCCTGCGTACGTCCCTATCCTGTGCATTCCCTATTTTTCTGACCCTTGGTGTGTTCGTTCTTTTGACTCCTCTGTCCTCTCTATGCAGTTTTTTCGAACCTTCTAAATATTTTAAAGGAGTGTATGCTGTGACCGTTTTCACAAACTAAGGAAAAAATGTACCCCTACGCCTCTGACCCAAGTAAAGAAGCACAATATCTCATACAATAAAAACAATGTTCTCACATTTTCCATTGTATATCATCTGAGGTCCTCAAGTCAACATAAATTAGGCGTTTGGTGTTAGAGTTGATACCTTATATCAAATACCTTAAATCAATGGAATTCAACTATCGGTAAATTTACGTTTAGATGATATAAATTTCTCAGAGGCAAAATTTTTTCCAGAATTGTAGTTACATTCATTCTATTGTCCTGTTCTGTCTATAGTATTCTTTCTACTGTTTTTCTCCCCTAAAGTGTTTTCTGTTAACAAACAAAAACGCAGAAAGATTGCTTAAAATAACTTTTTAGGGGTAAATAACTTTTTAGGGGTTTGGGTCTTTAGCATTCTAATGTCTTTGATCACAATCTAAAGTAAGGCGATCATGCAATTCAGCACGGGCAGTCGCGCACGAGGCAAAGCTATATTCTTACCGTACTCCAACTGTGTTTACAGTCTTATTCCATATGTTCTCGAAAAATATGGCCTATGTACTAAACATATTTCTGCTTGCCATCGAAAACGAACTTGTCTGTTGTCAGGCTTATGTATATTCGGTTTACGCTAGTAAAATCAATGCAATATTTTCTTACCATCCAAGACCAAAACAAAGTATTTACGACAAAAAAAGTTGCATCTTGGCAAAATCTAGGCCGATCGACTTGATTCTTTTGGGATAAGTTCCTTGGAGTATGTGGACTTGAAATCTAAGTTTTGGAGGAAGGGCTCCCGAGTGATGAAAGGATTGTGGTTTACATTTTTGTTAGTAAGTTGCTCCAAGCAAATCTAAGGACCTTTACTACAAAAGCTACTGATGCATCTCACATTCAGAAGAAGATCTAGCATCTCTGCTCAACATTTTAATCAAAAAGTCTCTGTTATTGATCTTATAATGGAGTTCGAAGCAAATAAAAATCTGATCTGTCTTAATATCCTTATCTCTAAAAGGTAGAATGGATTTGACCTTAAGTATTTACAGGAAACCTATATATCTAGGTATCATGATATATTCTTTTTACCCTGGCCCACTAAGTTTTCTACCCTGTTAGATTATGCTAGCTAGTTATTGCCAGGATTTTTTTCTTTGGGGGAGGACACAAAAAACTTTTGAAAAAGCATCAAAAATCTGTTTCTATAAATTTTTGTTACATTTTTACGATTCAGGTAAAAATTTAGGGGGGGGGGTGGTTTAAACCCCCCCCCCCACATTCTTTCCCTGGATACCCAGCCAGATGAACCAAACGAACCAAAACCAAATTACTACGGAAATATAACCATAGACAAGGGCTGTTTCTATAAATTTGTTTCTATAAATTTTTGTTACATTTTTACGATTCAGGCAAAAATTTAGGGGGGAGGGAGTGGTTTAAACCCCCCACCTCCTTTCTCTGGATACCCCAATCAGATAAACCAAACAAACCAAAACCAAATTACTACAGAAATATAACCATAGACATAGCCCTTGTCGATGGTTATATTTCCGTAGGAATTTGGTTTTGGTTCGTTTGGTTCATCTGGTTGGGGTGCATTTTCAAAGCAGAATTACGAGACACATTTTCAAAGCTGGATGACGCCATTCTCATAGCTAAGATTGACGAGACGCAAACCTTGTCGAAATTGTTTCTTGCAAATCATGTCCTAAATACTGACTTTCTTTCGCTAAGTTCTTAAACACCATTTTCATTAAGATGCATTTCATTTTTTTAATGCATAGGCAAGGTGATCACTACAATTCAACGCACGTACAGCCAAAGATCTTTTGTTACTTAACGCCAATTATAGTTACAATTTTATTAGGCAAACCCAGCACAATTTAAATTTCTCGTGAGCATAAGGTTTTTCAAAATTACAATTGTGTTACCCATGGGCTATATTTAGCATTCTATTGTTCTTCTCTCTTGTAAGGTCAAGGTGCACTTTTCCCACAAAGAAAAGACACATGGAGATTGCTTAAAATAGCGCTTTAATTTAAGGTCTATAGTATTCTAACGTATTAGGTGGAAATGAACAATTTCGTCGATGTTGATGTTCTGTTCTTTTGGCAAGCCAAGTTATATTGGAAGAAGAAGACCTGGCTTGGAGTGCGCTTAAAATAAAAGAAGAATAAAAATAGATTAGAAAAAATATGTGTAATATATATGATATCCATTGTTAGGTTCCTAAAATTAGATGATAGATCTTTATACCATTTAAGGACAAATTATAGTATTTGTTTATAAACGCTAAGGTTTGACTCTCCGTTCCATTCTTTAAGGACATCTGGTCAAAGACGCGGGTAATGGGAATGGGATGGAGAATACTGGAAAGCCCTGTAAAACCAGTATGAGATGCTTGAAAATTCGGAGGGATAGCCCCTGATATACGGAACATTTTGTGTGTTTTTTTCTTTTAGATTACCTGGCGAATGTGATAGTGTTGCGTGTTATTTTGTATCCCCATCATTTCAAGAATACTAAAAAAAAAAAAAAACAAGAAAAATGTAATGTTATAATTTTGGAAAACCCTTCGTCAATGTGGTGCATAATTGCGAATCAATATTTATGCAGGAGGATCGATGGATGTTTTTAAAGGTGGAGGAAGGGTATCTGAAGCTTCACATTTCCTCTCCATGAGCTTTCAGGCAAATACAGAAAGTTTTTGGGGGGAGATGGCTATGGAGGTACAAGTTAATCTCTAACCCACCTCGCTTTCGGATATTTTTATTTTCAAACCTCAAGCGATTCACCTTATCTTAATGAAGCTTCAAAAGAAATCAAACCTTTTTGTGGTAACGAACTGTAAGTAAGGAGCGACCCGGCTCAATAGTAACCGAAACTCTAAAAAACGGAATTTTGATACCAATAGATACATCAGAAGAATCAGATTTTTATGCTCATTCCAAATATATGAGTTTCATCAAGTTTAATCTTACCCCTAAAAGTCATAGAACTTTCATGAAAATCACACCATCAGATTCAGCGTATCAGAGAACCCTACTGTAGAGGTTTCAAGGTCCTATCTAAGAAAATGTGGAATTTTGCATTTTTTGCCAGAAGAAAGATCACGGATGCGTGTTTATTGTTTTTTTTGTTGTTGTTTTTTCCAGGGGTGATCGTATTGACCCAGTGGTCCTAGAATATCATGGGAGGACTCATTGGAACGGAAATTAAAAGTTCTAGTGCCCTTTTTAAGTGACCGAAAAAAATGGAGGGCAACTAGGCCCCCTCCCACGCTCATTTTTTTCCCAAAGTCACCCGATCAAAAATTTTGTGATAGCCATTTTGTGATAGCAAATTAAAAAATTTTGTGATAGCAAATTTAAAACGTCAAAATAAGATAAGGGAACACCTAAAGTATTGGTCCATAAATTATGCGCTCAGACCTTACATTCAGTTTAGACCTTACATTCAGTTTAGACCTTACATTCAGTTTAGACCTTACATTCAGTTTAGACCTTACATTCGGTTTAGACCTACATTCAGTTTAGACCTTACATTCAGTTTAGACCTTACATTCAGTTTAGACCTTACATTCAGTTTAGACCTTACATTCAGTTTAGACCTTACATTCAGTTTAGACCTTACATTCAGTTTAGACCTTACATTCAGTTTAGACCTTACATTCAGTTTAGACCTTACATTCAGTTTAGACCTTACATTCAGTTTAGACCTTACATTCAGTTTAGACCTTACATTCAGTTTAGACCTTACATTCAGTTTAGTACAGTCTTAGACCTTATGTCAGTTTAGACCTTACATTCAGTTTAGACCTTACATTCAGTTTAGACCTTACATTCAGTTTAGACCTTACATTCAGTTTAGACCTTACATTCAGTTTAGACCTTACATTCAGTTACATTCAGTTGCAAATTGGTTTAGATCTGTCTGAAGATAAACTGTAAGACTCTGCTTTAGCTAAGACATTAAATTTGAGAAACATAGGCTTTCAATAAAGTTTTAGTTTTTTAAACATATATTATGACTCTCTCTCTTTCTTTCTTTCTCGCTCTCTCACTCTGCTCTCTCTCTTTGTTTTTTCTCTCTCCCTCTCTCTCTCTCTCTCCTACTCTCGCTCTTCTCTCCCTCTCTCTCTTTCTCTCTCTCTCTTCATATTCACTGCCACCATGTATGTCGATACATAAGCCAGATACCTGAAAATCACTTCTCTTTCGATTTCCGTCGTGCAAAAAAAGATTCTGAGAGCCAGGTTCGAGTAGTTCGTCATATATTTTGTTTTTGGCTTTATTTACCTGATACCAGAAAGACGCCATGGTTAGTGATTCCCGTTAGTATGTTTATCGTTTTATAATTGAGTCATTCACTAATTATGTATTTGTTTATAAACGCTAAACTTTGACTCTCCGTTCCATTCTTTAAGGACATTTGGTCAAAGACGCGGGTAATGGGAATGGGATGGAGAATACTGGAAAGCCCTGTAAAACCAGTATGAGATGCTTGAAAATTCGGAGGGATAGCCCCCTGATATACGGAATATTTTGTGTGTTTTTTTCTTTTAGATTACCTGGCGAATGCTTTGTATCCCCATCATTTCAAGAATACTAAAAAAAAAAAAACAAGAAAAATGTAATGTTATAATTTTGGAAAACCCTTCATCAATGTGGTGCATAATTGCGAATCAATATTTATGCAGGAGGATCGATGGATGTTTTTAAAGGTGGAGGAAGGGTATCTGAAGCTTCACATTTCCTCTCCATGAGCTTTCAGGCAAATACAGAAAGTTTTTGGGGGGAGATGGCTATGGAGGTACAAGTTAATCTCTAACCCACCTTGCTTTCGGATATTTTTATTTTCAAACCTCAAGCGATTCACCTTATCTTAATGAAGCTTCAAAAGAAATCAAACCTTTTTGTGGTAACGAACTGTAAGTAAGGAGCGACCCGGCTCAATAGTAACCGAAACTCTAAAAAACGGAATTTTGATACCAATAGATACATGAGAAGAATCAGATTTTTATGCTCATTCCAAATATATGAGTTTCATCAAGTTTAATCTTACCCCTAAAAGTCATAGAACTTTCATGAAAATCACACCATCAGATTCAGCGTATCAGAGAGCCCTACTGTAGAGGTTTCAAGGTCCTATCTAAGAAAATGTGGAATTTTGCATTTTTTGCCAGAAGAAAGATCACGGATGCGTGTTTATTTGTTTTTTTTTGTTGTTGTTTTTTCCTGGGGTGATCGTATTGACCCAGTGGTCCTAGAATATCATGGGAGGACTCATTGGAACGGAAATTAAAAGTTCTAGTGCCCTTTTTAAGTGACCGAAAAAAATGGAGGGTCAACTAGGCCCCCTCCCACGCTCATTTTTTCCCAAAGTCACCCGATCAAAAATTTTGTGATAGCCATTTTGTTCAGCATGGTTGAAAATGTGATAACTATGTCCTTTAGGATGACTTACTCCCCCGAAGTCCCCGGGGGGAGGGCTGAAAGTTATGAACTTTACCCAATGTTGACATATAGTATTGGTTATTAGGAAGTATACAGACGTTTTCAGGGGGGATTTTTTCTGGTATTAGGGGGGAGGGTGGGTCGGAGGTTATGTGGGAGGATCTTTCCATGAAGCAAGTTTTCATGGGGGAAGGGACATTGCTATGAAGGTGGCGCCGGATTTCCCATCATTATTTAAAAAAAAGATCAGAAATTAAATATAAAAAAAACAAGTTTTCCAACTGAAAATAAGGAGTAACATCAAAACTTAAAACGAACAGAAAATATTACGTGTATGATTGGGTTCACCCCCTAGTCAATACCTCGCTCTTTAAGCCAAAGATTTTTTAGTACTTTCATAAGAGCATATATGATTAACGGGTCATTTTGAAATAATTGGAACAAAATTCGAACTTTAGCTTAAAGAGCGAGTCATTGACTAGTGGGCGAGCCCCCTAATATACGTATTAAAAATATATGAATATAGAAGCATCGTTACGTAAGTTAATTCGTATTTTACGTATATTTATTACTAATAAAAACGTTCGTAAATAAAATTAAACAAGTTTCGAGAAATTCATTTAACCAAATAAAAGTAAAATTAATATGCAAATTTTGTTTTAATGATGCATGTGCGGTGAGCCAAAATCAAAACCTGCATTAATTCAAAAACGTTCAAAAATCAAATAAAAAACAAGTTTTTTTTAACTGAAAGTAAGGAGCGACGTTAAAACTTAAAACGAACAGAAATTATTCCGTATATGAAAGGGGCTGTCCCTCCTCAACGCCTCGCTCTTTACGCTAAAGTTTGACTTTCTCACAACTCTTATTTTTTTTAAACAATAAAAAACTTTAGCTTAAGGAGCGAGGTGTTGAGGAGGGGACAGCCCCTTTCATATACGGAATAATTTCTGTTCGTTTTAAGTTTTAACGTCGTTCCTTAATTTCAGTTAACAAAACTTGTTTTATTTTATTTAATTTTTACATATAATATTGGTTATTGGGACGTATACAGGCGTTTTCAGGAGGAATTTTTTTCTAGTGGGGGTGGGGTCAGATTAGGCGTTACAGGGGAGGATCTTTCCATGGGGGATATTTCCTTGGGGGAAGGGACATTTCTATGAAGGGGGCGCCAGATTTCCCAGCATTATTTAAAAAACGATCAGAAATTAAATAAAAAAACAAGTTTTTTTTTCAACTGAAAGTAAGAAGCAACATTAAAACTTAAAACGAACAGAAATTATTATGTATATGAGGGGGTTCACCCCCTAGTCAATACCTCGCTCTTTACGCTAAAGTTTTTTCAGTACTTTCAAAAGAGCTATCTATTCTAATTAACCGGAATTTGTGATTCAGGGGTTTGTGATTCGAACAAAATTCGAACTTTAGCGTAAAGAGCGAGGTATTGACCTGGGAGCGAACTCCCTAATATACCTAATAAAAACATACGAATATAGAAATTTGTTACGTAAGTTAATTCGTAAGTTACGTCAGAACAAAATTTCGAGAAAGCCAATTAGCCAAAAAAAGGAAAATTAATATGCGAATTTCGTTTTAATTATTCTTGTACGGTGAGCCAAAATCTAAGCTGCATTAATTCAAAAACGTTCCAAAATTAACTAAAAAAAACAAGTTTTTTTTAACTGAAAGTAAGGAGTGATATTAAAACTTAAAACGAACAGAAATTATTCCGAATGTGAAAGGGGATGTCCCCTCCTCAACGCCTCGCTCTTTACGCTAAAGTTTGACTCTGTCTCACAACTTTATTTTTTAAAACAATAAAAAACTTTAGCATAAAGAACGAGGCGTTGAGGAGGGGACAGCCTCTTTCATATATGGAATAATTTCTGTCCGTTTTAAGTTTTAATGTCGCTCCTTACTTTCAGTTAAAACACTTTTTTTAAGTTAATTTCTATATTAAGCGGTTATTTTGTATGAACTACATGCATATTTAGAACGAATTCGCCACCATGCGGCATTAATGCCTTTGTAACTGGAAAACTTTATGCAGTTTTGTCGAGAATTCTAAACTAATTAGCTATCTCGGAATTTTTGTTTGGTGCTTATTGGCACCTTTTGGCCACAATTGTCGTTTTGCACCACGAGCTTACAAATGGCAGCTCGTTATAACTGCCATCTAAACAGTTTCAAATATTTCAAAAAACATTTTTATTAACGAAACTACTAAAATATATTATTACGCTGAAAAGCTTTCAAAAGAGAGCATACAATTTATATATATATATATATATATATATATAATAGATATATATTATATATATATATATATATTATAATATATATATATATATATATATATATATATATATATATATATATAATATCTATATATATATATATATATATATATATATATCATATTATATATATATATTATCTTACACGCTCTTTATAAGGATTTGGTTACTTTGTCTGCCTGTAATTAGTTAAATTTTTGCTTAATATCAACCAATTCGTGGTAACGAACTGTAAGTAAGGAGCGACCCGGCCCAATAGTAACCGAAACTCCAAAAAACTGAATTTTGATACCAGTAGATACATCAAAAGAATCGGATTTTTATTCTGATTTTAAATATATAAGTTTCATCAAAAATTTACGAGCCTGAAAATATTTGCCTTATTTTCGAAAAAAGGGAAAACACCCCCTAAAAGGGATAAAATCTTAATGAAAATTAAATCATCAGATTCAGCGTAACAGAAAAACCCTATTGTAGATGTTTCAAGTTTTTATCTATAAAAACATGGAATTTTGTATTTTTTTTTCCAGAAGAAAGATCGATCATGGACACTTTTTTTTTTTTTTTTTTTTTTTTTTTTTTTTTTTTTTTTTTTTTTTCCAGGGTTAATCGTATCAATCCAGTAGTCCTAAAATATCGTGAGAAGGCTCATTCGAACGTAAATTAAAATTTCTAGTGCCCCTTTTAAGTGACCAAAAAAATTTGAGGAAAACTTGGCCCCCTCTCACGCTATTTTTTTCAAATAAAAATTTTGAGATATCTATTTTGTTCATCATAGTCGAAAATCTAATAAATATGTCTTTGAGGATGACTTAGTCCCCCACAGTTCCCGGGGGAAGGGCTGCAAGTTATGAACTTTGCCCATTGTTTACATATAGTATTGGTTATTGGGAACTATACAGACGTTTTCAGGAGGGATTTGTTCTGGTGGGGTGGGGGGCTCGGAGGAGGGGGTTACGTGGTATGATCTTTCCATGGAGGATGTTTCCTTGGGGGAAGGGACATTTTCGTGAAGGGGGTGCCGGATTTCCCAGCATTATTTAAAAAACGATCAGAAATTAAATAAAAAAACAAGTTTAATCAATTGAAAGTAAGGAGCAACATTTAAAATTCAAAACGAACAGAAATTATTACTTATATGAGGGGGTTCACCCCCTAGTCAATACCTCGCTCTTTACGCTAAAGTTTTTTTTAGTGCTTTCAAAAGAGCTATCTATTCTAGTTAACGGTCTTTGTGATTCAAGAATTTGTGATAGGAACAAAATTTGAATCACAATTTTTCTTTATTATTTAAAAAAATTAATTATTATTATTTTTTATTGTTATAAATATTATATTAAAAATTTATTTATTATTATCACAAGTTTTATTTATTTAATCCGATCAAAGAGAGATTAGTCTCAATTAACCGTATTTATATAGGACATGATTTATTACGAAGCTTAAAAATTGTGTCTCTGGCACGAGCCAGTCTTTTCCGCCAAAAAGTATTTCTACCTGAGAAATTACACAGCACTATGACCGTTCAAAATAAAAGCACATTTCAAGCCACGTGTTTTGATCAAGGGGTCGTCTTATTTAAAAAATCGTTCACACCAGGTGGCGTAATTCATGGGTCAAAATTTGCACGCGTGGAGAAAATTTCATCAAGCGTGGCATGAAGGGTTTCATGCGTAGCGCGAACAGGTACGGCATAGTGGGAGTGTACAAAGCTTGTCGGAGCAAGTGCCGCTCAAAGATGTACGTATACCAGTTGGATGAGAGTTAAAGAGTCCCCGGTTTTGATTTTAAAATTGCTATGGAAGACAAGGAATTTTCGTTATCTACTCTCTTTTGAAAGCTATCCAACGTGATATTATATTTTAGTAAAATCATTAATAAAAATGTCTTTTTATGTTTTGAAACTTTTTCATTAGACTTTTATGGCTTGCTAAAAAGATGCAAATCACTAGCATATATGCAAGATGCTGTGAAACTTAATATAAAGGAATCAAATCATATTTAGTAGCCAACTATCAACCAGCCAAAAAGTGGATGCTAATAATAGTAATAAATAAATGTTTCATTAATATGAACGGATTGACAATTAAAAACAAGAAAACTGGCTTGTGATAACGAGCTGTTATTTGCAAGTTTGTGGTTCAAAACGACAATTTTGGTCAAAGGATGCTAAAAAGCTATCGAGTCCAAATTCCGAGATAGCCATTCAGTTTAAAATTAACCTAAGCCTGCATATGAGTGCTGTGTGGTGGTGGCGTATACGCTGCTTAATAAATATGCGGGTTGTTGATACAAAATAAACGGTTAGTATATACATTTGGGTACTTGTCTATTATAGGTATAACACTTGATCTGAGTAAAACCGGTTTCTTTGTCTGCATTCGGAGATAATTTGCTTAGTCTCAGTGAGATAAACTACTCTGCGGGTATATTTTAACTTACAGTGTAAAAAGTGGTTAAATCGGTTATAGAAAGTTCTCATTTGGATCATTCTTAAGCCTAATTTAAAACAAAGCTGCCAACATTAAAAATATTTCGCAGCTGAATAAATAGGTCGAATTTCCCATCCCTAAGCCTCATTTCAAAAATTATTCCTGGAAGACATTTTATCAAAGAAACAGTTTTTCTGGAAATTTCCTACAATACCCTATTCTTCTATCTTCTATTCTTCTTTCATATGGTGCCTTAATTTTGTGTCATCGAAACAATGAATGTAAAAGTTGCAATTAATTTATGACCCTCACTTAATAATCTGACAGTGCCACAAACAGGAAATATAAGCTGTCAAGAACAATTTCAGTAGAACTCAGGTACTACGACATGACTAGGCTGCTGAATTATTCAGGAGCACTGAATAAAAACTGAATGTTACGTTCAGGGCCGAATCCAGGATTTTTTTTTTCTTTAGGAGGGAGGGTTTACAAAAGTATTTTTTCGTGGAGGAGGGGGGTTACAAAAAATTTTTTTTTTTTAAAAACGCATCAACAATTGGTTTATATTAATTTTGTTACGTTTTTAAGAGTCAGACAAACATTGGACAAAAATTAGGGGGGCTCAATCCCCCTGGATACGGCTTTGATTATATTTCACTTCAAACATCAGGGGTAGAAACGGAATCATTTGCGCCCCCTCTACCAATCATAATACTTCATTTCTCTTACACTTTCTGTTAAAATAGCAAATAGAATCAATATTTGATCCAAGCATTCAGCAATCCCAGATCCTATCTTTATTTTTGGCCTATATGGAGGGATTGATTGTTTACCCGAATCCATGTTTGTTTACCTTAAGAGATTAAGTGAATAGTACCCATCATTACAGATAGACAACTTTCGAGCACCCAAAACCGCTAACAGCTTTAAGTGACTATACTGTCTGTGATGCCCGAGCAACATTTTGCTTGAATTTCTTAGGAAATACTAGTGGCACTTGGAAACATTTAAAGAGAATTTAGAAATAAATTGTTGTTCCATGTAACTACCGGATGATATACGCAAATGACAGTGGTATAGAACTCAGAATTCAATCTTACTTCTATCGAAAAATTTATCGCCAAGCCATTAGTTTTTTTGTTTTGTTTTTTTAATTCTAGGCACTAAAGAAAAAATCTGGCAAAAGTATTATCTATAGATATATCTTTACTGATCAGCTTTTATTCAGTTTTTTGTGTAAGTCAGAAATACTACTGTTTTTTTTACATTTTTGAAGGCCGTAACGCAAAATTATAACTTGTTTAAATTTTACATTATAGCCTATTTTCATATTGATGTGTCATACCATCTGTTTAGATTGGAGGTTTGCATTTTAGGTTTGAGACGTCAAAGGGTATACTCAAATATTTAAAAAGGAGCTTGGACACTTACCATTTCATGTTTCGGACAACCCCTCTCCCACCCCCTCCAAAAAAATGAGCCTCTTATACACATACTCCAAAAAATTAGTTTATCTCCACTATTTACTCTCTCTGTATTCCCTACAAAATATAGAACCAAAATTGCGAAATCTTAACAGAATATTGAAACCCATCCATACCGCATAGTTCATCACACTGTCTGACTCAAACCGACATTCAGCTACTCAAATCTACAACTAAATCAACTTTAACGCTCATAAAAATACTCTCACTCTAAAATCAACAATTTGTTTCACTTCTGCAACACTGGCTAAATAAGATACTCCTTAATGCAGGTAATCCATTTAGGGTCTCCTTACCTTTAACTTCTACCGGCAGCCTGTTCCAAGTTTCGTGGTTACCGTGTTTTACAGAAAATTAGGACCTTATAGTAATTAAAACTGGCAATCTACCCAGTTCAACATTCCGTGCGGCATAACTGTTTTCCCCTTCTTTAAAAACATTCAAAATATTACTAAACGTGTTATTAAAATCATATCATACTACTTCTGTTGATTACATACCTGGTGATGGATAGTCTGCTGACTGTCATTGATTTTCTTTGCCAGGTCCGTCATATGCCGATCCAGATTGGCAGCTACAGAGTTGGCAGATTTTTCGCTCACAACTTTTACGTCCTGAAAAAAACGTATATTATTTGAAATTATTCATTTTCATTTCAAACCCAATATCCGATAGACATTGAGCTATCCAATGCATTATATAGGTAATATTATTTAATTTCATCACTGCTATGTTTCTTCAGGGACGGAGGAGGGCATGTTCCTTGAAGTATTAAGTGTTTCATCATTTGTTTCTTTATTTGTAAGTCCTTGCATTAAGCGTTAAAGCTTTTCTTCATAAAATATTTAGTGTTGTTCGCGTTCGTTTATTACTGCTATTAAATTTGTTGAGGGGGGGGGGGAGAGTATTCCTATCTAGTTGAGATACTTTTATATTGCAGTATTATTATACGTTAAACACTGAATTATGTCATTTTTGCATGAGTGTTCCCCCAGTTTTATATCTGATTTGTCATCTATTAATGATAAATTATATTTAAAATAATCTCATATTATATCAATACAAACACATTATATGCTTATGACTGCATTTGTTTTCATATTATTAAAACAGCTCAAACAGTTCCACTAAAATTTATTTAAAATTTTAAACCGTAGTTACGTCAACACTGACCATATTAGTGATACTGGCTTAAGCTAAAATACTGCAATAAGTGTTTTTTACTTATCCAGTGTTAAAAGCATAGTGAGCTGCTGTGTCCAAATTTAAAACGTCAAAATAAGATAAGGGAACACCTAAAGTATTGGTCCATAAATTATGCGCTCAGACCTTACATTCAGTTTAGACCTTACATTCAGTTTGAGACCTTACATTCAGTTTAGACCTTAAATTCAGTTTAGACCTTACATTCAGTTTAGACCTTACATTCAGTTGCAAATTGGTTTAGATCTGTCTGAAGATAAACTGTAAGACTCTGCTTTAGCTAAGACATTAAATTTGAGAAACATAGGCTTTCAATAAAGTTTTAGTTTTTTAAACATATATTATGACTCTCTCTCTTTCTTTCTTTCTCTCTCTCTCTCTCTCTCTTTCTTTTTCTTCTCTCCTGCTCTCTCTCTCTCTCTCTCTCTCTCTCTCTCTCTCTCTCTCCTCCTCCTCTCTCTCTCTCTCTTCTCCATCTCCTCTCCTCTCTCTCTCTCTCTCCTCTCTCTCTCTCTCCATCTCTCTCTCTCTCTCTCTCTCTCTCTCTCTCTCTCTCTCTCTCTCTCCTCTCCTCTCCTCTCCTCTCTCTCTCTCTCTCTCTCTCTCTCTCTCTCTCTCTCTCTCCTCTTCATCATTCACAGCACCATGTATGTCGATACATAAGCCAGATACCTGAAAATCACTTCTCTTTCGATTTCCGTCGTGCAAAAAAAGATTCTGAGAGCCAGGTTCGAGTAGTTCGTCATATATTTTGTTTTTGGCTTTATTTACCTTGATACCAAGAAAGACGCCATGGTTAGTGATTCCCGTTAGTATGTTTATCGTTTTATAATTGAGTCATTCACTAAAACCAAAACACTCATGTACCGGTCGAAGGTCTACGAGAACAAAATCTGGATGCAAGTCAGCTCCGTGATTGTGTTGCCAGGTGCTGTGCATTTGCGCCATTTGGGCGCTTTTTGAGTTGATTGCGCATTGAATTCTTCAATTTGGCACTTTGCGCCGATTTCGCGCATGTCAAAAAAGTTCGGCACAAAGTGGGCGCATTTTGCCTTCGCAATAAAAATGGTAAAACACAAAATCTTAAAGTCTAGTGTTTACTGACAACTGCTACTGACAGATTTAGGAATCTGTCTATAACAAAGTATAATCACCTATGTTCCGTAGGTGATTATACTTTGGTCTATAAGCACAGATGGAATTTTCAAAACACCTTAGGGATTCTCATATCGCACTCTAGGCTCCATGACCACCTAAAATTATCAAAGCGTGTATTACCCTTAGCGTGAAAAACCAGATATGGGAAAGTGGTCAAATTTAGATAAAAAATACAGAAAAGAGTGCGAAAAGCTGACCTTTGTTCGACATAGCTCAAGCAGCTCTTTCTGTCTCAAGCTTACCCATCAGCAACCCCTTCGTCGAGAGAGTGTTTTCTGTTATGAATCTTGTCAAGTACAAAATTCAAAAGATGATGCAGCTTAAAATGCTTAACTCTACTGTGACCATCCGACTTTGGTTAAATTGCCAGGGAAAGTGCTGCAGGGACTTTGATCCTACACCCGCTATGCTTAATAGATTTACTATTGACATGTATGACATCAAAAAAATATCCAATGACAATGAAAATGAAGATGAAACTCTTAAGGAAATTTTGGTGATATAGAAGGAGGGTTTGCTGTTTAACTTTATTTAACTTTGAAAATGATCTTGATACTAACCGAAGATGAATACAATATATGATTAAAAAATGTACAAAACTAATTCGAAGTTCATTAAAAGGAAAACACAAATAAAATAACAATCGGAACTGTTGAAGGACCTTGCCAAGTACAGTTTTGTCTCATATGTCTGTCTTTGGCTTCTGTCTCATTAGAAAAATCTCAGAACGTCGTCTTTGGCCTGGAATTTTATAGATAGTTGCATTATTAACGGCCGGTCCTAATTTCGTATCCTTAACTTGGTCGTTCTAATTTATATTTTGAAAGCTACGAAACATTTTGTTCTCATAACTAAGTTTGAGAATTTACATTTTTTTGAAGCTTAGAATTGCAATGTCATAAAGACATTGTTTAAAGAAGTAAACTTTGATGTCACTTGCCTAAATGATATTTTGGAGAGATTTGACCTTCAAGAATTTTGCTTCTCGTTAGTTCTACATTAGAAAATTCTATCTTTAGTTATCTTTGTCAAATGCACCTCTAACTTCCACGTTTTTTATATAACTTATCTACATTGCAAGACCATTATACTGAGTATCTATTTCTTTCTTTAGTTCTTTAATCAAAATTTCTATTGTTGATAGGGAATAATTCAGCATATCAGCCAGAAAGTAATGTAAAATACCCCCTTAGATATTGGCGGGTATTTTTTTTTTTTTTTTTTTTTTTTTTTTTTGTAGATGTTCTTTAATTCCCGCTTTTATTTAATTCTCTGACATACCAGAGAACTGAGGAAAATATCTTTCCTGTCAAACCAGAGACTGAGGACAGAAAATTTCGACCACAAAAGCGCAGGTAATCAGTAGAAAAATGCTTCACTGTTTCAGATTTCGGAATATGGTGCCGGAAATCTGTCAATCAAGACTAAATTCTACCAATTTTGAGTTCTAGTAATCTGAAAAGCACATAATTTTCGCCTATTTTTTTGCACTCAACCCTGCAAGATCTAATTTACCCTGAATTTCAAACTCCACCCGAAAAACATATAGCGAAATTGCGCCGATGGCACATTTTCCCTTCCCTTGGTGCGCTATCTAATGTCAGGCACCTGGCTTCACTGTTCGTGGTATACCACCACTGCGGGCACTTCTTATTCAAGTTCTAAGATTGACAAACATATTGGTCAAACAAAACAGTTTCTGTTTTAACTTTTGCTTTTCAAATAATGAAAATCTTAATCCATAGGTGTAGCAATATTCACAAGCTATTCAAAAAAATAAAGCACAACTGAAAAAGAAAGCTGAAACACCTTGAAAAGAAAGATCATAAAACATAAACAAAATAAAGCACAAAAGAAAAAGAACAAAAGAGATGGAGACCGAAGAGGGCAACTATAAGATTTTGGGTACTACTCAACATTTTTTTTTTTGTTCATTACAGTTATTTTGTTACTTAGCTCAGATATGGATATGCTATTCAAAAGAAAAATCCCACATACGAAAGGGAACAGAGAGATACTGAATCAAAATAAAAACCCAAAACAGAAACAAATTTCAAAATAAAAAAAAAGGCTTAAAAGCGAATACAAACAGAAACAAAACTATTAAATTATGTTCAATTCTTACCTTCAACTCATCTACAGTTTTCTTTTCCATGTCTAAGAGCATCAAAGAGTTGTTTACAAGGATGTTGCCCACTCTTTCAAGCTCCATGACGGTGGTCTTGACATTTTTGTCAATTTCTTTCAACTCTGAAGGATCAATTGGAGAATAAGCCGGACCAATATTAAGAGATGTAACATTATCGAAACTTGTATGCAGTGACTGAACGCTTGTCATAATGGCAGCAGTGTCATTATTGATTCTTGATACCTAAAAAAAAAATCAAAAATCGGAAAGCAACCATAAAAATATGTCATGTTTTTTGGTACTTGTATGGAATCCAGTAAACAGGGGAGATGTGAAGTTTGGTTAATGCTAATGAAAATAAAACAATATATGATGCAAGTATAATAGTTTAGAAACAAATTTGGGCGATATATTTGCACATTAGGGGGGTGGAGTAAAGCATAGCATATATTAAATATGTAACCTAACTTAACCTAGCTACCTTTTAGCCCCTCCTAAACCACAAAAAAACTAAAGTTTAAATCTTGTCACGAAGTGAGCAACATCTCACAAACCAGTGTATCAATAGCAGCTTTGAGATTTCGATGTGGTATTTCATCGCGTGTTTACCTAATTCCGTACGAGTACCTTCTTTTTTCTGCTGTTGTAAACATATTCTTGCTTCTCTGGGATAAATTTGTTTCACTAGGATATTCTTACCGAGTAATGGACTACCAATACGGAATAGCCATCCCACCCCCAGTCTGGGCAACAAAACAATATTCATCTCTAAAAACATAATATTTTAATGTTATGATTTGGAAGTACTCTCAAATCTCAATGTAATTTGACAACGGTTCACAAGAGTAGCCATAAGTGATTACAAAGTAGCGGTGTACAAGAGAGTAAAGTTGGTTTTATTTCTGTTAATACAACCAACAAAAAATGGCGGTTAATCCAGCATAATTGGCTAATTTGTTGTCCAGCTCCTCCCCTAGTAAGGATGCCTGTAAATATTCTTGCTCAGAAAATAACGAATATATTCGTCTTATTTAACACTTTGTGTACTTCCACTGTCTTGTTATAACAAAAAGCGTTATGAAAATAGAAGTTTTTTCTTGTGTTTATGGCTACTCTATGACTGACACATCGACATATAGCGGCATTTCAAAAATGTTTAAAGTCATATCACTGAGCCATATGTATTTACAAGGTCCGACTGACTAAAGTGGCTTTCACACACCGTAAATAATTTTCTATGCTAACTGCTTAAGTTCCGTTACGCTGAACATAGCATGTCACGCGTAAACAAATCGTTTAACACTAGGTTAACGTAAAGATCCATAAGACCCATAACCATTATCTACCATCACAATCATTATAAACAAACTATTCAATATTTAAAATGTGGAATGAAGATGGAATTGAAGCTCTGATCAAGCGTGAAAGGTTTTCTAGGCTTTCCCATATCCACATCTCAAGTTTCCCATAATCCAATCATTGTGATGGTAGATAATGGCTATGGTCTTTTATGGATCTTTGCGATAACCTAGTGTGAGTACCCAAATAATGGTACCCAAAATTTTATAGTTGGCTTCTCCGTTCTCCTTCTCTTTGGTTCTTTTTCTTTTGTATTTCATCTCGTTTATATTTTATGTTCTTTTTTTAATGTGTCACAGATTTCTTTTCCAAGTGCGTTCTATTTTTTGAATAGCTTGTGAATATAGCGGTACCAAAAGATTTGGGTGTAAAATTCTGGTACTGTAATTTTTTCGGAAGACGACATAACTTCACGTAAAGTCTTAAGTTATGCAGGTGTGAAAGATTCTATAGCGTAGTGTGAAAGACACATAAATCCACTTTTTAAAGTTTTGGACTTTTAGTGTCAAAGCATTTGGCTGATTTTGTCTTAACAGAAGAGCGTATTCACGCAATAATGTCCTTTCAACGCAAATTCTTCTTGAAGTTATACGTTATTTAAATATTAGATAAAAATCTAATTTATTTTTATTTAGTTTTTCAGAAGAAGGATGACGATCTAAACCATATTGTCTCCCTTAAGACGATTCCCTTGCGTGTGGACCTTGTAAAACAAAGCTAGGCAAAATAAGGGAAAGGAAAAAGAAACCCAACGAGGAAAAATAATTTCTCAGCCAGTGAGGTGGAAATGTTAAAAGAAAAAGCAATTATTTTGGCAAGGGCCTCTGCCGATTTTTCGTTGAATTGACAAAATAAAAAAATAACCTTCCAAAAGAATCAAAAAATAAGATTAGAAACACACAAAAACCAAAAGGCAGCAAAGAGACTGAATCCAAAAAGGAAAAGAAAAAATACATGTAAATACCCACAAGGGCGGATCCAGGATTTTTTTTCGGGGGGGGGGGGGGTACTAATTTTTGACATTTTGGGGGGGGGTACTAATTTGTGACTCAGTTTTCGACTAATTTTACTGATTTTTACCTAGGTTTTACTAATTGTCGACTTATTTTCGACTCGGTCAAAATTTCGGGGGGTGGGGGGGGTTCAAACCGGGTAGCCCACCCCCCCCCTGGATACGGCCTTGAATACCCATTCAGAGACTTAATCGGGCATTATGAACACCAGTGGGTCTAGAACAATAGGTAAGCCCCCCCCCTACCTTGGAAACAAATGGAATTTCAAAAATAAAAAAAGAGGAAAATGACAAATATTACCATTTAAATCTTGGTAAAAACGTAAGTCTTTGAAGCCCTTGCCGCCCTGGGGATCCTTCCGGGTGACGCTCATGTTGGGCATGGATTCTACCCAAGACTATTAAAGTGAATGGTTTAGTACCCTATTTCGATTCAATTAACCAATCTGTAGGGTCAATTTTAATTCCTCTCTCAGTATTTTTATCTGTCACACAGTAGTTTGAATCTGTCACACAACTTTATTTTTTAAAACAACAAAAAACTTTAGCGCAAAGAGTGAGGTATTGAGGAGGGGACAGCCCCTTTCATATACGGAATAATTTCTGTTCGTTTTAAGTTTTAATGTCTTTCCTTACTTTCAGTTAAAAAAAACTTGTTTTTTTTTTAATATTGTAAAAGCCCTCCTAGCCGAGTGGTTTGCGCACTTGACTTGAAATCCTGAGAATAGGGGTTCAAGTCCAGGTGTCACTGGTTATTTGGTTTGGAACGCAGTTCTTTTTGGACACCTGGAGAAATCTGGGGGGAAAGCACGGGAAGCGTAGGATGATTTGAACCCTAACCAAGCATTGGACTCCTGGCAGAGGGTAGTGAATCATGAGGTCGGTACCTGCAGAACTCAGACCATTGGTCAGCATGAGAGAAAATATCTTTTTAAGGTTTTTTAAGTGTTACAACTGCGAGGAAAACAAAAATGCCATGATAAACCAAAATAAATAAAAAAAGATAAAAACTCGTATACCCAAAACTGGAAATTTGACGCAATAATATGGAAAGTCATTATTTGTGAGAAAAATTTTACAATCAATTAAATCTTTAAGCCCTTCATTTCTAGCTAAGCCAGTCCCACGAAGTCCGTTTTTTATGTCTTAGCGCCAAACTATTTGGCTAACTATTGTCTTTGGTCACGCAAGAGAGATAAAATGAACCAAAAAAATGTAGATAACGGGTATAGAAATCTTTTCAATATATATAGAAAAATTTTAATTAAGACAGTGAATAAATAAGTAAAATAGTTTTGTCCGTTATTATATATATTTATTTAATTTCATTTGCAGAAATTTGGCAAACTCTCAGCTAAACATGTTCACAATACATTCCTGGACAATAAGGATGAATAGGAAAGATGACAGATAAAAATGCTATTCTGAAGTCCATACTCAAAATGAAAATATCAAAATTCTCCTGCTTAAGCACATAATCAAACATCAAAGAACGATTTTTTTACCAGACGTACGGTGCGTTAAATCGGAAACAATGGTTTTGTTTTAATGCAACAGGTTACTATTCATTGAACAACAATATATTTAGATCCTACTTAATAAAGTCATTTTTATTAATATAACAGTAAAAATGACTTGGAAACAAGTAGAAACAAAGATGCAGATATTATGTGTTGAATATTTCTAAAAAAAAAAAATTTAAGACTAGTTTGTATAACGTTTGAAAACACTCAGTAAAACACTTATTTTACATTTTTTTTTTTTTTTTAAGCTATGATGTCATGTTCACAACTGTTTACCCAATTTCTTCTAACAAAGAAATTTGTTTTCTATATTAAAAGCAAAATAATGCGTACCTTTGGTTATGCCATCTGCATTTGATATAAAAGGATTTTCAAATACCATTTCTTTAAATTAGCTCAGTGGCCTATTTTTAAACTCCATTAAATTACTAAAAAGTCAAGATGAACAAGCCTATTTAAAACACTGTATGTGAATAACTGACAAAAAAGAAATCAAGTTTGTCTCTGAAATAAAAAGAAAAGGGCTGATGCCATCTAATATTACCCAGCAACATATAAGGATAAAATGATAAAGACCATCTAGAGCCATTGATGGCACAAAGGGCATGAAATCAACATTTCAACTGTTAGTTCTTTTTACATGGACAAGTATCAAGCTTGTCACAAAACCTTGGGGCAGCTGGAATCGAAACACCTGACCAGATTTGCTAAGCAGTGCATCAATTTACTACTACTACTACTACTAACAACTCAACTCATCAATTTACTGTGCTAACATAGAGTATCTGCATTATAAAAACTCAAATAAAGCTATAAGTATTTATTTTTGACACATCCCTCCCTGTCCTAAAACGGCTACTATGTTCTTTTTATGATGTTTATAAATAATTTCCTAGCCTTTGCGAGAAATTGTGTGCCCCCGCGCATAAGCATAGAGACAAACATAAAGACCAACCAACATCAACGTTTCCCTATCCCACCCAAGTGTGTACTGAGGAATGGAACGTCAGATAAAAAAAAATTACTTCTACTCTTCCATACTCCAAGCCAAAAACAAAAATTGGCAAGAAAAAAGTTGCACCATTGATAAGGTTACGTTTGCGTTGAACGACGTTGACTTGCAACCAAAAAAAACACAACTGTTGATGAATTGTCAAGCCAAAATGTGTGCTAAATTATTTGCAAAGTGTTGTTAAGTTAAACGACGTTTTAATTTAATAAAAGTGTTAGAGACGGCAGATGTGCTATTACAGCGAATTTTTAAAGTTACAACACTGAGGCATATGTAAATCTTTTTCCTAATCTTATTCTTTGGAAAACTTAATCAGACTGGTTAAATATTAAAAACTGTATGGCTTGAGAAGTGATTATTTAATCCACGATGAAAATTGTTTCCTTTCATAGCAAAAATAAGTCACTTTCTGACCAGCATTTAAATTGAATATAAAATAAGTTACTTACTTGCGCAGAGAGACTAACCACCTCTGAATTAATCTTTTTAGAAATATTATCGAATTCACCAATAGCCTTGCTAATCTTCGATTCTCCACTCAAAAGGCTTGCAGCTGCCACCCTCAACTTTTCTGCATCTTCTGTTTGTCTCTCTACGTTCCCGTCACGAATAGATACAAGAAGTTCCTCCAGCCGCGAGCTTCTTGCCTCCATTTTCTCTCCTACGATTTTAACCTATAAGGTAAAATTCCTTCATTAAAGAAACTATCCAAAATAAAAACATATGAACTACAAAACATTAGCCTACTTGTGGCCAGTGACATAAGATCTTTTATTTTTGGAGTTTCCGAGGCAGATGGAGTGTCCTCGAAGATTTTTCTCTCAGAATGATTTTCAATCGTACAAGTCCTATTTTAGGCGCAAATGACATCATATATGGCATCATAAATACATTATAGGTGAACACTACGAAAGGAACAAGAAAAGAAAAAGAAACCCGCTTCAAAAAGATAAAGATACAAAACTCATTGTAATTCACGACACTCAAATAAATGCAGGTGAGAAACGTCGTCTATCTAATTTAACTTTTAGCACTGAATTATTTCGAATGTTAGACCATTGTTTGGATGATTCTTTTAAGACCATATTTTTCAAGGCGGGAATTCCTATAACGCTTGGGTATGTACAGTAAAAATTTTGCAAATTTATAGTAGGACTTTTTGACGTTTTCAGTGTCTGTCACTGACAGCATGTGGGGTGCACCGGCAAGGTAGGTTATGTGCAGTAAGCACACTGAACAATAAATCGAGGCAAGAGATTTCCTGGAGTAGCGTCCGCGATTCGGCACTACAGACGCATAAGCACATTTAATGGCTTTAGTTGTTTGCTTAACAATTGCTTTGTCTAGTTTCAATAATTGTTTCCGCAATCGTTATACAAAGACATCTCAGCTCCGATACCATAGGGCCAACATGATTTCCGAGAGTAACAGAATCACTTTGCGGTGCATTAAAGGACAAAAATTCACACTTATCAATATTCATAGAAAGCCCAATAGATTGAAAATCACTTAAGAGTCGATTCAGGTTCTCTTGCAAGTCTGCTTTGGATCTACTGAGCAGAAGGACGTCATCATCGTATACCAAGTAAGATAGGTCATTGCCATGCAATAGGAGAGAGGGTCGAGTCCAGAATCTTGGAGATAGCATGTTTGAAAATATGAGGACTAAGAACGCTGCCTTGCCTCACACTTCTTCTGATTTTTACAGGATCTGAAATTGTACCTTTCCACTTGGCGAAACACAGTCGAATTTTCGTACCAAAATTTCAGAGTACTCACTATGCTCGAACTTACTCCATTGTGCAGTAGAGCATTCATTGCTTGCATGTGATTGACGCTATCGAACGCTTTCGATTGTGCGCATATACAGAGGCGACTTTTTCTTTCCGAGTTCATAAGTACGTTAGCCAGAAGGAGGTGAGCCTCATATATATTACCTAGATATATATAATGCTTATTATATATCTATATTATATATATATTATATATATATATATATCTATATATATATATCTATATTAATATATATAGATATAGATATATTTATGTATATATATAAACCTTATATTATCTTGTAAAAAAAAAGTTTTAAGCAGTTGAGATATTTCATTCAATTGGGATGGGACAATCCTGCGTCCCCATTCCCAGAAGCGAAACCCTGCTTGCGTTGCCCCATAGTGGCTTCAGGGTGGGCCCTTTCATGAGTATGTCAAACCAGAACCGTGACTGCAAACAAAGCTGCGGGGTGACCTGGAGGAGTGGCGTCTCTCCGAGAAATGATAACCTAGTAAACAACATAAGTTTGCACTGAATTTAAAATAATGGGAAAATTTTTTGGATTTGTTTGTTTTAGTGAGCTGTTTTTCGGCTCACTGACTATGCTGTCTATTTTGGACTAACTCGCCATTCTCCTAAAATATTTGCAGGTTTGAATATACAATAAGTTGGAGATAATAGGCTCGAGTTTGCTTGTGCAGGACGTCGATTCTTGTTCTTAGAAGAGCATCGCCATGTATTAGAAAGCCTGTATTGACTAATATGGGCCCAGGATTGCACAAAGCCTCCATTAAACTGAAGGTACCAGGGACTTCCTGCCGTGAGGCATTAAGCTTGCTTAAGTACTCCGTGTAGACTAGAGAAAAAAGTATTAGTCCCTGACGTCCCTGATGGTCAATTCATTTATTCAGGTAGAAATTATAGGATAAATAGGCAGTAGGGCTCATGATGAATAAGAAGGCTTCTAATTCTTGCTTAGACTGGGAAGGTTTTAATAGTAGAATCTTGGTTGCTTACTTCATGGCCAAAAGTGCAAGGTTGCAGTCATGATGGTATATACCCTTTTAAAACCGATGTCGGAGAAAGTATTTAGTGACTGAGATGAATTTACATACAGTTACGGAACAAACAGACAGGACCCCTGGATGAAATATGGCCTTTCTATTAGGGGATTTATTGCCCAAGCTGGTAGAAGTGGATTTAAATGGTATTTTAGCTTAGATAAATTTGGTGTAGGTAGGGAAAATAGCAATTGTTATAGACTGCTGTAGCTGTGTAGGAATAATAATGTATTTAATACCAATATGGCATTAGGTCATAAAATACCCTACAAGTTAATACGGTACTGACATAAAGGTAAGACACTCACCCTTATTGATTACGTTTTTGTAAATCAAAGTCAGGCAGTATTGATACAAGATACTATAAAATATATGAATGCTTACGAAGGCTGGCTACCTCACGGGAAGTTAAGACGTTTGTAGACTCCAGGATGAGAGTTTAAGATGAACTTTTCGGGAATAGTTGACTATAAACTGCAGAATTTATAATTTTACAATGTAGAAGATAGATGGGATAGTTTAGGAAAATAGTTTAGGAAACAGCAGAAGATGTCTTAGGGAGGAAAGTTAGGAAACAGCTAGGAATGTTAGCTAAAACGTTTTAAGCTTGGTAGAAAACAGGGGGATTTGTACAAGAAGTTTTGGAGCGATAGATCATGCTAGAATAAGAAAAAAGAAAGGGAAGTAGAGAAGACACTCATATATGAATTAAGGAGGTTAGAAATAGAAGTCAGGAATGAAATTACCGACGACCTGGAAACTGCAGCAAGATGGCATAAAAGTAAAATATTATATCGACATGTTGAGAAATTAATTGAAGTAAATAAGTCCAGACTTGTTCCAGTTAAAGATAGAAACAAGGTCTCAATTAGTTATAAGGAGAGATGGGCAGAGGATTTTGATAATGTGTTTACCATAATAGAGTTTTAGGAAATGATTTAGGAAAAATTTGAAAGTGAAGGAAGATTTATTTTGCGAAGTGGAGCTAGATGCAGTACTACAGGGATTCAAAAATAAGGCTTCGGGTGCTGATAGTGCGGTAAATGAGTTTTTGAAACATGACGGTTGCAAAGTTGGAGGTAAATTACGGTAGATTATCAAAACGATTTTTGAAAAACTGAATGTTCCTAGTGATTTAAGGAAAAAAAGGATGAAATCTATTTGTAAGAAAGGCGAAAAGAGTGAGTGCTGTAATTATAAAAATATTAGCCTGGTTTCTGTAAGAAGCATATTACTTAGCATGACGATACTTATTAGACTAAGAGATGCTGTAGAGAAAGTTTTAAGAGAAGAAGAGTGCGGTTTTAAAAAGGAGAGAGGATGTGTAAACCAGATTTTCACTCTTAGATTGATAATTTAGAAGTGTCTGAGTCATCAGACCCCTTTAGTCTTCTGTTTTATAGATTATGAACAGGCTTTTGATTGAGCCGACAGAAGAGCCTTAGTAAAGGTCATATTCTTGTATGGTAAACCAGTATTGTATACAATATTCTATACCAATTATAAACCATATTTTATATTAATAAAAAATACGATACTCTATATTATGATAGTAATAGATCTTTCGAACACCATTTCTTTCCCAGTCAACAGGAATTTTTACCGGTAAGCAGACAAAATAAGCTATATTTCTGCAGTTACATTGTCAACAAAGTTATTCCTTCACATCCAAGGTGTCACAAACTGTGACACCTCTTAAGGTCCTGAGAACTATACAGAAAATTAAAAAAAAGGAGTTGACGGACTGATATGACGCGCACCGTTTAGGGCAATATCAGAGCTGGAACTGCCATTTCATAATATTTTAATATTTGTTTACTATTTTGTTAATTTGTTCGCAGATGGTTTAATATTTGTTCGGATTAACTATTGTTAGCAGCAAGCTATTCACCGTATCCGATGAATCACCGTATACGGTGAATCACCGTATCCTTTTCAAACACATGCAAGGGAGCGGGTCTTTACCCATTCCCGTTCATGGAAACTGTACAATTTTTCAGTAATTTCAGAAAATATATATTTGGAATTAAACATCCCTTATTGATGGAAAAGTTTGGGTTTAAATGAAATATGGCACAATTAAATATACAAACATACAAAAGTCTAAGCATACCTCATTTCCTATAACAGGTAATCTGCTGAGCATGCTTTTTTCTAGGTTATCAACCTTCTTCATCAAGCGGAAGAACTGTCGATTATCATCCGACCCACCAGATACCCTGCCACCGCTGACTGACTCTAATATCTTCTGGAGTTGAGTTTTTCCTCGTTGATCTGACTGAAATAAAAAAATACAGTTTATCATATACTAATAATAGTAATAATATAAGTACCTAAACGTTCTATACAGACAAAATGCAATTCATAATAACATAAATATGTTCAATCTATTTAACCATATCTGAGGAACTTACCAGGAATCAAAATGATTCTAATTCACTCAATATTTCCAATGCTGAAAATCAACAAACCTTTTTTTTTTTTTTTTTTTTTTTTTTTTTTTTTTTTTTTTTTTTATTTTTTTTTTTTTTTTTTTTTTTTTTTTTTTTTTTTAATTTACAGAACTTTTCTAAGTTGTTGAACTGATTCTGTATTCTTTGAAAGTACATTCGCAGCATAAAATGGAACAAAACAGGGGGGACAGGTTTCTGGTAATGCCTATTCAAGAGATTCCTGTTCATGATTTTATTCGAAAGCGCCAAGGACATTAAAAAGGAAATCTGACTGTTTAAACTGGTAAAATGGAAACTTATACAACCATATGTATCTTTCAAAAATTAGGAAGAACAAAGAAATCAATTTTTAATGGGAAAGAACTCCATATGTAATCATGTAGTTTTTGGTAGTTGTGGGCACCAAGTTTCAAAAAAAAGAAACGTGGGTGAAATATCAGCAAAAAATAAGCTATAAGGACAGGGTACTGAACAGATTTAGAGGGAGTAGTTATTCTTTGAAGGTGTAGTTTTCTTTGAGAATCAGCAGATTCCTGATATTTGAAGTATTATTGACGAATAGCGTTGTCAAGTTTAACTTAATATTTTCGCTTATTTATTTTCACGATTAAACGTGACAACACTGACAGAATTATGAGACTGCCCTGAAACCTCATAATTTTGAGATAACAAAAAGAAAAACCTTAGAAAATCGTGGTTTCTGAGGTATGATTTGACCTACGTTGACAATAAAGGGACAAAAAAAGGGTCAAAGGGAAAAAATTTTTTTTTACTTCGATGTCCTTTGTGCTTCAAGCAGAACAATAATTTTAGCATCACGACCATTGTTTCCCTTATTCACAAAAAAATGAATTTCGTGTCTTGACTAGTCATCTTTCTAAATCTTGAAAACATTTTGGTAAAAGGTATTCTCTTACGAAAGTTACTAACAACCCCAGTAATTGTAGGCTCATAAGTTATGTTCTAAAAAGGTTTCAGAAACTTCACAATTTCAAACTACGATCGAGGATTTTCCGTTTGAGATACTAACACAGTGCATTCATTGGTTTAACTGATGCAGTTTTTCTGACAAACTGACTACATTTGAAAGATGGGTGTTCTCTTTTTGTAAGAGTTGTGCGTTTTCTCCTTCAGCTTTTTTTAAGCTGCTTTCGCTCACAAATACCAAAGGGAAGAAAAAAATGAAAGAAAGGAAACATTTTCCCACAAGGCACTTTCTTTACTTTGGAGGAAATTCCCATCAGGGACAAACCAAAGCACCGATACTCATTGCATCATGTGTAAAGAGACAAATGTCATCTCCTGCTTGGTTATCTTCTACCAATTTTTCCAGCATTAGGGTCAGACAAAGAGAATAAGAGACATTAAGGTCCTTAAGTTCCGTGTTAAAAAAAAAGGTGCTTTAATTCCATCGCTTTAGTTTTGTGTAGTCAATTGTCATATTTTCTTTAGCCAATTATATTGTTCTTTAAAATCCGTTAAACCATTAGTATTTCGCGTAAACCAAATACATCATGTAAAGCAACCAGATATACGTTTCTAAAGTTTTTGGAGGATAGTTTAGTTAACTTATCTTTTGCGGGAATTTAAATAGTAATATATTGGTCAATCTTGCCTCCCCCCAGAAGTAGATTTTGCTTGCGTTCTGGCCCCTCCTTAACAGAAAAATCGAAAAAAAGGTCAATAGCTTACGATATGTAATCAAATTTCTATATTAATCCAATCCCTACTTCCAATATCTCCAAAAATTAAATTCCTATTGAATATTAACGTTGAGAATTTGCAAAGACATTACTGTCACGAGCATATTCACCTGGCGACATGTCGCTTTTCAGCTGAAATTTACGCATTCAACATGTGCAGCTCATCAAGCCACGTCTGTTGATACGACCTAAAGAGCATGGGAAGCTCCTAAGAATTGGATCTTCAACGAGTTGACATGGGAAGATAGGATAAAACACGAACGCTAGTTTTTTTTTGTTTTTTTTACTGCAGCTTACTTTTAATGCCACTTTTAATAACGCGAGAGATATAAAATAAAACGCGCAGGAAAATAAAACGCGAGAGCCACTTTTCATGCAGCGTCTGACAATTTCAACAAAAAAGTAGAAAATTTCAAAGATAACGATTTCAAAACAAACGCGGAAAGTCAATATGAAAAAAAAAACAATGAAAAAAAAATTAAAAGATAAATAAAATTCAATAATCAGAAATCAGATGTGATGTTCTCCAACTTATTTAATTGCTGGTTCGTTTTGTTTTGAGTGAATGAAATTTTTCTTTTGAAATCAGTTGTTCGCTAGTATCCGTCTGTGGTAGTTCTAATTTTCTAGATTTTGTGCAAATCGCGGATATTGGCAAACGACTCGCTTTACGGTTGTTAGGTATTTGATTTTAATTCTTATAATTTGTTCGCTTTCATTGAATTTTATTTATCTGTTAATTTTTTGTTTTTTTCACATTGACTTTCTGCGTTTGTTTCGTTGGTTTTTACTTCGGCCTTTCGCTTGAATATACTACTTTGATTGCGCTGAAGAAAATAGGCAGTTGTCCTCACGAAATATTCGCTTTGTGTGTTTTTTCAGTATTCACGCTTGGCCTTAAAAACCCCCATTTTCTTTATAGTTTTCTTTCTTTATATTATGACCGATCAATGTGGTTTAAGAAATTATATATACCACTTTTTTTATCTGAAAAGTCTTTTCACATATTATGTTACATTCAACATGTCATCAAACATGAAAATTCATCATTTCGACACGATGTGTTTTGTTAATCCCGAACTCGGATAGAATTTTCAAGTTTAACGAAAAATTTATTTATTGGATCACTTATTTCATATGTTGAAGAGCGACAATCTCATCTCGGCACAAATTTTAATATAATGTAATTTGTAATCTAGTTTAATGTTTAATTTAATGAAAAAATTACGTTTAACGTTTCCACTCTAAGAAAGTGGAGACGAAAAGCACAAAGCGAAATTTTAGGCAATAGTCTTATACTAGGATATATTCGAGGGACAGGAGAGTCCTTCGGATATATCCTAGGAAACATTATTTATAAAATGAAATTACGTTTTGTGACGGGCAAAAGGCTGTTGAAAATTTAGCGAGTGATTAAAACACAACATTACACTTTTAAGTTCTTAAAAATTAGCCCATCTTTGAGTCGGGGACTTTTGTCTGGACTTGATAGGACAAAAAAAATCTGTCTAGTTTGTGACGGTAATTCCTAAAATGCTGTTAAGTTACCCCGTGGATAGATTTTGTTGAGTAATGCAGGAACGATCCAACAAGTTAACTCCAGATTTTATCAATAAATGTACCAAAAGAGACTTAGGCTAGGGCTAACCCCTTTAAAAGGCCCAAAATACGTTTTAAAAAAATTATAGATTTGAAATAAGCAGATATGTTAGCTAATTCTATTGAATAAATCAAAAATATCCATCAACTAAGTCATTTATTTTTCCATTATGAACTGACGGAACCGCGTGGCCGTTTTGTTCCAGCGTTTTGAGCGTTCACTTGAGCAAATGGTAAGCTAGAGTTTTACTGAAAAGGCAGCATTTTGTTTGCAAGTATTTCAAATTTAAAGGAACTAGAAACTTGAAGATGTTTCAACTTCTTCTTCTTCAGCATCTAAAGTAGGGCCAGGAGCTTTTTAATCCCAGCACTCTAAAAAATCAAATAAACTGGATTTTAATCCGACGAATTTTTTTAATCGGGTTCCAATGGCTGGGGCAAAATCTTTTTCTGCATTCTTCCTCGGTTTCAGCAAGCACGAACAGTTTGTAGTTCACATAGACTACTACTACTACTAACAACTCACCGCAGTACCAAGCCGCCTGAGGCCTACACACCTATGGATGCTCTTCCTCCATCCCAATCTATTTAAATCTTCCCTCTTAACACCCTCCAAGGAAGTTCCCATATTCCCTAAATCTTTGTTTATGACATCCTGCCACCACAACCGCGGACGACCTGCTTTCCGTTCAGCCCTTGACAGTCGGCCAAATAGGACAATCTTAGGCAATATCTCATCCTTCATCCCCAGAACGTGCCCAAGCCATCTCAACCTTTCTTTCATTAAAGCCCAAGAAAGCAGGATGGAATTGCATTTTTCGTACAACCTACTGTTTGAAATACGGGCAGTCAGCCGGGTACCCAGAACAATTCGTAAGCAATTTCTCTGGAAAACTCTAAGTTCACAAAATTCAAAGTCTAATTCTGGGCATTTTCTAAGTGCATATAAACGTTTTATTCTTACGGCTTTACATTTCTAGCTCTTGAATGGACGAGATCGAGGTATTACGCAAACAAATACTTGTTCCCTGTTTTCTTCCATCTCTGTTATTGACTATTGCTTTCTAGAAAAATTATTTTTGCAAGTTATGATCTCATTAGTACCCATCGGATGGGTTAAAATACTATCTGCATTACTTAATTGACCTTTCTGAGCACCGAAATTAGCAATCAGGATACCCCATTTGAGATATCTCCAATTTTCATAAGTTTCAAAAGTAATAATTCTTTCCCTAGCTTTAAATCCGTAGTTCGGACTCAACCCAGGTACCGTTGAACCAAGGCCGTATCTAGGGGTTTGGGGGTTTGAGCCCCCCTTCCCTCTGAAATTTTTGTCGGACTCGTAAAAATGTAGCAAAAATACATATAAACAAATTTTTCATGCGTTTTTTAATTTTTTTTGTAAGCTCCCCTCCCCAAATGAAATTCTGGCTATGACCTTGCGTAGCACCAATTCCAGTTTTACCGCAAAATTGTCCCGACTGTCTATAGCATTTTGGCTATCATTTCAGGAAAGAACGAAGAGCACCTTCAAGTTCTTATTCAAAATCATACAGTCTTCCTCCAGTAATGCGAAATTTTTCTCAGAAACTTGAAAATAAACAATAGCTCTTCAGCTAAATCTACTTACCTGAAGTACAGAAGATTCGAGGTTGTTCATCCTCTTTTCGAAGGAAGCAAGTAATTTTACAACCCCTTCAATATTCTTTTGGCTACCTCTTGTACGAAGATCGATGGAAGATATACTTTTCTTGAGCACATCCCCGAGTAAGTTTTCCCTAGCTTCATGCCGCTCTAGCTTGCTTGAAATATCTCGGATTGCGGAAGCAAGGGTAATAATCGCATCTCGAATGTCTGTATGCCTAAAAAATATTTAAACATGTTTCATAATCTCTTTTATTTGATACCAAATAAAAAAACAAAACATTTTGGTCCATTCTCAGTATGCAAAATACCCATTTCATGCCGTTTTGCTTAGAATAGTCGAAAGTCACAACGAATCTGCCTCCAAAAATTATATAACCTCCAAAGTCCCTTGGGTAAGGAATAAAAATAATACAAGTTACCAATTGTTTACAAATAGTTTTTATAGCGGAAAAGAGGGGGACATGTTTGATCTTGTGTGTGCGACTGGTCTGAAACTTTCAGGGATCTTTGTGTGGGATGAGAGGATTATATATTTTGTTGGGGAAGGGTACTAGAGGGCACGGAAACGAGCCAGAAACCGTTTTTTCCCTAATCAGTTGCAACTAACAGCAAAGACAGGCCTAATGTGCTAAAAAAAGGCTTAAGGGCACTGTCCCCCCCCCAAAAAAATGAGGCCTGAAAAAGGGCCAAAAATTGGTATTTTTCGTACTGGCTCAAAACTGGACCGACAAAGAACCAAACACATTTTTTTTCTGAACAGATTTGAAACCAAAATTTTAAGTACTTGGTCCAAGAAGACCCAAAAATAATTTTAGTTTCAAAAATAATTTTACAAAAATAATTTTTTGTATTGCAACCAAAAAATAATTTTTGGTTGCAATAGGTTGCAAAAATAATTTTAGTTTCGGACCATGAGCCTTCAAAAAATGGAATCCCAAAAAGAGCTTCTTTCGATTGGTTAGTAACTTATACGACTTCGTCCTTGGGACCCCAAATCGAAAGAAAAAATCGGAAAGAAAGTTTTTTTTTCTCACAAAAGTGAAGTCTGAAAAGGATTATAGATCTTTTTTACCTGGGAACCCAGCCCCCCCCCCAAGTTTGGAGCCTAAAAATTGCCTTGATTTTCTTCGATTGGCTTGGAACTTCTAGTAATTTTTGCCGAGGCTAAGAGGACCAAACATTTTATAGGAGGGAAACGGGCATTAAGTAAAAAACCAACAAAGAGAAAAATATCAGTGAAAAAAAAACAACAAAAAAAACAAACGAGACTGCGGCCAGTGGAGAGAAAAGAAACGAAAAATGTAAAACAACGCGGATATTTCGCCTGTATCCAAACAAGGCGTCTTCAGCACGAAAGAAACACAGGAGGAACAAGATAAAAAAAAACAAGCTAAAACTAATACACCAGTAAACACCCACCAAATATATATACCTATATATATATATATATATATATATATATATATAATATATATATATATATTATATATAATATATATACTATATATATATATAATATATATATATATATATTATATATATATATATATATATATATATATATATATTTATAGTATATTATATATATATATAATATAATATATATATTATAGATATAATATATATATTATTTACATATATATATATATATATATATATATAGATATATATAACAATTGGTAGCAAACTGATCCACGTAGGGAAAAGATGCTATTATAGAGTTACTTCAGTGAGAACACCAGAGTAACTGAGGAAAAATAAAAAAAAACTGGAAATTACTTTAATTATTCTGTTGCGAAATAATCCTCTTATTGGCTATTATTGAAGCAAATCGTTTTGGTCTAGCAGGTAAAATAGTCCCCTGGTGATTATTTAAAATCTTAACTCCCTTATTGACTGTGGATTCACTCTTTAGAAGATTATCATAAATGGGGTCAATGTTTAATCTACCTGCGTCCCTATTTATCGAAAGGTTAGCAAACATATGTTTTTTTAATTTCTATGGCTTCTCTTGCCCATTGTTTTTACCCCTTATCATTTGAAATAGCTAAAGCCTCATCAAATTTTACAAAGTGATCAGGTTGAAACCAAATATGTTCTGCTAAAGTTGAAACCAAATATGTTCTGTTAAAGCTGAAACAAAAGTTTCCGGAGGCTTGCTTAATTGTAGGGTTTTTTCTATTGAATTTCGATGTTCAATAGATCTTTCAACAAATTGTTGGTAAGTCCTACCAATATAGAACTTCCCACAAGAACACGGAATTTTATACACCCACTTACTAAATTTCCCCGGGTTAAATCCTTACCAGAAAAAAAGAAACTACCCATTGGCCTTAACGATTGGAAACATGTATCAATACCAAATTTACGCAAAACCCGTGAAAGTTTCTCACTCAAACCAGCTACAAATGGCTCTATCCACTAGTGAAATTACAACCCCCGTTTCACCGACATAGGGTGGCAAGAATGAAAATTCAAATACCTATCATTGCGCGTAGGTTTTCTATAAATCGAGATAAGTAAATAAAGATCCCTTTTAATTAATAAAATATCCAGAAAAGGTAATTTATTATTTTCCTCAAACTCAACTGTAAATTTAATATTATTATCAAAACTATTTAAATGCTTACAAAATAGGTCGAAGGAGTCCAATCCATGTTTCCAAACGCACACCACATCATCCATGAACCTACCCCAGAAACAAGGGGAGATTCTAAAACTGTGTATAGTGGAGGTTTCAATAGCATCTATGAAAAGCTTTGCCAATAAAGGAGAGAGAGAAGCCCCCATAGGTAACCCAAAAAATTGTCTATAAAACCCTTCTAAAACCAAAATAAAAAGAAAATTCAAAAATTCTGAAGTTGCTAGTTCCAAAAGAACCCCAATGCTCAAAACATAAAGAAAAATATTTGTTCCCCGGAAAAGGGCCAAAACTGCGACCAAAAAAAATTGCCTCTGAAATACTTGAAACTTTCAACTGTAATTTCACGGGCCGAGGGAGTTCTCATATACACACAATGATTTAGATCTGGGCCACGAGCCTCAACAATGGGAGGAGGGCCGGAATGTATTTTCTTAGATTAGCCTGACTCCTATATCTGAAATTCCTTAGATCATCACCCTTATTCGCAAAAACAAAATGAAAAAAATATTGGTTCACCAGAAAATTAGGCCCAAAAAGGACCAATAAAAGTTTCTTTCTGATTTAAACCTAACACCTGGCCGAATGGGCACTAGTGTAAACGATAAATTTTAGTTTAGGGCATGGTTCCCCTCAAAACAAGGAATACCGAAGACGGCTATTTTTTTTCCAATTTGGCTGAGACTTTCAAGGATAGTTGTTGGGCTAGGGATTACAACACATTTTGTTGGGAGGAGAAAATATGCTAGAGATTCTGAATAAGGGAAAAAAATTGCAATTCTTAACCAGTTTGAAACTTACAACCTCCTTAGAACCTGAAACTTAGAAACTTAGAAGTCCTTGAAAACTCAAAATATACTGGGTCAATTGGTGTACAAAAATGGCCGATTTTTTTTTTCCAAACGGAGATTTGGAAAACTCCAGATAGGCATCCTCCATTGGGCTTAAAATTACATGTATACAGGGCCAAGAGAACCCTATTAAAGACGAAAAATTTGAGTAAATTAGGTTGTATCGATTCGTAACATCAGAAAAAATCCATAATAATTTTAATAAAATGGCGGATTAAGATACGTGCATATTCAAGGATGTCCACATGAGTGACACCCTTGGCATGAATGACCTTGATATATATTCATTTAAAGTAAACAAACAAGCATTTAAAAACAAAATAAAGGCTGAAAAAATTATTTTTTCATGTTCAAATAAGCGCAAATGAAACTCCGGCCTATAAAGGGTTTAGAGGGGATATGCCCTACTTTTATTTTTGAGTGATAACTTACCTTATTTTTAAGTTTGAACTGCTTATTCCTTTAAATTTCTGTTAATTTTAGGATTAACTATTCATTCATAGTAGTATATGTTATCCTTATGTTTGATGCGGCAATGTCTTTCAATTTTTGACTGCTTCAAGCTTAAATTATTATATGACTTTATTTCGACTCTTTTTAGGGTTCAATTCTCTTTAATTTTCTTTGAAAACTTTTTTGGTTTAATTTAATTATCTTAAGAGGCTACTAAATAGCAACCTTTACTTCTAACACAAAAGCAGAATTATATACCCTAGTTTTTTTGCAGTGGCCATACCACCATTCAATTTACTATACTATCATCAATTAAGTTTGGCAGTCTTGTTATCGTGTATCATGTTAAGTTACAGGACACATACTACACAAGCCTAAGAAATACATATGCAATGCAGCTTTACTAACATGAATAAAAATTTTGGTTTTCACCTTTAATTTAAGCTTAAAAATTTTAGAGTAGCGGAAATTCCCCAGAATTTTTGAAACGCAGGCGACGAAATAGTAGAGAAAACTTCACACCCTCTCATAAATGCACTCCTGTACCTCCCTGTGCCCTGAATGCACCTCCCTGTTAAAGTACCTCCATCCCTTTCTTATGAGCCCTTCCCGTCCTTTTTGAGGAAGCTTTTTTGGTACTAGATGGGTCGTTTAAAAGCATAAATTTTGGTGGCCTTTCATCTTCATCATCAGTATACGTGTCCCTAACCATCTTAACTTTTTCCCTAATTATGGACACAGAAAGCTGGATCCCTTTAGACACAGAAAGCCCATCCTTTTTGAGGAAGTTTCTGTTTTTTCTCTGGTCCTAGATGGTCATTTAAAAGCATAAATTTTGGTGGCCTGTTATCTTCATCATCACTAATATGTGTCCTAACCATCTTAACTTTTTCCCTAATTATGGATTTAGAAAGATGGATCGAATCAAATTTGTCTTACAACGAAAAACGGTAACACTTACTTATTGTAACAGCCTAAGGTACCTTATAGGTAAATTAGTTTTAAAACATTTTTTCCACAAAAGAAGTTTTTCAAAGGAAAGAAAAGAGCTAAATTAACCAAGACGAGAATGAGTTAAATAATATTCAAGCGTAGAACAGTATCATGATAGGAAATAATGAACCAAGAAACGAATTTCAATAAATAACCAAGTTAAACTCAAAACGAGCAGAAACTACTACGAAGAAGAGTATGGCTAATACTCCCTGTGCCTTCGAAAGATCAGAACATAAAATGTACTTTACTGAAAGCAATCTTTATTTCAATCTGTGGGTTTTTATTTCTCATAACATCAATAAAAAAAAATCACCCCCATAAACAAGATTACTGAGGAAAAGCAGATGGATCTGGATTGACCGTTCGGTATATATAGCCCACTTCTATTCATTCCAGAAACTCTGAATATTTTTGTATTTATTTACGTTGGAAAAAGTTTAAATTACTTTGTTGTAATCACCCCTTGGAAAAAGAAAAAAACGAAAACCAAGAAACACGGATCCGTTCTCAAGCTAAAGGATTTTGATGGATAACTTAAAATTAATACTGCTACTACTGCTACTACTACTACTGCTAACAACTCACCGCAGTACCAAGCCACCTGAGGTGGCCAACCCAGCTACGCACCCTCCTTCTCCGCCCCAATCCATTCAAAGCTTCACTTTTTACACCCGCCCACGAAGTTCCCATTTCCTTTAAATCTTTCTTTATGACGTCCTCCCACCCCAAACGAGGACGACCTGCTTTCCGTTTAGCCCTAGACGGTTGGCCGAAAAGAACAATCTTCGGCAATCTGTCATCCTTCATCCGCACAACGTGCCCTAGCCACCTCAACCTTTCTTTTATTTAGCCATAATTTATCTTTTATTTATTAATTTCATAATTAATCTTGTATTTATTTCTTCATTTCCGAATGTTTTTTTTTATCATTACCGGCCTAGTTTTGCTGAGTGACCAGAATAAATTATTGTAAATTGCTGAAATCTTTTTCTTTCTCTCTCTCTCTCTCTCTCTCTCTCCTCTCTCTCCTCTCTCTCTCTCTCTCTCTCTCTCCCTTGCTCTTTCTCTCTCTTTTCCATTTTTCGTATTATTTTGTTTGATATTTATGAGTTAGTGTTTAAATAGTAAGAGCATTTTCCCCTCCATAGAGGCCATGTTTGCTTATGCGGTGATAGGTATCTGTGCATTGTATTAGTTTATTAATTTTAGTGTTTTTCTTCTTTTTTTCTTCTTTTTTTTAATTTGAAAAATATATCTTATATCAAAAAGTTATAAATTATTCTTTTATTTTCTGTAGGCTAGTCGTTGAAATTTCTTATCCAAGAGAAAATGCAGTTTTTAAGTCAATTCTGTGTTTTCAGTAAAGCGCTAGTTTTCAGAATTCTACAGAGTTTGAAAAATATCACGAGTCAGTTCGTTGAGCTACTTTTTAGAAATATTTTGCCCAATCAGTGAAGCAATAATTTTTGTCCGTTTCAACATCCCTCTTTACTTTCGTAGGAAATGCCTTTTTTAGTCAATAAAAAGTAAAGAGGCACTTAAAAATTACCAGGAAGCCTAGTACTTGGGCTTGTCAATGAATCTCTATATGTACAATAATACTTATGGCATGAAACATTAAAATGGTGTTTATATATAAAGAATGGGCAAACTAAGCAAAATCTCCAAAACTGCTTGAGAGTTAATCGAAAGGTGCGATTAGAAAGGCAAATATAGGCCAACAAATTATTAAAACAGGAATAGAAAGGCAAACAAAAGGAATCATCGATCACAGCATCCCAGACAATCGTTTTTCAATAGTCCACGAAAAATTGACCTGTAAATCACGCCTCCCTCTTATAGTTTTATTAGGTAAAAGCTTTCTAACACATAGGGAAGGAAGATACTTCACGGATTTAGAACAAATCCTGTAGCTGCATATTAAAGAGATTTAAATTATATTTTTTGGACTTAAGTTCTTGTGCATACCCCTTTTCTACTGTTAGCTCTAGTTGTGTCTCTGTCCGAATTAACCCAATACTAGTCAAAAACTTTCTAAAGAAGATACTTCAACCAGATTTGGACACAAGCCCTGTAGCTGTATATCACTGAAATATAAATTATAAATTATATAAATCCTAATTATAGAAATTATAGTTATATATAAAACTGGAACATTAATTATATGAAGTATAGAGGTGATTTTGCTAAAGCTTCAGCCTTTGACCTGCCAATATGTTATTTTTCAGCCTTTACAAAAAGTGAGGGAACAGCATTAGATTTAACTGCAGAGAGAGCCTCCTTGGGGACCCTCCACCTCCGCTTTTTAGGCGCCTCACAGTTACATGTCTGACCCACGAATAAAGTGAACATATCACTATATATATATATATATATATATATATATATATAATATATATATATATATATATATATATATATATATATATATATATATATATATATATATATATATATATATAATATATATATATATATATATATATAATATAAATTATTAAATATTTCTCTGGACTAAAATGTTTCTGTAAGAGCGCAATATCACTTAATATGTCAGGATTTTTAATCTGTTCCTGCTATATTTAATATCTCGACTCTCTTGGCGCCTTTTTAAATCTCCCAGGTCATATTTACCTCCCTCATATCCCACACCCTATCATTCCCCATATATGAAAGAACAGATTGGTCTAAATAGTCTTAATTTGGGAAAGTTCCCTTTACTGAGGACTTTGATAAATTGGTTTCTTGAAAAAATGCACTTACTAGTCGTTGGAAAACAAGTCTTTGTCATTTTTGGCACTAGGGATTCTGTTTAGAGAATATTCTTGTAAAGTAAAAGGTCTTTCGGTACTTTTGACTTATAGACACTACACCCAAGATCTTGTGTCGCGAACATGAGACAATAACCGGTTTTCATGGTTTTTATACCAGACAATATTAGCTTCGGCTCGGTGGGAAATTACATTGCAGTTATATTTTAATTAAATATTTAGTTGGTATTTTGGTTAGGTTAAGTTAGGTTAGTTTAGGTTACGTATTGAATATAATGCGGGCTGGGCAGCCCCCTCCCATAATCCTTTGTTGTAGTTTTCATAATTTTGTTGATAAAGCATTATATTTTCATCATATTTTGTTTTATTTCATTGGCATTAACCAAACTTCACTTCTCGACAGAACTTGAGTGTGGTGGCTATAAGACACAAGTACCGATCTTTCCTACAGAGCCACTGATGGCAAATAGGGTGTTGATTATTTTCGACGTTTCAGTTGCCGAAGTATCGGACCCCGGCCCCATATTGGCAAGCAGAGGTCAACCCACTGCGCTAACATAGGTTGTGTTCTTATTATTTAAAACTGGCTTTAAAGTTTTTACCTACTTAAAATTTCACATAGGAGAACAGGAGATTCAATCAAGTTTTAAAAAGATGAGTTACTCATCTCTCCAGAAACCGCAGAAGTCAAGCAATAATGTGGTAAGCTTTCAAAAGTACGCCACAGATGTAAACCAATGAAGTCAAAGCACACTTTTTACCACAAAATTTTAGGAAACTAATCTCTTTTTTTTTTCTTTGACTAAAGCTTTATGCTATTATTAATAGATACCACCATTATGCATGCTTTGCTAAAACATTCTAATCTTAATTAAAAGTTAAAATCAAAATAATTAAATTGTTTGCCCATTTCGTAAAAAGACATTTCAAACTCGCATTTGTAGGATAAATCATACCTCAGTGTTAATACTAATGATTTGAATCTATAATTTAAAAATTGAAATTAAACCTGTAGTTAGGCAGTCACGCATTTTTTTTTTGGGGGGGGGGAATAAAACAATCAATTTCATTTGATTATTTAAACAAGGAGTGTCCGAAAATTCTGTTAAATTCAGAAATTTTGGAGGGGGTCACACCCTGAACTCCTCTCTTTACGTACATACCTGCATTTAGTCTAAATACTGGCTAACTTGTGGAGGAAGGCTCTACATCTAAAAGAATTTTTAGAGTCTTTAAGTAACCCAAACGTTGGTAAATATACACATTTTTATGCAATTTACCTAGGAAGAAATTAAATATATCACTTCAGGCCTTTTTATGATCTCTCCAAATTCAATATTGCTTATGGGCAAATTCCACTTTAAGACCTTATAGGGCCCCAAAAGGTAACCTATTACCTCGTCTACAAATTTTAGACTACGTTGTAAAATTAAAAAACAAATAGTTAAAAAACAATTAGATATAAAAATTAGCTTTTAAAAGAGGCCTTAAAACGACTCTCTATAATGTTTTTAGTACCCTGTTAACAGCAAAAAAAAAAGAAAAGGGAAAAGATCATCAGTGCTTCCCAATCAAAAATGTGATTTTTCTTCTTATTCAAGGTGGCGGCTCTAAGTTTCCCGTTTATGGTTTTACAAGAATGATGATTCCAATGGGGTACTTTGTGTGTTTGCTCTGACGCATTTTTCGAGGGGTTTCAGGCTCTATTCAAAAAATTCTACAATTTTATTTTAAAATAACATATTACTCTTAAGACTAATGAAAATAATAATTACCATTCCTAAGTTAGCTACAAATGGTGATTTTAGCTAAATTATAAGAATACATATATATTTACTCAAATGTCATCGGTGAAGGATAGCCAAAATTATTTGCTATTGAAAGTAAATTTTATCAGATATTCAGTTTTCTCTGTCATTTGCCATTGAATGAGTTTCACGGGAAAAGCAAGGAATGACAAAATTTATTAATAGGTTGCCCAATTCTAGAGCCCTTAATAGTACCATTGGGAACCCTTCATTGGTGGTTTTGGCCTCTCTTGTGCCAAAGGCAAAATCTCGATTAGCGGCCATAAAATTTCAATTTATTAATTAGTAAAAAGGTATTTTGTAAGAATTTTTTAATTTGTTATTTAAATTACTTTATTATTCCTTAGCTATTTGTTTAAGTATTTTTGTTTATTAGTTAATTAATAATTTATTAATTATTTCGTTTATTAACTACGATCTCTACTTTTATTTGAATAAAAGTGCAATTTCTAAAATTATAAAATGATTATAGTCGTTATATTATTTACTTGAAATTTTGCACCCTAAAATTTTGGAACCCTTAGGTTGATCTGCAAACATAAAGACAAACTTTACTAATTATTACACAGATATAATGAAAATATGAAAACAGGTAAATGACTTATAGCTACGTATAAACTAAGCTATAAATGATATTCTCTCAGGCATGAAATATTGAAAAAGGCCTATTAAAACTTTTAAATTGTAAGATCATTTTCTCTCTCCTCAATTGCAAAAAAAAAAGCGCAGAGACAGAAAAAACCACTTACGTGACCGCTGACGGTGCCTCTCTTTGTGCAAAAGAGAACCCAAAAAAGCAAAAACAAAGTCACTACATTTGTTGTCATGTTGGTAAGGCCTTAACTAGTGGAACGGAGATCTTCATCTGGGATATTTTTGCCAAGAGGCAATTAAGGTGCTGGAATCTTGACATGGTTCTTAAGAGATAATTTCCAAAACCAGATGCTCGCAAAGAAGAGGCGTCGGCTATACACTAGATCGTCAACATAAATACAGCTTTTATAAACAAAAACAAAGATATTCGTTCATTCTCTGGATGATCAGATAAGAAACAAAAAATGGCGCCTTAAATCTAGCCACCCTGGCTTTTTTGCCTACACCACGTGCAAATATGGCAAACATATATGCGAAAAAAAAAGTAAAAACTGCATATAAATCATCTGATTTTCTCTTCGGTTATGCGTATTCCTATAATTTTGCTAGGAAGACACTGCATACATCACTTGATGCCTTTTTTGTACTCTTTCCGAATTCAATAATTGTTTCTGGGGCAGATTCCATTTTGAGCACTTAAAGTTTCAAAATATTTTTCCAGAAGCTGTCTAGTAAGAAAAAAATTGTAGTTTGTAGTTTATGTAGGAATGGTAATTATTGTTTTCATTCGTCTTAATAGTAAAATGTTGTTTAGAAAGCAAATTTGCAGGAATTTTTAACATTTTTTTGAACTGGAATTTTTGAACTGGTGACACAGAAGAGCAAAAGTACACCATTCGAATCACAGTTGCAGAAAACCATAAATAGGAAGTTTACAGCCAGGGACGTGATTTTCTATGGGGCAGGGGGTGGGCAACTGTCCCATCCAGACCTCAGTTTTGCGCCCCCCCTATGACCCCAATTTGCCCCCCTCCCTTAAGCTAAAATTTAGTTTCTCCAAAAAATATTGCCAAAACGTATGGCAAAATATTGCCAAAAATATAAGCCTGCCTAATTCAAGCGTCCACAGAAACGGGTCAGTTTTCTTCAGTATATCTTTACATTTTTTGTTCACTATATTGACAACTTGAGCTTGAAAAGTAGTTACTCTTTTCAGTTCTAATCATATGCAGCGCAATAGCGCTGCCTAAGTAAAGAACGATATTGGCCCAATGTATTATTTTATTTTTTTTTTTCTTTAGACCAGGGCACTTCGTATAGAAGGAGTTGTCGTAGAAACTTTGAAAAGGGCTCATTCGATTGGAAATTGGAATGGCTAGTGACCTTTATCATAGTCGAAAGTGATTGGAAGGCAACTAACATCCCTTCCACTCCCACCATTTCCCCGAACATCATTTCCCCCAATCAAAATGTTGAGATAGCCATTTTGTTCAAAGTAGTTAATTTCCAGATAGAAATTATGTTTGTAGGAGGACACTCCCCCACAGCCCTCAGGGCAAGGGTTGTAAAGTTATTCCCTGGGGGCATATAAGGTTTTTATAGAAAGCTTTGTTGTAGAAACTTCAAAAAGGATTCATTCGATTGGAAATTCAAAGGGCTAGTGCCTTTTTTTAATAGTCGAAAGTGACTGGAAGTCAACTAACACCCCTTCCACGCCCACCTTTTCCCCAAACAGATCCAATCAAAATTTTAAGATAGCCATTTTGTTCAACGTAGTTGAAAGTTTTGGAAATTAGATCTTTGAGGATGACAAGCCCCTGACAGCCCTCAGGGCAAGGGTTGTAAGTTATACCCTGGGGGCATACAAGGTCTTTATAGAAAGCGTTGTCGTAGAACCTTCAAAAAGGCCTCATTCGATTGGCAATTGAAATGGATAGTGCCCTTTTTAATAGTCGAAAGTGATTGTAAGGCAACTAACACCCCTTCCACACCCGCCATTTCACCTAACACATCCAATCAAAATTTTGAGATAGCCATTTCCTTCAACGCAGTTGAAAGTTCTGGAAATTATAACTTTGAGCAGGACACTCCACCCACAGTCTTCAGGGCAAGGGTTATAAGTTATGCCCTGGGGGCATATAAGGTTTTTATTGAAAGCTTTGTCGTAGAAACTTGAAAAAGGGCTCATTCGATTGGAAATTCAAAGGGCTAGCGCCCTTTTTAATAGTCGAAAGTGACTGGAGGGCAACTACCCCCCCCCCCCTCTCACGCCCACCTTTTCCCCAAACACATCCAATCAATATTTTTGGATAGTCATTTTGGTCAACGTAGTTGAAAGTTTTGGAAATTAGGTCTTTAAGGATGACCCCCCCCCCACAGCCCTCAGGGCGCGGGTTGTAAGTTATGCCCTGGGGGCATATAAGGTTCTTATAGAAATTGTTGTAGAAACTTCATAAAGGGCTCATTCGATTAGAAATTGAAATGGTTAGTGCCCTTTTTAATAGCCGAAAATTATTGGAGGGCAACTAACCCCTCTCACGCCCACCATTTCCCCAAACACATACAATCAAAATTTTGATATGGTCATATGGTAAAAAAAAAACCCTCAAGGCAAGGGTTGTAAGTTATGCCCTGGAGGCATATAAGGTTTTTATAGATAGTGTTGTCGTAGAAACTTCAAAAGCGGCTCATTCGATTGGAAATTGAGAGGGCTATTGCCCTTTTTAATAGTCAAAAGTGAATGGAGGATAACTAACTCCCCTCTCACCCCCACCATTTCCCCAAACACATCGAATCAAAATCTTGAGATAGCCATTTTGTTCAACGTAGTTGAAAGTTCTGGAAATTAGGTCTTTGAGGATGACAATCCCCCACCCGAGCTCAGTACTTTTGACTTTATGAAATCAAGTACTTTACTGAAAA
>CM051260.1:76610088-76825088 GCA_027921565.1 Artemia sinica | reverse complement strand
AGTCTGCCCTCATCCCTCATGGAGACTTCAACGTTTGCCATAACGTATGGCTTCGTACCAAAAATACTGATAAAGACCTATAAGATTTTTCTATTTCGTATGGGCTTGAACATGTTGTTGAATTCGATACCTCCTTAGGCCAAAACGGATCAACTCGTCTTGACCTCTTCCTTAAGGATCATCTAGAATCCCTTCAAGTTGCCGCACATGCCTTAAAAAGTGACAACTTTACCGTCATGCGCGTTGAAGTCTTCGTATTCCTCTCCCAATAAAGCACAAGCAATAAACTGAACAATACAAAAGAAGAGAAACGCACCTAAGAAACGCACTTTGAAGGCGTGGTTGTCTTTGGGAATTAATAGATTGTTGATGTTTGGATTACAGATGAAAAGTTGTTACGGACGAAAACGAATTACCAGAAAGCGAGCTATTTGACAATCTTCCGAGTTCAAAAGAAAATTGGTGTCTCCATTCTGTTAATCGAAACGGGAAGACGCCATAAGAAAGGATTAGAAAAAAATTGACCTTCGCGCGAGGGAGCAAAGAATGAAGCCTTTAACAGAATGGGACAGAGGAGAAGTGTTTACTGTCATGTTGGTCTCAGAGGGCATGGTGTTGCAATAAGTATGTGTTAGCAACAGGAATAGAGCCTGAAACTGGATAATGGAAGGCTTATTTTACTAGAAAACAATTATTCCAATTTATTCCTCATAATTCTTGATAAGTGTGTTTTCTCATGGTGTGATATTGGTAGAAGAACAGTTGGATCTAGTAGCAATAGTGTACTCTGATTATTCCATATTAAATATGAAGTAGTAAAGCGAAGAATTTTTTGCTTTAGATAAACAATAACTAATTTGATAAACAAGTGACAAAATAACTGAATTAACCTTCACTGGAATGACTCACTAAAAAAATCGACACTCAGAGAACGATCTATCTCAATCTTTAACTGCTTTGAATCATGAGCCTGACTGGTTAAAAGTGAAAGCTTTTGAGCATCTTCGAGCGAAGACTGGTTTCTATGCAAAAACGATTTTCTGAGTCGCTTTGCACTCTGGGAGCATACACTATGTAAATTTTCAGAAGTCATAGATTGGATTAAAAACAAATGGAAACATATAGCAGCTGGACTTTTGACGATTTAAGAGGAAAGTTAGGGGTTGGCGCATATGACAGAAGAGCTTCCGGTGACTCTAAGAAAAAAGTAAAAAAATCAAAGAAAATGTACTAATTTATTTATTATTAATGCCAAAATACGGTAAGCTTTATCAAACTTGTCACACCATCAACGAATTAATGGTAATCTTGAGGGAGTCTACGCAAATAGTGCACTGCATTGCACTTAGTTTCGTTAATGAATATAGAGTCCGCTGTACACCACCAAGTTCTCTTGAAGTAAATAATTTTGGAGAGCACACTGCCTTTCTATGACAATAAATAAAAGTTCAAATAGGGATAAAATCCTTTTAATAGACAGTGTTTCACAAACAGTGATAGAAATTCACAAAAAATATGAGATATTTCGGCCACATATGCAGTGACCGTCATCAGTAGTAAAACTAAACTAAAACAATTTAAAACTATAGTTTATATATGAAATCAAATAGAATTACATACTGAGACTATTACAGCATAAAGATTCTGTTTCTTCGGCTTTAAAGCAAGGTTCTAAGTCTGAAGATTTTACTTCAGCCCTTTCAGAACATATTTTCAGTTTTCCAGACCATTTTATTTTGTTCGGTAATTTCGCTTTGATTTCTAGGGACCGGGATTTAAAGCAAAATTTTCGTGAAACTCTTGAAATAAAAAAAATCTTATTCAAGAATATAGCTTTGAATCGTCACACAGGTGAATTTGGGCTGAACTCTATCTTCGATAATTTATTAAAATCTGACAGAGTTAAGTTCAATTCACTCAATATAGTTGACCTCTGTCCAAGTGTTATATCACTGAACGCTAATGAACCGAATCCAAGAAGGTCAAAGAGGCTAGCTTCCGCCTTTGCTTTGAAAATAATTGAAGAATTAAACAATATATAGTTTTATTTGATTTCGTATATAAACTATTGATTTAAATTGTTTTAGTTTAGTTGTACTACTGATGACGGTCACTGCATATATGACCGAAAATGTGACCGAAAAATATTTTTTGTGAATTTCTATCACTGTTTGTGAAACACTGTCTATTAAAAGGATTTGATTCCTATTTGAACTTTTATTTATCCCCTTGAAGTAAAGAAATCTCATGTTCATTCATAACTGACCTGTAAACTTTCATATCATCTGCGAATATATTTAAGGTCGAATTCCCAACAACACCCGTCAAATCATTGATAAAAAGGCGGAAGAGTACCGGCCCAGGACAACTGCCTTGCGGGACTCCACTTATGACAGACATAGGTGATGACAGAAGCATCATCTACCGCAACCTCTTGGGTTCTATTTGTAAGATAATCCGTTATCCATGCTTCCGTTCGCGGGCCGATACTATATAGTTGACATTTCTTTATAAAAAGAGGGATGGAAACTTTGTCAAATGCCTTGGAAAAGTCAATATAAATACAATGAAACAAAATACCATTATCCGCCATCAATTGAAAATCATTAATCACCACCAGAAGTTGTGTGTTACAAGAACACCGGTTATGGAACCCATGCTGAGCTTGAGCTGAATGCCATAAGATATTTTTCATAAAATGTGCCTGGATTCTGCTCACCAGAACTTTCTCTATTATACGGGAAAAGATAGATGTGTCTGTAATTTTTAAAATGGGACTTTGAACCATTCTTGTGCAACGGCCTAATGATTGATTTTATCCAAGCTGAAGGACATTCACCAGAAGAGAGACAAAGATTAAAGAGATATGTGAGTGGTCCAGCAAGCACTGATGCAAGTTCGCGTAACATCATACTTGAAAATGTATCAATATACGGCGCCTTTCCAGGATCTCGATTTCAGAGTGTTTGATAAACCTGCTGGACCGGAAAATCTGAATCATAAAATTCTTTAGTTAAATATGGATGGGTAAATTGATCATGTGTTTCTGTGTGTGTTTGTGTGAAAACTGAGCTAAATATCTTGTTGAAAAGTTGTGATTTTACATAATTATGATCTATATGTGAAAAAGTTTCAGAATCTATAAGGGAAGTGGATGATGGGGATTGGGAAGCTTGATTCCTTCTTGCATACTTCCAAAATCTTTTTGGGGAACTTTGGACTGATGCAATAACAATCGACTCAACCTCTTGTCGATTTAGAAGAAAGAACTTAGTTGCTCTATTTCTAGCTCTTTTATATTTTTACCATGAATCAAGGGTTTTAAATTTTACGTGCTCACGACACCTATTACCTTTTTCTTTTAGCGTTTGTACAATATACCAAGGAAGAATCTGTCTATTTTGGTAAAACGGTCTGTTAGTAGAAATTGGTACATATCGATCTTTATCTTCTTTAAGAACCTGTGTAATAAAATCAAAGGACACATCAGTGGTAACGTTACATTGCTGTAACTCCTCTCGGATAGATTAAGACGAAATATAATCAGAAAATGCAATGTGATTCGCTCCATCATAATCATATTTGGGAAAACCATTTGGAATATCAGTAAAACCCGAAAAACAATTTTGTGATATCACCCATACCAAAGGATCGCTTTTTCCTAGTGGTGTTAAAAACCCAACACTAGCAATATTATAAGGTGATATCGTAATTACAAGGTCTAAGACTGAAGGGGTCGAATTAGCGCGCAAACGAGTAGGGTTTTGAATGTCCTAATGCAAGTAAAGCTCTTGTAAAGTTTGTTGGAATTGATTTTCAAACGACTCATCAGAAATTTGCGCTGTACTTGAGGTCCAATCAATTTAGGGTAGGTTAAAGTCACCGACTGCTAGAAAATTAGAACTAAGTAAAGGAACAGAGGACAAATATTGCAATATCGTTTTATTATTAAATGTAGACAATTCACTTATCATCGGATTCTGCGTACCATTCTTATGATACAAGGAATTCCGCGGACCCAGTACACGAGGGACGACACACTGCTAAATCTAGTTTTGTATTTAGGCACGTGGGTGTTTCGGTTTGGAATAGTATTCCGGAAAGCACTAGGATGGCTGAGACTGTATCCTCTTTTAAAATAAGATAAAGAATTTCTTGATGAGTAAGGATGGGTGAGGGGGGGGGTGTCTTCTGTAGGCATTAGTTCGCGGTTCCCACGAGGTTTATTTTTATTTATTTATAAAATTGCATTTTTTCTTCTGTTTTTGTTTTTTTTCCACTTTATATGTAGTAAGGGAGTAAAATATTGAGTCCTGCCACAAACAAATCTGTATAGATTTTCACGTGGTAGGTCTGTTTGATATGATTTTTTTGTGAATATTGGTCTTTAATAAATGAATTTCTTTCGCTAACATTAGGACCACGATAAATGGCAACAACTCTAAAGGCCCTTGTGGACCCAGGTAACTTCACATCAACAACTAAACATTCACTTACACTTGAAGAGATTGGGTCATTAACTTCCATATACTTCAATGAGGTATGAACATAACAGAAAATTCTACGCTTAAAATTATTGTTTACAACGATGACGGGGCGTTTGAGGGCTGATATTAGGTCTTGAAATTCATCAGTTTCTGAAGATAAATAGTCTGCATTTGAATATAGGACAAATAAATCACTTCCTTTATTTGTACTATGTAGAGGTAGGGGACAGGTGTTTAAAGCTCCATTCTATTGACTGGGGCAATGGCTCCCCCTTTTAGCTCGATTTTTGTCACTATACGACCACTTTTATTCCTAAATTGTGCTTAACAGTAGCAGACCTTTTCTTGATTTCTTCTATTAGTTCTTTTCTGTGTAGCCGGTCTTCTTTTGAGGTATCATTATAGATACAAACGTCCTCATTTTTTATGCAAGACTGTGTTAGAATCTCTATTTTTGATCTAAAGGAACTAACTGAGAACAGTAATGGTCTGATCAATTGGATGAGCTGGAAGATTCGAGTTGGGGTAGGTGCTTGACAGCCTTTACAAATTGATCACTGTACCAATATCAATTTGAAACTTGTTTTTCAGAAAATTTTGTAAGAAATATAAGTCATTGGTTTAGGGTGGGACACCATATACAACTAAATTCATACGTCGTTTCTGTCTCTAATTTTCTTGTAGCACCATCTTTCGAACTTCAGTTTATAGCTTATCAACAATGGCTTGATTAACTATCTCCTGAACATTGGTAACAGACACTTTAGATGAGATTATTTTTTCTACACTTTGCACTTTAGCGTTAATACCTTCAAGTGAGGTGCGCGCTTCCTTTTGAAATGCAACATACATATCTTTCATTTCATTGCAATGATTGATATAATTTATATGCAATATTATAGGATAAAAGCTGAAGCATCTCTTGAATGATAAATTATCAACATTTAAAGTTTATTTTAATAATTATTTCAAGTTAGAATCCATATAGCAGGAAATAAACCTAAGCTGGGTTATGGAAATTTTGGCTGATTATGTAGGCCATGTGACTTTGCGCGGGTAGGCCTACTGATGACAGAATTTTTAATTTTTTACGCTACTAATATTGCTAGCAACCTAGTCTATTCAAAGCTACCCTCTTTAAACCCTCTTAAGAAGTTCCAATTTCCTTTTGAATCCTTTCTACGATGTCTTTTCACCCCATTACGGGACCACCTATTTTTTGTTTTGCCCTTAATGGATGGCTAAAAGGACGTTCTTGGGCAATCTGTCATCTTTCACTCGCAAAACGTGTCCTAGCCATCTCAGCCTTTTTCTCATTATTAATTATAAAAACTTTTTTCACAAAATAAGTTTTCAAAAAAAAGTAAAGAACTCCATTAAACAAAAAATGAACTAGATTCAAAAATGAATCTATCAAGCATACAACTACCATAAATCAGTATCAATAAATAAATGAGACCTAAAACAAATATAAATTAAAATAAATAAAACAGCATATGTATATTAAACTGACATTGCACATTTTTTTCAGCAAATTTATTTAAATTTTTCTGGCTTTTAGAAAGCATAAGTGTTTAGAACCCTACTCATATTAATTTCTGCTCGTTTTGAGTTTGACTCTGTTATTTATTTTAATTTCTGTTTGTTTTAGGTCGCATTTATTTATTGATACTGATTTGTGGTAGTTGTATGCTTGGTAGATTATTTGATTCTATTTTCGTTCATTTTTGGTGTAGTGGAGTTCTTTAGTTTTTTTCAAAAACTTTGTGGAAAAAGTTTTTTTTAATTAAGTTTAAGAAAAGACTGCTGAACGAATTGGAGAAACTGTAATTTTCTATAATAATAGTTGAACGGACCTATGTGGGTACAGCACAGCCGTTGGCCATCTGATTTTCATTCTGCAGTGATGGGCTTGACTCTGCTATTGAACATCTATTTTTGGGTTGTGGTGCATCTATTTTTGGGTTGTGGTTGTGGTTAAGGCTTCAGATACTGACAAAGGAGCAGTGGTAATTGTCGCACGAACTCCAATTTCATGCCACACATATTTTACTATACCTTTCTAGTTTTTCTGGTTATAATTCGTTCCTCAAAAAATTCACACCCGTTTCGTTTTTGGTAAACCAAAAAAAAGACAAAAAGTTTTTTGATGTTATTTTCATAGCTTTATTTTATGGGATAATGAACCAAACATCCGATGATTTTATCTGATTGGCATTTCAATCGATTCACCGTCCTATTCTTTGTTTATATTTGACAGTCTTTCCTGGTGTAAGTTCTTGTCCGTCTATCAAAGAATATTCATTAGCTTGGAATTAATACGGATATGATTGTCCTGTATGTGATTGTTGCCTTTATATGCTTTATGTTTTTCATCTTTAAAAAACTGAATAAAAAAAAAAATTTAACTGAAAGTAAGGAGCGACATTAAAACTTAAAACGAACTGAAATTATTCCGTATATGAAAGAGGCTGTCCCCTCCTCAACGCCTTGCTCTTTACGCTAAAGTTTTTTATTGTTTTAAAAAATATAGTTGTGAGAAAGAGTCAAACTTTAGCGTAAAGAGCGAGGCGTTGAGGAAGGGACAGCCCCTTTCATGTACGGAATAATTTCTGTTCTTTTAAGTTTTAATGTTGCTCCTTACTTTCAGTTAAAAAACCTGTTTTTTATGTAATTTCTGAACGTTTTTAAATTAATGCTGGTTTTTGACTTTGCTCACCGTACGTAATTAATTAAAACGAAATTTGCACATTAATTTTCCTTTTTTTTGGTTATATGGCTTTTTCGAAAGTTGTTTAATTTTATTTACGAACGTTTTTGTTAGTAATAAATATACGCAACTTACGAAACTAACTTACGTAACGAACTTCTATATTCATATATTTTCAATACATATATTAGGGGGTTCACCCACTAGTCAATACCTCGCTCTTTACGCTGAAGTTTGAATTTTGTTCCAATTCTTTAAAATGACCCCTTAATCACAAAGGCCGTTAATATTAATAGCTCTTATGAAAGTACTAAAACAACTTTCGCGTACAGAGTGAGGTATTGACTAGGGGAATGAACCAAATCATATACGTAATAATTTCTGTTCGTTTTAAGTTTTGATGTTGTTCCTGTCTTTCAGTTGAAAAACTTTTTTTTAATTTCTGATCGTTTTTTAAATATTGCTGAGAAATCCGGCTTCCCCTTCATAGCAATGTCCCTTCCCCCGTGGAAACTTCCTCCATGAAAAGATCCTCCCATGTAACCCCCAACCCCATCCCCCTACTACCAGAAAAAATCCCCCTTGAAAACGTCTGTATGCTTCCCAATAACCAATACTATATGTAAACATTGGGCAAAGGTCATACTATGCAGCCCTTCCTCCGGGACTGGAGGGGGGGATTAAGTCATCCTCAAAGACATAGTTATTATATTTTTCGACCACCCTGAACAAAAGGCTATCTCAAAATGTTGATCGGGTGACTTTGGGAAAAAATGAGCGGTGGAGGGGGCTTAGTTGCCCTCTATTTTTTTGGTTACTTAACACGCACCCGTGATCTTTCTTCTGGCAAAAAATACAAAACTCCACATTTTTGTAGATAGGATCTAGAAACCTCTACACTAGGGTTCTCTAATACGCTGAATCTGACAGTTTGATTTTCATTAAAGTTCTATGTCTCTTAGGGGGTGTTTCCTTTTTTTGAAAATCAGGCATATTTTCTCAGGTTCGTAACTTTTGATAGGTAGGACTAAACTTGATGAAACTTGTATATTTGAAATCCGCTTAAAAATTTGCTTCTTTTGATGTATCTATTGGTATCAAAATTCTCTTTTAGAGTTTCGGTTATTATTGAGCCGGGTCGCTCCTTATTTACAGTTCGTTACCACGAACTGTTTGATAAGCAAATAAAAGCCTCGTTTTCAGGATAGAAAAACGAAGTAACAAAAATAATGTATATGCAAACCAAAGTAATAGAGTATAAAAGTATATTTCAGCCATATTTTTACTTCAGAACACTTTTGAAATTGTTGTCACAATTTCAGCACAATCTGTTTACAGTTAAAAGTTCCAATCCTACTTTGTAAAACCATTTAACTTACTATATAAATTCATACTGTAGTAGAGCCTGCTTAGCCTGAAGACAAAACTGAAGCGAGTTTATGGTCCGTTCAGACACACAGAAAACCGATCGGTACGCGAACAACTTGGCAAAGTTGTGATGGAACACTTGTGAGCCATGGCTAGTCAGAGTAGAGCCAAGACAGGTAGTCTCTGTAAGAGGTAAAGCTGGCCTTACTTTTTCAGAGATGTATAAAAATGATTATTTTCCCCCTCTTCATAATAGTTTATTATCCTAGGGCACAATTAAGGTTGATAGGAATACAGTAAAGGTAATTCAGATAGGCTTCTTCTTCTTCTGTAGAAAGCACTTGTACTCATCCTTCGGGGTCCTTGTGGCTTCGAAGTTGACTGATGCTCTTCCATGGCATTGATTTTTATTCTTCCAAGATGGAAAGAAAAGTCTCTGAGCCAAGTTTATTTTTTGCAATATATCTTCCTATTTCGTATTATTTTTATATTAAGAATTTCTTGTGTTGCATAAAAACTAATGGTTCTGGATAAGAAGCACAAAATCTTAAACTTTCGCGTGCTTACCGGAATTCATTTTCGCACTGGCATTCCCCGAAAATCCCTGAATTTTCAAGACTTGTTTTCGAATTTTAAAAGCCCACAGTAGAAAAACTGTATAATTCGGGCAAGAAAGGATTAGCTGCGTTCGTTTTCGTCGTTCTATGGAAATCAAATCCTCGGTTTTACAATTAAGCCGTTCGTTTTTGCCGTTCTATGAAATGTTTCGCTTATAAGCCGTTCTTTGAAATGCCGTTCTTCGTTCTTAGTACCGACGTTCTTAGAACGACGAACTGAGCCTCATACTCCGTTCAACAACTTTAGTTTTACTCTTGGGCGCCAAGTTTTAAAATAAAAAAAAACATGACAGAAAACAAGTTTATTGATATTTAATTTTGTAGATTTTGTTGATGGGGTCTTTCATCTAAAAAATCGTAGCGATTTGTTTTTCGTATATGTGCCACAGTTTTGAAATCTTCAGAAAGTTCTTGAAGCATTTTTGGGATAAATTGCTTTCCAAACTTACAAAAATTCCTTAGGGGTCACTTGGAAACATCATGAGAGGAATTTCTAGATATCTTAGATTACAACTAATACTAAGAAACTCCAGCTAACCCCAGGTTTCAATACCCTTAGGAATATGTTCAGTTGTTCAAACGTCTTAAGCTTAAAATTTAGAAAGGAAATTCGGCTGATTAAGTGTTAGGCTAAGTGCCACAACTATGAGTATTGTCCATATTATGGAGTAAAAAATATTTTCTTGACATATGTCCCTATGTTGAGTCCACTATCTAGGATTGCACCCCCATTTCATCTAATCTAATGTCTATGTCCATTCATAAGCACTCAAAAGCAAGAGTGCCCATTTGCACTCTATAGAACGGTGCAACAGTCACTCAACAGTCACTTTCCTCTTGTAACTCTATTGCTTGTTTTGCTACATTCACAAGTATATTTTCCATTTTTGTTGTGCTGGTTGATTGAAATTTTATCTGTGACTTTGAAATTTTATCTGCCTAAGGAAAGCTCTTATAAACCATTTTTTCAGTTAAAACGAAGTTCTTAGAACGGCGAAATAAAACGCAATTTAAGAGTAAAACCGAGAAAATCTTTTTAGTACTTAACCTTTTTGAGATAGTAATCTTACACCTCATTTGGAAGCATGCAGCATGAATGCTGAAACTTGTGTCTCAGTGTATCTTGAATTGCACTGAAAGTTTACATGGGCTTCATTAGAGGTAAGTTCATTAGTTGATGCAAAAGTATTGTAAAACACAAAAACTTTATTTGGGGGCCAGAAATTTGAAATTAAATACCAGATTTTTAATCAGAAAAAAATATGAATAATGATCAATCCATCAGAAATATAAAATGGTTTTTATATTTTGGCTTTGAGTGTGACAAATTTCTAGGCAACACAAAATTGTGTCGTAATTTTGTCTGTAGCATATATCTTTTGTTTATTTCTATATAAAACTTTGTTCACTATAAAAATAATACCAGTTTTGGCAAAATTCTAGTATAACTATTTTTACTATCTTGGAAAGGGGTTAGTTTATGAAAATGATGGTGTTGCCAAGCTTCCTCTGATTTCTTAAGCTCTTTTGTTTGCTTACTTGACAGGTCTTTAAAACCTATTGAAATTTTGACAAAACAACATTTTACCTTAATTTTCAGATACCAGTTTCTGTTTCTCTGGTCTTTATTCTGAAAATACAATCTATCTCAGTAAAATTTTAAGCCATATTAATCATTTGTTTTTTAAAATTAGGAAATGTATTTGTAGAACTCTAAACCTCATAAATTGGGACTTAGCAAAGATGTGAAGCTGAAAACAGTTTTGTTGTACTTCATTTAAGCAGAAAATCTGTTTTGTAAGGTTTCAGGTTCATAACACTAAGATTTTTTAGGGTCATCAAATCTCACTGCCTTGTTGAGGGAGCAGAGGAGGTAGGTACACTTCAAAGTGCCTTCCTGGGACCCAGGGCTACTTTAGTCTGTAGACCTGTCCCGTGAAAATTTCATTTCCCTGACCTAACTCCTTTCAAAGATATCAAAGTGTAGCTAAGCTAGAATTTTACCACAGTTTCCTAAATGTAAATCATTAAATATTGCATAAGCCTATATAAATAGGATTTAGGTTAAATCTGAGAGAGGGTGATAAAAAAAAAGACAACGGGAAGAAACTCGCTGGGTGGGGGTCAGAATATGGTAGAAAAAAAGATGACGGAGCAAAATAGAAAGGAGAAAGAGGAGAGTGAAAACGACGCAGCTATTAATAAAACCACTAGCTGTGACTTCTGCAATTTAAATTTATCTGAATTAATCCATATAAGGTAGCATTTGAAATGGGAATTGATGCAGCAAGATTTTCTGGGGACATTGATGGAAATCTTCTTTGTCCTATTTGCACATTTGTTTTGGAAGAACCTGTCCAGGTTTGTAGGTCATGCAAACAACCAACTAACTGGCTACTCAATATCAAAGGCTGTCTTAAATCTCTTTTTAATATATCGGAGGAACTAATAGAACTTAAAGTTTCAGTCTGCTTTTTCTTTACTTGGAATTGGAATTTGCTCATTAGTTGGCGACTTATAAAGGAAACATGTTAAACAAATTGAAATAGGTGTATTTGGCTCACATTATATTTTTGATTTCATATTAGCCAATTTTTAGGTATAGACTTATGAGCAGTCCATCACATAAGGAGAAATGTTAAGAAAACAATTCTAACAAACCTAAATATTAACTGAGTATGGGACTGTTCTTTTATGCATCTTTTTGCTAAGATCTTACATCTTTTGACAAAGAATACTTAAAAGTGAAATTTTAGCACTAAGATCTTACAATTTATAGTATTCTTCTGCAAATGTCTTTCATCATTCTGCTCTGATCAGCAGTCTATGAACAATGGTAAGTATATCATCAAAGTTCTTTTGTTGTGATTCTATAGCCTATGGTAAGATGGCATTTTTCACACTTTTTGCTAATGCCAGTGAGCTGTAAAATCTTAGAACAAAGATGAGTTGAAAGAACAGAAATCTTTGCTGAAAAATGTGAGATTTTAGTGCAATAGAACAGGCCTTATACACCCCCACCCCCCAATTGCATATAGACCCAGAATTGCAGGTCAATATATACCAAATCATATTATTGAGTTAGGAATAAAGTGAATACACCATTTGATGCCTTTTTTATGCTGATTATGAATATAATAATCATTTCTATTGGAAATGAATTTCAGCCCCCCCCCCTATATATGCCAATTCAGGGTATATATTTCTACAACCTAACTTAACCCTGAATTGGCATATATAGGGGGGGGGACTGAAATTCATTTCCGATAGAAATGATTATTATATTTGTAATCAGCATAAAAAAAGGCATCGAATGGTGTATTCACTTTATTCCTAACTCAATAATATGATTTGGTAGATATTGACCAAATTGCATTCTAAATCTCAATAACCTTCAGTTGCATCACAAATGAACTTTAACCCCACCCCTAAGTATATCCAAATCAGGCTATATATTTGCACATCATGGGGGTGGGGGTAAAGTTCATATGTGATGCAACTGAAGGTTATATTGATATTCAGAATGCAATTCTTGGTATATATTTGCACATTAGAGTGGTGGATATATAGGTTCTTTGAAATTCATGAATTTCTTAGAAAAGCAAGTAAAGAAGTGAAGATAAAGGTTCTCCTGCTGCAAAATATATTAACTAGGATTATTGTGCATATTATGAAGTAAAAATTGTTTTCTTAACATGTCTCCTTGTGTGGTGGACGGCTCATACATCTATACCCATTTTCTAGATATCTTGGTGGGTTTTCTGACAATACCTTATACCCTTTGATGATGTCAAACATAGCCCTAATAATATAGACATATGCTATTTCTTGATCTTAGGCTACTAATATCAAGAGGCTACTAAACCAGTTACTCAACACCCACTAAAAACAAGGTAACAGTTCACATAAATGACTTACAAATAAAGTAAACATACCACTTGATGCCTTTTTTATGCTCTTTCCAAATATAATAATCATTTTTGTCAGAAATGAATTTTGCCCCCACCCCTATATATACCAATTCAGGGTATATATTTGCACATTAGGGGGGTGGGGTAAATTTTATTTCTAATGTAAATGAGACATAAGTTCAAACTTTCACCCCACCCCCTTAATGTGCAAACATATACCCTGAATTGGTACATATAAGGGTGGGGGGTAAAATTCATTTCTGACAAAAATGATTATTATATTTAGAAAGAGCATAAAAAGGCATTGAGTGGAATGTTTACTTTATTCATAAGTCAATAATATGAATAACAAAAAATTTACCATAAAGTTAACATATCAATTGATACCTTATTTATGCTCTTTCAAGTTGTTTTTGTCACAAATTCAATTTTAAGCCCCCTTTGGACCCTCAAAGATGATGCCTTTTTCTCTTATTTTAGATATGGCTTATATGCCTTTTTTAGCATCACTCTTGTTTAAACTGGTTTCCCAATAAATTGAATTGATGTTGAAATTCTAGATAAATTGCTTAAATTGGCTTAATGGTACACTCAAAAGAAGTCAAGGTTTGTTAATGCTAATAAAAAAAAAAAAATAGGAGGAATATAGAATAGTTTAGAAACAAATTTGGGCTATATATTTGCACATTAGGGGGGGGGGGGTAAAGCATAGCATATATTAAATATGTAACCTATCATAGGTACCTCCCCCCCCCCTAAACCCCCAAAAAACAACAGTTTAAATATTATAAATTCAATGAGAAACCCTGCTCTTAGATCAATTTAGATAACAATTACCTGCTTTATAGGTCTCCATGACTGCATTCCTTTGATAGTCTAGTGCTGTGTACCATTAAGCACAACTGTACCCTTAAATTTTACTAGCTATTGAATGTTGGGAATTTCTCAGGCTTGCTCTCTACTGTCTGAAACTCATCTTTCAAAGGGTTCTATCAGTATACCTAGAGGTTGGTATATTCAGCTCTGGTATATTATGAGTGTCTCTCCTTTGTACATTATATTAGCCTAATTGAGATAAACATATCAAGGAATTTCAGAATTTTACACGTTTTCCTGGTTTGATTGTGAAACTTTGGGTTCATTGTTTACTTCAGTCTCATCTCTTATTGTACTCCTTTGTGGATGTCAACTTTTCTTTGTTTCTGGTGCTGCTCTCTAAGGTACATGACAAAGCAAGGAACCTTATCCTTAAAACAAATAGTTCTGTAAATTAGCAGTTGCTTGATTTGAAGTGTTTTTGTATTCTCTCATGTGTATTTTGTTTTCTTCAACCCCACAATGGCATTCCTTTGGCCCTTGGAAGTAGTCACATCTTTTGACTGATCCTTTTAACAGCCATATTTATAAATCTGGCAACATTCATCTTCCATTAGTAGCTTAAATATGCTTAGCTTCTTTAAGCTACTAGATCTTCTACTTAAATGAAGCATGAGAAAAGTGTTTTCAGCTTCACAACTTTGCTCAATCCCAATATATTATGCTTCAAAGATCTGCAAAATACATTTCCTAGATTTAGAAAAAATCCATTGGTTTAACTTAAAATTCCACTATAATAATAAAAATTGCATTTTCAAAATTAAAACCAGAGAAATAGAAACTAGAAATTGAGGTATTATTTTATGTTAAAATTCAAATAGGTATAGAAACGGGCAAAACATTTTCAGAATGTACTAAACCAAGATAGAGTTGTAGGAAAAGATATAGAGGAAAATGAAAAAGTTTGTAATTCCTTGGATATGAAGGAAGATTTGTTTTGTGAGGAAGAATTAGCAGCAGTAATAAAAGGATTAAAGAATAATAAAGCCTCATGTACTGATGGTGTGGTAAATGAGTTTCTTAAATATAGTGGCTACAAGGTTGGAAATGGGCTACTGAAGATTATAAATATTATTTTTGGAAAAGGGGAAGTACCTAGCAATTTAAAAAAAAAACTGTATAAGAAAGTTGATACAATTGAGTGTGGTAATTATTGAAGCATTAGCCTAGTCTTTGTGCATAGCAAATTACTTAGTAGTATGATACTTTTTAGACTAAGACATGATGTAGACAAAGTTTTAAGAGAAGAACAGTGCAGTTTTAGAAAGAGTAGAGGATGGTTTGACCAAATTTTCATTCTAAGGCTAATAATTAAGAAGTGCCAAGTTATCTAACACCTTTAGTCCTTGTTTTTATAGATTGTGAGCAAGCATTTGATTCTGTTCATAGAAGAGCTTTAGTGAATTTCTTATCCTTGTATGGTATACCAGATATATACATTAAAGTGATTAGTGCTATGTATGAGAATAACCTGGCTGTGGTTAAAGTAGGAAATGTGGCTAGCTGCTGATTTTGTATTAAATTTGGAGTTAAGCAGGGTTGTGTTCTATCCTCCTTTATATGGATCATTTTCACAGACTTTATCTTAAGGAGCACAGGAAAGGCAATGGGAGAACAGAATTAGACAGGGAGGAAAAACTTACCTGGACTTAGATTATGCTTATAATTTAAGCATTCTATATGTAAGAGTGAAAAAAATGAATGAACTTTTAGAGGTTTTGTGAGTTCAGGATGCTAGAATAAGTTTGAAAATTAGTGTTCAGAAGACTGAGCTGCTGGAATCAGTGAAGGTGAGATTGGGTAACCAAAAGATTGATCAGGTGGAGAGCTTCACTTACCTTGGTAGCATTATTAGTAAATATGATGGGAGCAGTGAAGATGTTAAAAGCAGAATAGCCAAGGCTCAGGTTGTGCCCTGAGGAATTTTTCATGAATTTTGAATTTTTCTGAAAGGCATGCAATTATTATTACTAACTAGATGAAATTTGTTTAGTTATTACCTTACCTTAATTCACACTTTTGAGTGATAGTAAGATCCATACAGGATCTGGTTTGCTGTGAGCCAATGATGGAGGCAGGAACAATGAAAATTTTGTGTGCCAATGGAGATATTACCTAATTGGCATAATTGATGATGTCATCAGCTATATTTTCTGGTTTTTTTTTTACCTAGATGAGGGGTTTGAACTTAGAATGTGAAACAGGAAAAGGTACCAAGAGAGAAAAGAAAAAATGATGAGCACAATCAGATCTAGCTTCCCAACTGCACATTGTTAAAACATACCTAAGTGGTGACACAAGAAACCAACTTTCCTGTACTTGCATTAGAGGTATGATCAAAGGGGGTGGAACAGATCAATTAGGGGTGCACAGGGAGGTGACAACACCTTTGCAACTCCATTCCATTTGTGGTGTCAAAACAGAAGCCACTTGGAATAAATTAGTGCACAGATATTGAATCCTAGCCTCAACAGAAGTAAATCCAAAATAAAAACATTAGCTGCAGAAATAGAGCTTCTGATGAAAAGAAAAAACCACACTTTACACATATGTTATACTTCTTTGGCCAAATTATCACACTTTCCAGCACAAGCACACAAAACATGACCAAATTATGGAAGGCATTTACAATTCTTGGTGCACTTTTTGCTACACTCATAAAAGAGTTGTGAATATCCTGATACAAGCAAGGAAGTGTTCAAAATATCAGGAACAACATCTTGTCCAGAAATTTACCATCCAGTGCACCCAGTCTTTACAATTGTGAAATACATCTCAATATTATCATTGATGAAATGGCATCTACAGTATCATCTGATTTGATAATAATTGGGGATTTCAATTTCCCATTGATCAAGTGGGTTGATGGTCTTGGTCATGTAGTATCTAGTAATGGAGATTCACCATTTGTGTCTTGCTTATCTGACAACTTCCTTCACCAAACCATTGACAAGGCATTATGGCAACCAGAATCCTTCCTTGTTGGACCTTACAATTTTGAGCAATCCAGATTCCCTTATCAGAAATGAATTTCTTCTTCCAGTTGGCAACAGCAACCACTCAGTTATCCTGTCTGTGTTATCCTTGAACATACGTCTGCAACCTAATGTTTGTCCTCAAACTTTTATTGACTATCAAGGAATACAGAAGGAACTAGCCTCAATAAATTGGTCAAAACTAATTATTTCTGATATTAATACATCATGGACAAATGTTAAAGAAGCCCCCCTATCAACTGGAAAAATGTACTCCCGTGTCATCTACCAAAAACACTACCATTCCTCACAAAGGATGCAAAAAGAACAAATCAACAGGAAAGCCAGAGCCTGGAAAAGGTACAACAAGGAGAAAACTCAGGAAAATCAGATAAGGTATTCAAAGGCTCAAAATCTTGTCTCCAAAATAGTTTAGAAATTGAAGTCTCAACATGAGGAGAAGCTTGCCACAGATATCAAGGCAAATCCCAAATGTTTCTGCCAAAAATCCTAACTGTCACACCATTCCTGACCTCAAACATAATGGCATAACCCACTCATTGCCAATAGATAAGGCTAATATATTGAATACCCAGTTTGCCTCTGCCTTCACCATGCAATCTTGTTCCCTGCAGCACCATCAAACTTAATATTTCATCCAATGCCAAAATTATCAATTACCAAAGGTATTGATGTTAATAAATCCAAAGGATCAGATGGAATACACCCAAGGCTTCTCAGTTCTTCCTTGTGTAGACTCTTCCAGCTGTCCCTACAAAACGGAGAACTACCATTGGATTGGAAAAAGTCCTATATAACACCAATCCACAAAAAAATGCCCCAAAGATCATGCAGAAAATTATTGTCCTATTACCATCACTTTTGCAGTTGTAAATGTGCTTGAAAGATTTGTCAATAGAGCTCTAATTCTGCACTTGGAAATTAACAACATCCTCACTTCCAATCAACATGGCTTCTCTAAGATTTGTTGATACTAATCTAATACACACATACAAGTATGTTACACCATTATTGGATAACGATTTACCTGTCAACTTGGTGCTCCTGGACCTCTCAAAAGTATTTGACAGGGTTTGCCATGAATTCCTCATGACCAAACTAAAAGCAGTATCTGTTGATGATGTTATTGTCCAGCGGATACAGAGTTTCCTTTCAGAAAGAATGCAAGTTGTAAGAGTTCACAACTCTCAAGGTGTCCCATATCTCTTTGTCTACAACTGTTTTAAGCAGCATTCCCCCAGGGACCATTCTTGGGCCAAGTCTCTTCAACGTATGTATAAATAATGCACCCAATTTTCTCTCAAACCTCCTCACTATGCTGATGATTCGAAACTTGTTGGTAAAGCAGCCACAACCTCTGACTGGCAATCTATTCAAAAGGACCTTGATATTCTTGGGACTTTGGCTGATACATGGCTCATCTCGTTTAATGCTGACAAATGCCATGTAATCCACTTTGGCAATCGTAACACACATCAGCAATACCATCTCCAAGGTAACCCCCTTTTTGTAGTTTCTGAAGAAAGAGATCTTGGAGTCATTGTTGATTGTCAACTAAAGTTCAGCACCCATGCAAAATCTGTATTGTTGTCTACCCTCCAATCTCTTGGAATGATCAAAAGAACTATCTCTAGCAGATGCCCAAGTATGTTTATGAAGCTCCACAAGGCACTAGCTTGCCTGCGCCTAGAGATTGGAATGTCTCTGGCATCACCCTATTTCAGGAAGGACAAAGAAATTCTAGAAAGAGTTCTACAAAGAGCAACCAAAATGGTCAAAGGCCTCAAACAAATGCCCTACAAAGAGCGTTTACGTCACTTGAAACTTCCTACTCTTGCATACCAGAGGAAACATGGTGACATGATAATGACCCACAAAATTATTTCCAAAAATGTTCTCCCTGGTCTCCTTACACCTCCCCCCCCCCCCTATATCGTTTTGTGACAAGGTCATTCCAAAAAGATCTTCAAGGAACGTTCCTTAGTCCAAGAAAGAAGCCTTTTTTTCAGCCAACAAGTAACAAACTTGTGGAATCTACTCTGAAGAAACAGTGGCTGCTGATTCAACAGGTGCATTCAAGGTAAATCTAGACAAAGAATGGCTACAGCAAGAGTTCCTGTACAACTGGGAAGTTGCTGAGTCCTCAACCCAAATTTAGCAAACAACCCATAGAATTCATAACAGAGCATTACAAGGATGAAAATCCTGAATTTCACTCTAAGCTTCAATTTAAGGTAATAACTCAGGGCTTGGCAGACTCAGTCTTGCCATCAATGAGGCATTCCAGATTGCAAACTGAAAGTAAAAACGCTTACAATATTCCACAAACGCCTCCTCTGTAGAAGGTAATGCTTTCAGCTCCTTACAAGGGTACAAGTGTACTTGTAAATCGGAAAGGGATTAGGATCCCTTTCATAAGCACTGATTATCAGCTTTCTTGCAACATCTTGGCAGGAGAACATACTGGCTTCCATGAAGGTTTCATCTCTCAACTTCTGTATTTCACAATGAATCTCCATGAACAGACCATTCTCCTTGGCAGATAATAAGAATGTTCATTTTCCTTTATAGAAAAAGTAACATGTTGTGTCACACCCCAAAATACAGTGAATGATTTCCAGGGAGTTCAACATTTGCTTCTCTGTTCTCGAGAACTAAAGATCAATGGGGACATAAAAATTTAGAAACAAGGGACAACATCCTCCCCAGGAAGAATATTAAGGAGATGAGGGAATTAGTCCACTAGTATCACATTTACATCAGTATCATTAGCACAAACAGTTACCCTTTCAAAGCCATTTCTAAAGCAAAAGCAACATGCAGAGCCATTCTGGTGTCTGCTTCCTCATGTGTGCTACACAGTAACTCCTCAAAACTGAGCAAATCAACATCATGACTTAAACATATAGCTCTCTTCCTGTCTTCAAATGCTCCATACAGCCATACATGCAAGGTTTCAGCAGTACTTAAGCTGCTTATATAGTCAAATACATTTGCTTCACATTGATCCCTTCACTGCAACACTCCATCAAAAACTAAATAGTCAATTTTTATGTTTTTGTTTCGTTTGTTGGTTATAAAAACAAATTGTAGTTTTGCCAGAAAAATGTACCTCACTGCATTTCTGTGTGTACTTGTATATAGTTTTTGTTTTGTTACTGGGAGATTCTGTTAACTTTACTTCAATCAATCAATTTATTAATACTAAATTCTTAACGTTTCTTCTAAATTCTTAACTTTACTTCAATTCTTAATGTTTCTTCACATGCCTCTGTATAATTAATAACTTTATATTCAAGGCTCCAACATGTGAACATGTGTTTTGTAATAACTGCATTACTCAGTGGTTAGCATCAAAGCAGACTTGTCCTGTAGATAGAACCGATTTAACTATTGATGCTCTGAAGCCTGCTCCAAGGATCCTGAGGAATTTTCTTTCTATGTAATTATTTATTTCAATATTTTGCAGATATGCACAAACTAATTTTTAAAACACCTCAGACCAGGTGGGTCTTATGAAGTTTATTTTTTTTACCTTTATTTAGTTTATTAAAGTTTATATGAAGTTTATTTTTCTTCCTTGCAACCATACTTTAAAAGTGTAAATGAATAGCATTTCCCAATCAGTGTTTCATCTGATTTGTATAGATCAACTTGTTTTGCAAAAGCTTGACCGGATTCCTGTGAAAATAGGCTTTTTCTGTATATACACTGTTTTTAAAATGTGCTTTAAGAAGTTTTGTGCAGATACACTGTTTATACACCATAAGAAATATAATAGGAAACTTTGATCACCCAATTGTTTTCTGATACCAATTATATTCAATGAATCAATAGAATGGGACATCAACCACTTTAACAAGATCTGAAATCAAGTCACACTCAGACATTTCTAGTAAATTCAAATTCAAACAATTATTTAATTAAAAAAAAAGACATAGCTCTCGGGCAAAGCCCAAATATGATGTCTCTTAGTTCACAAATAAAGTAAATTAACAAAATACATAATTAACAAAATAAAAGTGTCTAATAAAACTTCGTCAGGATAAAAAACACTTGAGATTGAGAAGAAAATATCGGTAAACTTCGTCAGGATAAAATAAACAAACAATAAAAACACTAAGATCATTATAATATTTGACAAAGTTGGCACAAAGTTTTACTATAACGCATGGTGTTTACAGTGGACTGGGGGTTAGTTCGGAACTTTCTCAGAACCTCCCTGGGGGGACGAGGATCTTATAGGGACAAAAGGTGGGGAAGGAATGATCGGTTAGATGGGATGTTGAAGGAGGGTGGAGCCAAATCTTTGCATAATTTCCTCGGCGGGAAAGGAAAGGGTTCAAGTTTAAATTCCTTGAGGTAAAAGGAGTAAGGTAGAGGGGATGACCACCTAAATGATTTGCAGGTGTCTCTTCTGCAAAACTCGTTCTATTTTATCAATTTCATTCCTGGAAGGGCACAAGTGCCAAACCGAAAGCATATTCAACCAAGGGGCGGATGAAAAGTGTGAAATATCTAGTTTCCGTTTACCTTAGGAACTCGAAATTTTTTCAGGTGTTGTTAGCATTTGGATTGCGCCGTTAGCTTTTTACAATTGTCTTTGTATTCTCCCGCATGAGAGATCAGAAGAAATCACACACCAAGAAAGTTATTTTATGGATTCATTAAGAGCGGAAGCGATAGGAGGTTCGAAAGACGGTTTGAGTATCTGAAGAAAAGAAAATGTCGTGGACCGAGCATTTGTCTTATTCACGACCATGTTAAGTTCAGCCGCCTCCTGAGGAACTGGCGTCAATGATACAGCAGCATGCTCTTCGAATCATAGATACGGTTTCCGTAAGGACAAGTCGTCAAAGTATTTTCCATCGTCCCCCAGCTAGGCAGCGATTTAATTTATCATAGGAGGAAGCCCAGCGGCCCGAAATCCCAACCGTTCCTTGTGGGATTCCACAAAAACTGGCGAAAAGTAGATAAATTGGTTCCTTAACTTCACAGTTTGCTCTCTATTTGTAAGAAGCTCTTTGATGATTTTAATAATAAAGCTGGGTATATTTTTTTCGCCATTTTTTCAAGAAGGATTGTGATCAACAAGGTCAAATGACTTTCTTTGAAACAATTGCAATTAAATTTACATTTTCCAGGTCATCCCGGCGTTTTAAAATAAAAGCAAAAATTAACGAGGTAATGAACTGTCTAACACTAGGGATGTTACCAAATTGCTTTCGATCAGTTTATTCAAAAGATATTTTTTCAGTCATGCGGCAACAAAGCTTTTCGTATATTCTGCTAAAAACTGACGTAACTGTGATCGGCCGGGACACCAGAGAAATCATTAGCGGATGCTCCTTTCTTGGAATTGGAGTAATAAACCCTTTCTTCCATTTCTTTGGAAAATACCTGTTTTGTTATATATTGAAAATTATCTGAAGGGGAAATGATAATTCTTTAGCAAATGCGAATAAGAGCAACTGGAATGTCAAAAGGGGCACGGAAGTTCTGTTTAACGAAAGAGGTTACGGATTATAATTGCCGATGAAATATCAGCCATTAAATTATCATCTGAAGAAGTAGTTAACTTTACTGGAGGATCCTCGGGTGGAAGAGGGGGTTAAGACTGCACAATTGAAGCAAAATGGGCATTTAAATCATCGCGGTTTTCTCTAGAGCTCATCCTTCATGAAGTCAACTGGTTGAGAACTTTTGCCAGTCAGACTTTTTTACTTTACTGAAAAACTGCGACGGTTTGGACTCCAAAAGATGGTAAACTTCATTTCTCATAGTAATTTGCTGGCTGCCTTTTGATTTTCATTATTTGGTTTTTTCTGACAATCTGTTTTTGCTTGGTTCACTTGACCTTTTCGTATCTAGGCGCAATTTATGTTTTATCAGTTGCTTTATTTTTGTAATTTACGTCTGGTTTATCCACTAGAAACAGAATTTAGTCTTACGTTCGGGAAAGCACTCGAGAATTTGAATTTAACTTATTATGGAATTCTTCTACTTGGGAATCCACAGTCTTTACCTGAAGAGGACCGCGACCCAATTTCTCCCGTTATCCAGTCAACCGAATTGAGCAGACCATGGTAGAGTGAATCACGACTGAAGTAAAACTTCGGTTACTGATATTTAATTTTTACTTTGCCAAGGGGTTCCAACTGTAACATATAATGATAAACTTCCACAAAGTGGTGCAGTTTACTGGGGATTCTGGTTAATATTCCGACAAAGGTTTGACAGGATTCAATCCAGAGATGTATTCCCCTTAAGTTGTTGGAAGGAAATCGACAGAGTTTTATAGTTTTAAGTGACCTGGCCAGCGATTTGCTATCGAGTTCGTTTAGATCTCCTAGCATTTACTACTCCAAAATATGGGTGAGTTCGCTAGGACATAATCTCGCCGATTTCCATGCAGCTTCTCCCAAAAAGCTTTTCTTGCTGCAGCTGGTGAACCAGGTGAATAATAGAAACGCACAGTGCTATGGCAGAGGCGGCTAGGGAGTCGCTTAGGTTGGGCTTGACCAAATAATTTTCATCCTATCTCAAAGAAAAAGGTATATTTAAAAGCGAGGTTTAAAGATTCGTGCACCGGAGTGTCATTATTCCCATACTTTTTTCCCAAGGAGGATGGTTCATCAGGCCGAAGTTTAATAAAAGAAGAAAAGTTAGGAACCCTCAACAAATAAGATCTTTCCGGTGGACTCGGAAACACAGATAACGGAAGAGCCAAGCATCTGAGCTGTAGTCGAAGTTCAGTAAAATTTCTTCTAGATTGTAAACTTTTCGGCGTTGCTGTAAAGGAAAGAAGGAAAATACGTAACTTTTGTTCGTGAAAAACTCCCGGGAAGAAAAAGGTTTATTTTGGAATTTCTTGCCCCATCGCGACTGGGGGCAGCAACAGGATTACTTAAACTGAAGTCCGCTCGGATTACTGAAGGCCGAAGGATTACTTGCTAAACCGCTTTCTACTTGGGGGTATTACAGAAATAAGCTTTTTGACATTCAATCTGAATTTCTGTTTCAAGAGAAGTCATAATCTAAATAGGGATGGTCAAGTCTGTCTTAATTTTCACTGATTATGTTTCTTTTCAGAGCAACCTTCAACTATGTCATGTAGGTCACAGGGAAAGTTCTGAGTTCCTTTTCAATTTTACATTCTCTGAAATCTTTGCATGTCATTTCTTGTCACGTTATATTGGATTTAGAGGGAGCCACAACTGGCTTAAATGCCTCTAAGTCATAAATGCCTTCCAGGCATGCATTTTACTCTCAATATTTTTTTGGACTCTGTCAGCAATAATGTTTGTATGTCCTTAAATCAAATAGCAAAGTGTCACTAACTGAAGATCTTTAGTCCCATTGTTTCACAACGAGTCCAAGAGTATTGATCAGTGCATAGTTGTCATTTGGCCCTATTTATGGTGATACTTCTACATAGAACACTTATTCTAGGGGAACTTAAATTAAATTGATTAGACTTTCATTGATCTTCATTAACTTTAATTAAAAATGCGGTCTTGTCATTGGTCCTTCAAATACACTTGTTTGTTCTAGAGAATGTTTGGAGCCTTTGATGGGTCTGTCAGTTGCACTGTTTTGAGCTAGTGATTGTTTTTGGAGCCTTTTAATTGGTCCATCAGATACATTGTTTTGGATTTGTAAGTCAGGTGAAACAGTAGATAAACTGTAAGATTGACCTGCCAATCTTCAAAATATAGGAGATACAGCAATATACCAATATATACTTCATATAGGCCTATACCAATTGATTCAGCACAAAAAGTCACATAATAAGCCACCCTTAAATAAAAATCAAGAGAGGGTGCAGATGCACACTTTTTTTCAGACTGGAGAGCCAAGTTGATACAGAAGCAAATTGTTTAAGTCTGTCTATATAAACTGATTGATTCCATCATTCTTGTTTGATTTGTAGTGGATGTTTACCTGCTTGTGCATTGTTGTGCTTTTCAGTATTATCAAATATATATATAGATAATTAATATCTGATCTAAAATCAAGACGATAATTGTGCGTGTCCTAGTTTTAATTGTGAAATTTTGGCAATCTTTCTTTAAATGAAAAAACTGAATTTTCTCTTAGAAGCAGAAAATCCTTGAAGTAGCTTTCGAAAAGATACAACCAATTTGTAGTCTCTCACCATCCTTGAACGTTCATGATGTTGATAACTATTAGCATTCACATTAAATTGTCAACAAGAAACTGCGCTTTGTTCTTTAAATGCTGTAATTTACAGGTTGCTGTAAAAAAAAAAAAACAGTTCAGTATTGCAAGTCCTTTTTTTTGCTGTTAACCTAAACATAAGTGTAGTTTTTTATTCCTGGATCAAATTTTATTGTTTTTTTTTTTCATTTAGCAGTCTTCTTCAAAACTTCTTTTGCAGTTTTTGCCTACTAAGGGGGTTTGGATGGGAGGTTTACAAGAGGGGGCATTGTTGACCTCCAGACAAGATTTTTTTCAATCATACTTTTTTATGGTGGTACCCTTGTTGCACTTCCTAGCCTTTCAACTCCAGAAATGGAACCAAAGAGTTCATTTTTAGTGACGTACTTCCTAGCCTTTTTAGTGACGGCACCTCACAATGGCTTTATTAAGAAGAACTTACAAAAAAGCACGCAGATCTGATCAATAGCTTTAAGTGAACCATTCAACATTTGCCTATGAGATTGTGGTAGCGTGCTTGCCCTGTCTGTCTTTTCGTGATTCAGCTCCAAAACCAGAATTAGGGTTTTTGACATTTGAGATTCCAATGGTGTTCATTTGATTTTGATCTGCCACCAGTTTGAAGGGATATGAGCTTAAGAATTTCTGAAAATTTGATTCTGCAATGAACTTTTAATGTTTGAGTGAACATGTATAATAATACTTTGCATTCCTTTATAACTTTTAAACCAAACAAATTCACATTTGACAGTTATTTTCAAAATACGATTTTGAACTTTTGGCTACTATGGAAAGTAGTTCACTCTTTACAGATTATCTTACCTTAATTTGCACTTCGGAGCAAATTAAGGTCCATCGTGCTCTGTTACTTGCTCCATACTTGATGATGTGAATGACTAAACATCAAATGCATCCCACTGGTACTTCCAAGGAACATCATTCCATTCAGCATCCAATGAGTTCTTGAACGCTTCATTATTGGGTGATGAGACTGTTTTATTTGACAGACCATTCCAGTGGTTTACTACATGGATGGAGAAAAACTTTTGTTGGTGTTGAGTTTTGACAGATGGTTTGAACAGCTTCTTTGAATGCCCCCTCCTGTCAGTGGCAATATTTTGGGAAATTAGCAAATGAATTGGGGGGTTTTTCTTGTGAAGTAAGCTTATGTGTCATAAGCATATTAGCTTTTCGTTGTTGGTAAACCAGTGTAGATAATTTAAGCTCTTTTAAACGTTCATCATAAGGCTTGTCTTTCATCTTAGGTACTGCCTTTGTAGCTCTCCTTTGCACTCCTTCCAGAAGCTGTAGATCACCCCTGTATCCTGGTAATGCTATGCACATTCCAAAATCAAGTACTTTTCTGACAAGGGCCTTGTACAACCTCACAAAAAAATTGGGAGCCCTACTGGATATAGTTTTTTTTTTAAGAGTGCTAGGACAGAGTTTGCAGGAGACACAGTCTTTTTGCAGTTTGAATGGAATTTAACACTAGTTGTCAACAACGATTCCAAGATCCCTTTCTTCTTCTACACTTTGCAGCTTTTGAATGTTATTTACAGCTAGATTGACCATAGTATACTTGAAACCTGGATTGGACTTGCCAAAATGAATAACACTACATTTGTCAATATTAAAGCTCATGTGCCATGTTATTGCCCAGTTTTGAATATGGTCAAGATCTGCTTGTAGTGACTCATAATTGACTGCACCAAACAACTTTGATTCATCAGCATAGAGAGTTAGATGATTTGTAGTTAATTGAAAAATATCATTTATATAGATATTGAATAGGGTAGGTCCTAAGACCCTACCCTGCGGGACACCATTGGTGGCTCCACATCTCTCAGAGAGGATTCATTCTCCTTAATTGGTAAAAATTACCAATTAAGTGTGTAAATAAAAATTACCAATTCAAGTGTGGATGTGGAACTTTGTCAAATGCTTTTGCAAGGTCATGCAACAAGACATCCACCGTTAAGCCCTGATCAATCAAGTCTGTTATAACAGCATAAGTCTCCGGCAAATTTGTTTCTACAGACTTTCCTGCTTGAAAACCATGTTGGCTGGGCGACAGTATCCCATTAAGTTTGAGATGCTTCATGACGGAGTAATTTACCATTCTTTCCAGGATTTTAGCAACAGCAGAAGTTATACTTATGGGACGGTAGTTTCCTGCACTGGCTTTATTTCCCTTTTTGAACAAAGGGGTGACAAATGCTGTTTTCCAATCTGTTGGCACTTCCTTGGTACAAAGGGAGACTTTGAATAATTGGGGAAGTGGCTTGGCAATGTCATCAGCAACTTCTTTTAGAAGACGTGGATGTAACCTTTCTGGCCCTACTGATTTGTTGACATCTAGCAATTTAAGTCGTTTGAGGATATTTGAACTACCAATCTCAATGGGCTCCACTGGATGGTGGTTTTGTGTAGGGCCAACATTGGGTAGGTCTTTATCTGATGTGCTACTAAAAACAGACAGAAACTGGCGGTTCAGTTCATCTGCAATTTCTTTGACATCTGTTACTTCAGCTCCTGAAGCAGGAAATTTAGATATTGACCGCCTACCATGACTTTTACATGACATACTGCCAAAATTTCTTTGGGCTATGCTTGCATTCTCTAGCTAGTGTGGCTTCGTGGTTCTGATAAAGTTTCCTGGTTAGATTTCTCAACTAATCTCTTGCTTTTTTGAACTTCTTGTACTAGTCTGGACTCTCAGTTGCTTTGTATTTTTTCCAGGATCTCTTTCTTTTGTTGAGCTGCTTCTTATTTGTCTAATGTGAGAATTTGTCTCTAATGTCTGCAGAGTTAAATGCCATAATCATGTTATTAGAGCACCTCATGAATAATCAACCTTTGATTGCTAATTCACAAAATATTATTGTTTATTCTGACTCTTTGTCAAGCCTAGAGTTGCTGTCTTCAGCTCCTCAGTATAAGATGGATATTGACACTTTTCGTTGTCTTAGCATTATTGATAATCTTGCTTCAAGAGGCATAAGAACTTACCTTACAGTATGTTCCAAGCCACTCAGGTATAACTGGTAACCGTCAGGCTGATGAAGTCGCAAAAAATGCTATAAATATTGACTAGCCAAGTGGGAGACCAATCGCTATTAGGGATAAATAAAAAAAAACAAGTTTTTTTAACTGAAAGTAAGGAACGACGTTAAAACTTAAAACGAACAGAAATTATTCTCGTATATGAAAGGGGCTGTCCCCTCCTCAACGCCTCGCTCTTTACGCTAAATTTTTTTATTGTTTAAAACAAATAAGAGTTGTGAGAAAGTCAAACTTTAGCGTAAAGAGCGAGGCGTTGAGGAGGGGACAGCCCCTTTCATATACGGAATAATTTCTGTTCGTTTTAAGTTTTAACGTCGTTCCTTACTTTCAGTTAAAAAAAAACTTGTTTCTTTTTATTTAATTTTTGAACGTTTTTGAATTAATGCAGGTTTTGATATTGGCTCACCATACATGAATAATTGAAACAAAATTTGCATATTAATTTTACTTTTATTTGGTTAAATGGCTTTCTCGAAACTTGTTTAATTTTATTTACGAACGTTTTTATTAGTAATAAATATACGTAACTTACGAATTAACTTACGTAACGAACTTCTATATTCATAGATTTTTAATACGTATATTAGGGGGTTCGCTCCCTAGTCAATACCTTGTTTTTTGAGCTAAAGTTCGAATTTTGTTCCAATTCTTTAAAAATGACCCTTAATCACAAAGGCCGTTAATTAGAATAAATAGCTCTTATGAAAGTACTAAAAAATCTTTGGCTTAAAGAGCGAGGTATTGACTAGGGGGTGAACCCAATCATATACGTAATATTTTCTGTTCGTTTTAAGTTTTGATGTTGCTCCTTACTTTCAGTTGAAAAACTTTTTTTTATTTAATTTCTGATCTTTTTCTTTAATGATGATGGGAAATCCGGCGCCCCCTTCATAGCAATGTCCCTTCCCCAATTAAAACTTCCTTCATGTAAAGATCCTCCCATATAACCCCCGACCCCCCCCCCTCCACCTACCAGAAAAAATACCCCTTGAAAACGTCTGTGTACTTCCCAATAACCAAGTTAACATTGGTTAAAGTTCATAACTTTCAGCCCTCCCCCTGGAGACTTCGGTGGATTAAGTCATCCTAAAAGACATAGTTATCATATTTTCGACCATGCTGAACAAAATGGCTCAAAATTTTGATCGGGTGACTTTGGGGAAAAATGAGCGTGGGAGGGGCCCTAGTTGCCCTCCATTTTTTTTTGGTCACTTAAAAAGGGCACTAGAACTTTTAATTTACGTTCCAATGAGCCCTCTCCCGATATTCTAGGACCATTGGGTCGATACGATCACCCCTGGGAAAAAGAAAAAAAAAACAAATAAACACACATCCGTGATCTTTCTTCTGGCAAAAAAATGAAAAATTCGACATTTTTGTAGATAGGTGCTTGAAACCTCTACAGTAGGGTTCTCTTATCGCTGAATATGATGGTCTGATTTTCATTAAGGTTCTATAACTTTTAGGGGGTCTTTCCCCCTTTTTTCAAAAATCAGCCAAATTTTCTCAGGCGCGTAACTTTTGATTAGTAAGACTAAACTTGATGAAACTTATATATTTGAAATCAACATTAAAACCTGATTCTTTTGATGTATCTATTGGTATCAAAATTCCGTTTTTTAGAGTTTCGGTTACCATTGAGCCGGGTCACTCCTTACTTACAGTTCGTTACCACGAACTGTTTGATATTTACCGCTGAAGACTATCAGAGGTACTGTTCAATAAGATTCGTCATAGAATTCTGTTTGGCTCAAATGGGCTAAATTTCAGGTGTTTTCATATCAGTTCCCTAATTCAAGTGGCTCAGTTCCCTCCTCCCCCATTTGCAGGCATTGTAATATAAAAAATGAAAAAATTGACCATTGCCTATTTGAATGGTATATGTTGACCTCTGCACTGTATACCCTGCATTTTAAACTGTTAAAGTGCTTCAAACAGCACAAAATCTCACTATCAGCTAAGAGTCTAGCTGACTATACCTGCACACGGAGCATAGAACTCAATGTTTATCTTGAGATTTCAACTCCTAAAGTCAAAAGATTTACAAATAAGAAATCTGAGCAGATTAAAAAAATAAGAAGCAGCCAATTCAGTAGTTCTATTCAGCTCACAAAGTGAAGCACATGCAAAAGGGCTGAATAGTCTCGACTGAAAAGCCCCGCCTGCTGAAATAGAAGAAGAAAGCTGTGTTTTGTTTGTTTAAACTAGATTTAAACACAAAGGCAAATCCCCATGGAAAAAGAAAATAAATGTCACCAGCTTCAAAGTCCAGGTAAGCAAAGTCACACGCTAAGGAAACCCACTTTAGATGACACTTAAGGATAAATATAAGTAGAAATAAATGTTTTTTTCTCACAAATTTGTTCAATACTATACGGCATGCAAAGCCAGATCATCAAGAGAGGATTTTACGATTATCATAACAGTTATAGATGGCTTTCAAAGTTAGAAATTGTTAGTATTGCTCTAAGCTAGTTGAACTTGGTTATCCTGTGTAATATCATTTAAATTTTCAACAGATATTTCTTTTCATGTAGATTAACCTTGAGCTGTAGCAACCAGACACATGGATGCCCTGCCATTTTGACTTTGGAAAGACTTGATGCACATCTTCTAGAATGTTATTTCGACCCCAAAAGACTTGTTACTTGCCAATCAGGATGTGGATTTTCTATACCCTCTGAGGAACTGCAAAAGCATAATTTGAAATGTTTGAAATTTCAAATGGAAGAAAAAATGTCCAAAATGCAGTCAGAATTGGACTTTTTTAAAGCAGAAATTGATGCATTAAAAAAAGGAATCCGAGAGAAGCAGCCAACAAGTTCAGATTCACCACCGTTACCAACAGCTGGACAAAGTCAGGCAGTAAATCAGGTGATTCTCTATTGCTCAATGGTGTAGATTCGTAGAAATTAGGAGGGGAGGCAAAATATGTTTTTAAAAAATATAGGGGGGGGGGGCAATTTTATTTTTTTCCGAAAAACGAAAAAAAGGCTTTTTCAAATGGTTATAATAAAAAGTTATTTATCAAAATATTAGAGGATTCGAAAATATTTCCTTGTTCCCCTGAATTGAGTTCATTGTTACTGTTTACCACTGGATACTTAATTAATTTTGTTTGTTCCCATGAAACTGGAAAACTTTTGAAGAGTAATGTTTTCCATAGTTATTTTGAGAAATTGCAACTACAAAATGCACAGGAAGAACAAGTTCGTTCAATATAACTGGCTAAAAGCAACAAATTCTAAAATGGGAAAAGAGCTGACATTTGTCCAAATGAGAAAGTAAAGCTACCCTCAAACAATTATTTTACTATCTTATTTACTTATTTTAAAGTATACTATTATTTGAAGTGAAAAATATCTCTTTATTGGGCATTTTGCTCCACATCCAATGATGTAAGACAAGTTTAGTTTTGATTTCAATTAGAGTTATTTAGCCGAAAGCAAAATTTTTCTGTTTGATTTTTTTGAAAAACGTAAGAAGTCTGGATTGTTTATTTGTGATTGCAAGTTATAGTGTGCTAAGGTCAGAGTAAAAGTACAGAAGTTATTGCCAGTGTAATGAAAACAAAAATTTGATGAAGCTATTTGGTCAGCCACTCTGATGGACTCTATTTTTGGGATCTTGCAGTCCCAGTGAGCAAGGACCTTGAGTGGATTCAACAGTAAGGTCCCCCTTGACGAAGTTGGTAAAATGACACTTTCGAAAATTTGCGAACTTGGATTCCCAAGTAGAAGAATTCCATAATAAGGTGAATTCAAAATTTCTCGAGTGCTTTCCCGAACGTAAGACTAAACTCTGTTCTGGTGATAAACCATACGTAAATTCAAAAATAAAGCAACTGATAAAACATAAATTGCACCTAATACGAAAAGGTCAGGTGAACCAAGCAAAACAGTTGGCAAACCAAATAAAATGGAAAATCAAAAAGGCACAAGCAAATTACTATGAAAATGAAGTTGACCCTCTTTTGGAGTCCAAGCCGTCGCAGTTTTTCAGTAAATTAAAAAGTCTGAATGGCAAAAGTTCTCAACCAGTTGACTTCATGAAGGAGGAGCCTCTAGAGAAAACTGCGAATGATTTAAATGCCTATTTTGCTTCAGTTGTGCAGTCTTACCCCCCTCTTCCACCTGAGGATCCTCCAGTAAATTTAACTACTCCTTCAGATGATAATTTGATTGCTTACATTTCATCGGCAATTATAATCCGTAAACGCTCTTCGTTAAAAAGAACTTCCGTTGTCCCTTTTGACATTCCAGTTGCTCTCATTAAAGCATTTGCTAAAGAATTATCATTTCCCCTTCAGATAATTTTCAAATATAACAAAAACATGATATTTTCCAAAGAAATGGAAGAAAGGGTTTATTACCCCATTCCAAAGAAAGGAGCTGCTAATGATTTCTCTGGTATTCGGCCGATCACAGTTACGTCAGTTTTTAGCAGAATATACGAAAGCTTTGTTGCCGCATGACTGAAAAAAATATCTTTTGAAAGTAACTGATCGAAAGCCATTTGGTAACATCCCTAAGTGTTCGACAGTTCATTACCTCGTTAATTTAATTGATTTTATTGTAAAACACCTGGATGAACCTGGAAAATGGATAAATTTAATTGTAATTGATTTCAGAAAAGCATTTGACCTTGTTGATCACAAAATCCTTTTGGAAAAAATGGCGGAAAAAAAAATACCCAGCTATATTATTAAAATCATCAAAAGCTTCTTAACAAATAGAGAGCAAACTGTGAAGTATAAAGACCAATTTTCCACTTCTCTGCCAGTTTTTTATGGAATTCCACAAGGAACTGTGATCGGGCCGCTGGGCTTCCTCCTCATGATAAATGAAATTGCTGCTCAGCTGGAGGACAGATGGAGATACGTTGACGACTTGTCCGTAACGGAAATCGTATCTAAGGATTCGAAGAGCAATGATGCTGGCTTCATCGACCAAGTTACCTCAGAGGTGGCTGAACTAAACATGGTCGTGAATAAAGACAAATGCTTGGTCACGACATTTTCTTTTCTTCGGAATACTCAACCGTCTTTCGAACCTCCTATCGCTTCCGAGCAAATAAGCCATAAAATAACTTTACTTGGTGTAGTGATTTCTTCTGACCTCTCATGGCGGGAGAATACAAAGACAATTGTAAAAAAAAGCTAACGGCGCAATCCAAATGCTAAAAACACTGAAAAAATTTTCGAGTTCCTAAGGACAAGCTGAAACTAATATTTTACACTTTCATCAGCCCCTTAGTTGAATATGCTTGTCCGGTTTGGCACTTTGCCCTTACCCAGGATGAAACTGATAAATAGAACGAGTTCAGATGAGATCACTGCAAATAATTTATGGCGGTTCCCCTCTACCTTACTCCTTTTACCTCAAAGAATGTGAACTTGAATCCCTTTCTTCCCGCCGTGAAAAATTGTGCCAAAGATTTGGCTCCTGCCTCCTTCAACATCCCATCTACCGATTATTCAGTCTCTTTATCACTCAGTCGAGTGATTTATATCACTCAGTCGAGTGATATAAATCACTCAGTCGATGTTTTATCAGACAATTTTATTCTCATTATCAAGTGTTTTTATCCTTTAGTTTATTTATCCTGACGAAGTTTTATCAGACAACTTTATTTTGCTAATTATGACTAAGAGACATCATATTTGGGCTTTGCCCACGAGAGCTATGTCTTGTTTCTTAATTAAATGAATTTGAAATTTGAGTATTCTCCAAAATCTTTAACAACAAATTTCTTGTATTTTCGATTTTTTTTTTTTTTTTTTCGAAAACCCTTCTGTTCCCCGTAGCCCATTGTCCACTCCTACGAACTTTAAAATCAGTCCTTGCATACATATGTTAAATATATTTACGAAATTCCGTTATTCACTTATAATTTATTGCTCTTCTTCTTGTACTCAATGTAAATTAACTTTACTGCAATTCCAACATAGATTTTGTTGGATAACAGTGCGGTTGTTCCCTCTACTAAACCAGAAAATGCGAGATTCTTGCTTCATTACATTCAAGCAATTTTTATCTATTATACAAAACTTTGAAAATAACCGGAAATGCAAAGGATTCACTTCCAGTTTAACTGCCTCCGAGTCACCTCCTCCCCATTATTCTTACTCTTAGTCATAGGCTATATACAACATTTTGCAGATTTAATTTACACTGGTCTCAGTTTTTTTTTTTTTTTTTTTTTTTTTTTGCTTGTCCATCTTTGCAACAAATACTTCTTTAACCCTTTCACGACCAAGTCCTTCTTTTTCCTTCAAATTGGACAAAATATGTAATTCCTGATTAGAAAGACACGCTGATTTAGAAAAAAAGTGAGAAGGAAAGTTGCTTTTGTATGGTCTAAAAAAGAACTATAAAACAAAATCATATACTAGTGAGGAAAAGAGAAAACACGGAGTGCGTGTGTGATCAGTAAGGTCAGTCAATACAAAATGGGGCCATAGGAAATCAAAATCAGCCTGAACAAAACAATTCAAAGATAACTGTTGCTTTAGAAACCATCTTGAATAAAATGGCTATCTAAAAATTTTGATTGGATGTGTTTGGGGAAAAGGTGGGCATGACAGGGGGGCTAGTTACCACCAAATCACTTTCGACTATTAAAAAGGGCACTAACCCTTTAAATTTCCAATCGAATGAGCCCTTTTTCAAGTTTCTACGACAAAAATTTCCATAAAAACCTTATATGCCCCCAGGGCATAACTTATAACCCTTGCCCTGAAGACTGTGGGGGGAGAGTGTCCTGCTCAAAGATATAATTTGCTGAACTTTAAACTGCGTGGAACAAAATGGCTATCTAAAAATTTTGATTGGATGTGTTTGGGGAAATGATGGGCGTGGAAGGGCTGTTAGTTGCCTTCCAATTACTTTCGACTATTAAAAAGGGCACTAGACCTTTCAATTTCCAATCGAATGGGCCCTTTTTGAAGTTTTTACGACAACGCTTTCTATAAAAACCTTATATGCCCCCAGGGCATAACTTACAACCCTTGCCCTGAGGGCTGTGGGGGAGTGTCCTCCTAAAGAACATAATTTCTATCCGGAAATAAACGACACTGAACCAAATGGCTATCTCAAAATTTTGATTGGATGTGTTTGGGGAAATGGTGGGCGTGGAAGGGCTGTTAGTTGCCTTCCAATCACTTTCGACTATTAAAAAGGGCACTAGACCTTTGAATTTCAAATCGAATGAGCCCTTTTTCAAGTTTCTACGACAAAGATTTCAATAAAAACTTTTATGCCCCCCGGTCATAACTTATAACCCTTGCCCTGAAGACTGTGGGGGAGTGTCCTGCTCAAAGGTATAATTTCCTGAACTTTAACTGCGTGGAACAAAATGGCTATCTCAAAATTTTGATTGGATGTGTTTGGGGAAGTGGTGCGCGTGGAAGGGGTGTTAGTTGCCTTCCAATTACTTTCGACTATTAAAACGGGCACTTGCCAATTTAGTTTCTAATCGAATGAGCCCTTTTTCAAGTTTCTACGAATATGCGTTCTATAAAAACTTTATATGCCCCCAGGGCATAACTTACAACCCTTGTCCTGATGGCTTTGAGGGGGTTGTCATCCTCAAAGACCTAATTTTCAGAACTTAAAACTACGTTGAATAATGTGGCTATCTCAAAATTTTGATTGGATGTGTTTGGGGAAAAGGTGGGCGGGAAAGGGGGGTTAGTTGCCCTCCAATCACTTTTGACTATTAAAAAGGGCACTAGCCCTTTGAATTTCCAATCGAATGAGCCTTTTTTGAAGTTTCTATGACAACACCTTCTATAAAAAAAAATCTTATATGCCCCCAGGGCGTAACTTACAACCCTTGCCCCGAGGGTTGTGGGGGAGTGTCCTCCTCAAAAAGATATTTTCTATCTGGAAATCAACTACGCTGAACAAAATGGCTATCTCAAAATTTTGATTGGATGTGTTTGGGATAATGATGGGTTTTGGGGGGGGGGGGGGCTAGTTGCCCTCCAATCTTTTTCGACTATTAAAAAGGGCGCTAGCCCTTTTAATTTCCAATCGAATAAGCCTTTTTTGAAGTTTCTACGACAACGCCTTCTATATAAACCTTTTATGCCGCCAGGGCATAACTTAAAGCCCTTGCCCCGAGGGTTGTGGGGGAGTGTCCTCCTCAAAAAGATATTTTCTATCTGGAAATCAACTACGCTGAACAAATAGCTATCTCAAAATTTTGATTGGATGTGTTTGGGAGAATGATGGGCGTTGGGGGGGGGGGGCTAGTTGCCCTCCAATCTTTTTCGACTATTAAAAGGGCGCTAGCCCTTTGAATTTCCAATCGAATAAGCCTTTTTTGAAGTTTCTACGACAACGCCTTCCATATAAACCTTATATGCCCCCAGGGCATAACTTAAAGCCCTTGCTCCGAGGGTTCTGGGGGAGTGTCCTCCTCAAAAACATATTTACTATCAGGAAATCAACTACGCTGAACAAAATGGCTATCTCAAAATTTTGATTGGATGTGTTTGGGGGAATGATGGGCGTGGTGGGGGGCTAGTTGCCCTCCAATCACTTTCGACTATTAAAAGGGGCACATAGGTACTGCAATTTCCAATCGAATGAGCCCTTTTCGAAGCTTCTACGACAACTCCTTCGGTACGAAGCGCCCGGGTATGGAGAAGAAGAAAAAAGAAAAATAAATAGTACATTGTGCCCACATCGTTCTTTACTTAGGCAGCGCTATCGCGCTGCCTATGATAATTCTAGAAAGAAGGATAGAACAACAGTTTTTGTGCAGGTTACTGTTTGAAAACGGCCAGTCAGCAGGGTTGCCAACTGGACATATTTTATGTCCAAAGGACATAGTCCTGTGTGGCGTTAAAGATTGTGGCACCCGTGGCAATAATGACTGCGCCACAGCAATGGGAAGTAAGGTAAATGGGTGACCGCGCCACTCAGTGAACACGAGAAAATAATTTACGTAACTATACAAATGTAACCTCTCTTCCTTGAGTTATGTCGAAATCAGATTCCTTAGGGAACGTTACCGATGGAGACCTACGAATTAGTTACCTGCTGTGCGATTAGATACAGACATATAAATAAAACAAACACAAATAGAAAAGAAATAGTTTTATTGAGACTTACATTTAGGTGTACAACAGTGCTTCACTTCAACTGACAACAACAGAGGCAGAGATAATAATGACCAAATATCTACAATGACTGCATAATGATAATTCTGACAAATGAATGTCCAATAATAGTTCTGACAATTGAATCCCCGAAACAACACTTTTCTTTACTATATCAAACTAATCCTGCTTCTGCGCCCTGAGTGCTATTTCACGATTGGCCCAACTCTTGTCAAGGGCCCGCTACCTTGTAATTATGTTTGCAAACTCACTTCATTATGGATGGACTCACGTCCATCCAATAATTTGTTTTAAATATTTTTGATGATTAAACATTCATACTGCTCTTATAACTTAAACTTCCTGAGAAACTTTGTATCTAGCATTTTTTTTATTGCCGAACATCTTCGCGAAATTCAAATCCGATTAGCGTCAATGTTTGGCCGAGACTAGAATGCGGTTTTTCTTTTGCTGATTAAGAAGTTTTCTTTTTGAAACGGGATTTAAACTTAGTTAGGGGAAGTTTAATTTATGTCGGAATTATCTTTAGAAGGAAAGAATTTTATTTTTTGTATTTTAAGTATATCACATATTACTCACGGTACACCTGTGTGCCGGGACACAATGACATAATAGGGCAAAAAAGGGACATATTTTAGAAATTTGGGACATAAAAGGGACATATTTTGCAAATTTATGACATGAAATTGAATGTTTCCCCGCTGGATACATATTTCTGTAAAAAAAAAAAGTCATTTTTCACCAAATCAGTATTAAAACTACTTGTCTAGCACTGAGTTTACTTAACTACTTATTTTCTACTAATTTATTACAAACGTTATTATTTTTCGGAGTTGCTTGCTCTTTCCAGCTGACAACTATCTGCAAATATTCTTGAAATTCTTTACTAGTTTGTATTCTTTCATCTATAAACAATTATATTTCTCCTTGCTTTTACGCTACAGTCAAGATAATAGGTAAGCAGGCACCATTTTCGTTAACAATCGCTTCCGGCTTCCAATACTCAGGCAAAAAAAAAATTTATCTTTTTATCAAGTATTACTAACTGAAATTGAAAACTTAGCAAAATAAAAAATTAGATTCTTGATGATCTGGAATCAATTTTGATATCGATAGATGTACCAAAAAATTAGCTTATTGTGCTGATTCCAAATATATAATATTTTTAAGTATAGTGTTACCCATTAGTGGGCCTGAAAAAACTTGTCAAATTTTCGAAAAAGGTGAAAAACACCCCATAAAAGTCAAAGAATTTTAATGAAAATCACGCCATCAGATTCAGCGTATCAGAGAACCCCACTGTTGAGGTTCCAAGCTCCTATCTATAAAAATAAAATTTTATAGTGTTTGCCAGAAGAAGCATCACGGATTCGTGTTTATTTGTTGTTGTTGCTTTTTCCAGGGGTGATCATATCGAACCATTGGTACTAGAATTTCGCAAGAGGGCTCGTTGAAACGAAAATTAAAAGATAGTGTCCTTTTTAAGTGACCAAAAAATTGGAGGACAACTAGCCCCTGTCCCACGCCCTTTTCTTCATGAAAGTCGTCTGATCAAAATTTTGAGATGACCATTTCGTTCAGTATTGTTGAAAAATACAATAGATATGTCTTTGGAGATGACATGACCCCTCAGAACCACCAGAGGAAGGGCCGCAAGTTATGAAATTTGCTTATTGTTTGCATATAGTATTTTTTTATAGGGAAGTATACTGACATTTTCCAAGGAAGGAAGGAGAACTTCTGGGGATGGATTTTCTATGGGGAGAATTCCCATTGGGATTGAAATTTCTGGGGGTGAACTCTTCAGGTGAAATTTTACATGGGGAGAATTTACCAGAATTTGTATACAGAATGTGTGTTATTTGTCTTTTTTCTCATCCCATTGCAGCCTACATGTAGAGACACTTTGAGGGAACTCTTAGGGGGAAGTTTTCAGCGGGGTTGGAATTCTCTTGGGAACTTATTTTTTTTTTTGGGGGGGGGGGGGATTTTCCACGGGAGAAATATCCATGGGGGAATTATCATCAGGAGAAATTCTCCATGGGAAATATCTGGGGGACAAACTTTCCAGGGGGGGTGTTTTCCAAAGAGGGATATTCCCCAATGACCTTAAAAAGGATCAGCAACTAAATGAATACAAGTCTTTCTTCAAAATAAAGTATGGTAAGAGTATTTTTTAGGCAGAATCGTAAGCAAAAACTTTTCTGGGAAGGATTCGCAGCAGGGATGGAATTGTCCGGGAGTAATTTCCGGGCGGATAAATTTTACATGGGAGGAACTTAATATAGAGGAATTTTTCGTGGGGAAATTTTTCACAGAGGGGGTGGATTTCCAGGGACTATCTGAAAAACGATCAGAAATAAATACAAAAACTTTTTTCTACCGAAAGTAAGGAGTGACTCTAAAACTTAAAACGTACAGAAATTATTCTGTATATGACGGGGGCTACTCCCTCCTCAATACCCCCTCTCTACGCTAATGTTCGACCGTTTGTGCAATTCTTTTAAGAACGATTCTTGAAAAACAAGGGCCGTGCCACCCTTGGAGTAAGCCCCCCCCCCTCCAGGCGAGGGGTGGATCCACCCCTCCATATACGCATTGTTTTCTCTAGATGCATCCAACAGAAAATTTTAGATAGAAATTTTGTTAAAAATGGTCCAAAGAACATATAACAATGCCCTCAGCGTTTACACAACCCCTAAGAGCCCTGGGACAAGGGTTGTAAGTTATGTCCCAGGGGCATATAAGGTTTTTGGAATGGATAGTCGTATAAACTTTAGATGGGGCTCATTTGATTGAAGTTTAGTACCCTTTATAAGAGTCAAAAGCGATTTGAGGACAACCCCCCCCCCTCCCGCGCGCTTATCAGTTCCGAAAACCAGCATCCAATCAGAATTTGTAGACTTCTATTTTGTTCAGTATTGTTCAAAGGTCCAGTAATTATGCCTTTGGGGATGTCAACCCCCTGATTGAAGCGCAACCCAGCTTACCTACTGCCCCGCAACATCGCTTGACTCCTGGATTGTAGCTTATGACATGCGCAAGAAATACTCTGATTGGCAAAAAGCTACCAGAAGAAGTGAAAATGCTGACCCTCATGCCGACCATACCTGTCAAGCGGAACTCTCGTAGAAATATGAGCCTTAAGCTCCGACAATTAGTTTTTTACTGTTTACATGTTTCTATGACTTTAGTGCTTTCCCACTAGTTCATTCTGTATGGATGTACTAAATGAATCTCTTTCATTTTCATTATATTCGATGCTAACTGACCACTTTGAAAGAGGTTTACAAGTTGGTGCATATCATGTCACTATTTTAATGCTGTTTATCTAGTCAAATGGAAAGTTGTGGCACCATCTGTAAAATTATGGCAGGAGTCAGTAAAACAGCTGTGTTTGCTGGCCAACTTTGAAATTTCTGTAGATGACTTGTCAGTATTTTTGTGGTCTTTGTTGAACCAAACGAAGAATTTCACCAACTTCTTTTTTACCTAGTGACCAAAACCATTGCCTCCCCCCCCCCTTACATGATGGCCCTGCTATCAAGTAGACAAATTTCTAAGACTTAGAAGTCATAAAAGGGTTAACATAGAAGCTTGGTAGTGCCCTCTCAAGGTATGTTTTGACCCTGAATTCATTACTGAAAGTTTCATTTTCCACACCTAACCCCTTTCTAAGATAGTAAAAAGTATCTACACTAGAATTTTGCCTAATTTAGCTAGGAGGAAAGTAAATATGTTACATGCTGTCTTCTGATTCTCTTTCATAGTTCAAATAATTGTTTCAGGTGGAGATTCCATTTTGAGCTGTTAGTGGTTCCTCAAAAACATAAAACAGTCTATAGTAAATGTATGTTTAAAGATATTTTTCTAAAAACAACTGGCTAGTGAGAAAAAATTGATTTGTAGCTGATCCAGGAATGGTTATTGTTATTTTCCTTAGTCTTGATGAAGTAATGTTATTTTGAAAAAAAAAATGTAAAATTTCTCAAAAAAGCCTGAAACCCCTCAACCATGTCACAGCAAAACTGATGTTATTTGTGAGGGGTCTCTAGCTCTTCTTTCAAAATCAAATTAGTTTTAAAAAATGTTTTACTAATAAGACTAAGGAAAATAGTTACCAATCCTGGATTAGCTACAAATGGTAATTTTTTCTCACTAATACAGTTTTTTTAGAAGCATGTTTTTAAACTTTTGGTTACTATATGCTGTTTTGAGCTCTTTAAGGGCTCAAAATGTAATTTTCCCCAGAAGCAACTACTTAATTATGAAAGAGCATAAGAATAGTCATCAAATGATATATTCACTTTCATCCTAGCTAAATTATATTGTAAACTGAAATTTTACCAGAAAAGTACCATTTGGTTTCCCTGTCAGCACTTGGTTATAGTGTACAATCACCCCTACTAAGAACAAAACACTATAAAATTTCATCATTAACTTGAAAATGTATGTTTTTTGGTATAAAAAAGGTTAAAACATTGGTTTCAAAGTTACTATTTTACTATAATTATATAATCCATGAGCATTGATTTGTTGTTATTAAGTTGGAAAAAAAAAATTCAAAACAATTCCTTTATTTTTTCATCTGCTATGTTTCTTCTGTTGGCTTTGATGTTTTTCAACATACAGGTGAAACAGCAGTTTTTAAGTGGCCTAACGGAATAAGAAGGAAAGTGGTGGATTTTTTTATTAAACTTAATCTTGACCAATCAATGTTAGTGAACTATACAAGTTTTACAAATGGATTTAATATTGAAATACTAAGTTCAAAACAAATCTTACAGCCTATTTTTATATTCAGGAACAACATAAAAATGACATCGCTAAAATACAGAGTGAAATTATTATTTTCAATGGTCCTAACTGGGCTTAAAATTAAATTTGCAACAAAAGCGATTATTATATTCAGAAAGAGCATAAAAATGGCATCTAGTGGTATGTTCACTTTATTTATAGGTCAATAGCATGAACTGCTTAATATTCACCTTCTACTCAATTAACAGGAATTGTATTTTCAGAATCACTGCATGAGTCAGTAAAACCACTGCATTTACCAACCAAGATTCAAATTTTGGTGCATATTATGTCACTATTTTAATGCTGTTTATTTAACCAAAATGGAAAGTTGTGGCACCATCTGTAAAATCATGGCAGAAGTAACCAAGTGACAAAAAAATTGCACCCCCCCCCCTTCCCTTATGTGATGGTTCTGCTGCCAAGTAGACAAATTTCTAAGACTTGGAAATTAGAAAAGGGTTAACATAGAAGCTTGGTAATGCCTTGCCAAGGTTTGTTTCTGACCCTGAATTCATTACTGAAAGTTTTATTTTCCTCACCTTTTCCCATTCCAAGATAGTAAAAAGTAGCTAAATTAGAAAGATTTGCAGCTGATCCAGGTCTGGTTATTATTATTTTCCTTAGTCTTAAAAAAATAATGTTATTTAAAAAAAATTGTAGGAATTTTGAAAAAAAGCTTGAAACCCCCTGAAAATGATGTCACAGCAAAACTGATGTTATTTTTGAGGGGTCTCTCACTGTGTCGTCGTCTCTGTATCGTCTCTGTGCCGTCTCTGTGTCGACACAGAGACGACTCTGTGTCGTCTCTGTGAATAGTTACCAATCCTGGATAGCTAAAAATGATAATTTTTCTCAATAATAAATTTATTTATAAACATGTTTTTAAACTTTTGGTTTCTATAGGCTGTGATGTGGTTTTCCCCAGAAGCTATTACTTAATTACAAAAGAGCATAAGAATAGTCATCAAATGATATATTCACTTTTGTACTAGCTAAATTCTGTTTTAAACTGAAAATTTTACCAGAAACGTACCATTTGGTTTCCCTGTCAACACTTGGTTCTAGTGTACAATCACCCCTGTACATTTTTTGATATTTTTACTAGTTGGACTAAAATTTGCAAAAATACAGCCTTCATCTCAATTAAAATTTACCTTTACTATACAATCTCTTAATCTTAGATATGTTTATTGGTTTAAATAGTTGAGATTGGTTAATAGTTAGGACAAGGCTAGTTAGGATTGGTTGACTAAAATCTTTAGAAACTTAAATTTTTCAAAACGTATAAATTTAGACCAAAGTTATCCCTACTGCCTAGCCTATTTAGTACACTTATTTAGGTTCAGAACACTTGTTTTAGATGAAATATATCCAAGATTAAGTCTGTGATTTAAATGTTTTATTCTAACTGTAAGATGCCATGTCCAAGATGGGGCAGCATTTTCTAAGATTATGCTCAAGCTTTAAATTTGTATCCTGTATTAAGTTCCACTATTGTCTATCTGTGTGTTAAAAATATTTGGCATTGTATATGGCTAAAATATTCTAGCTAATCACATTCGTATTAAGAAAATCAAGACAAGTTCACCACACCACCCAGCCACCTGAGGCCAACTCAGCTATGCATGCTCCTCTATGCTAATCTGTGCAAAACCTCTCTCTTTACACCCTCCCAGGAAGTTCCCATTTCCCTTGAATCTTTCTGTAAGATGCCCATCCCCCCACCCCAACTGAGGCCAATTTGCTTTCTGTTCAGTCCTAAACAATTGGCCAAAAAGACAAGAGTGATTAGCAGCCAAACTACTAGGTGTCTTATTGTATTCCTTAGATTATCATATTTCCTTCCATTATGATCCACTTTTTAAAATCATTTCAAATAATTTTTTTAACTTTAAACAAACAAAAAATAATCAGAGAATAGTATTAAAATCTTGTGGCAGAATCTTTTCTACCAGGTGAAGAATGCAAGAAAACTGTTTAACAAATAAAACGTTTATGAGGGCTATATCTAGGACCATCAAAGGAAGGGACTTAATTGTCAGAACAACAGCCATAATACTTGGAAAGAGTATGAAATAAGGAATCTAATGACACTACTTTTATCTTTTTAACATGCTTCCCCTAAGTGTGGTCAACCACAGCAAATTCAATGGGATTCCTTCCACTTTCAACAATCATCAGTTCTTCATGAGATGCAATTCCCAAATTGTCTCTGTTCAGTTTGGTGTTGGGATTTGTAATAGCCTAGAATCCTTTTAATAATTGCCTTTGATGTAGGAAAATTGGAAATTAATTTCTAGTAAGTGATTGTAGTAACACAATAAGTGTTCAAGCCTTCCTTACCCAGCTAAGTTTAATTTCCCAGGATGTAATCTTTAAAAGTTAGCAGTCAATAGGCTATTTATACAGCCACATGCAAACTGATATACTTATGGACAACTAGGCAAATGAAAGGAATGTTCATATGTATCCCAATAAAAATATAGCTTATTTACAGATCCGTGAAGGTGTGCTGCTTGTCACTAGGGTAAAATTGCTGTGCATGATCACTTCTCAAGGAAACATTAAAAATTCTGGAAACTACTTTAAAGCATTCTTAAATGCTAACTTACATCATTGCCAAAAATTGCTTTGCTTCACTTTACTTTACCCTCTTTGCACTACTCAGTGCATCCCCATCAGTGCAACTCTTTAAAAATTTCTTTGCTTCACTTTACCTCCCCCTCATTTGCACTACTGCTCATTGCATTCCCATTAGTGCAACTCTTTAAAAATTGCTCTGCTTTACTTTACGTCCCCCTCATTTGCAATACCTATTGGATTCCCATTAGTGCAACTCCCGCCACTGCTGTTAAATTAATAAGAAGAAAAGAGTCATGCTATTAAAAGCATGATTAAATTGAGTTGTGGGATAAATTAATAGAATTGTTTATTTGAATTGGATAATATTTTTGGTCCATAATAATTCAAACGTTGACAATCCATTGATTTCCAAAGACAATTACACCTTGAAAAAAAGGTACACTTTCTCTAGGTGTTTGTTGTCAAATTTTTTTAGCTTATTTTTTGCTGATTATTCACCTTTGTATCTTTTTTTTTATTTGGCACCTGCATCCGCTTTAGTTTTGAAATTATTGCATTGTTTGTTTACATACAATGTCATTTATCATTGCTTATCATGCATTTTCTGGGGTTTATAGGCATAAATTATCTGACAGCCAACCCAGATCATTTCAAGTAGTAATCCTTCTACCCTCTGATATCATTGTCTCCTGAAATACTAAGAATGAGTAATTGAGCTTATCAGAAATTTAATCTTGGCATTGCTCAATTTGAAGAGGCTGAAGAGTAAGGAAATTTGAATTGAGTACTTTAAGTTTTTCTTTGTTGTTGATAATTTACTGTAAATTTTCACTGACAGAATCTACTGCTTGCTCTTACTTTTGTGAGTCAATGTGATCAGAAATTGCTAATCAACAGCTTTTTCCTGAAATGCTTTGCTGATGTAAAGATTGATTTCCAACATCTATTGAAACAGCTTGTTGATCAACAATCTTTATAACTGGCACCAATTGGGGGGCATTTGCCACTCCTTGACTTAATAAAATACCATTGAAAAATACCTTTTTGGTATCTTCATTGAAACATTGTCCACTCTCAACTTTTTCTGTGAGTTAATACCACTGATCCTGATTCAATATTTTTGTTAGATGCCAGATAAAAATACCTAAAAAAAATGATGGTGACTAGGTCTACCATGACAAGCACCCTCCCCCAATAGGACCAGACACAGGTTAATTTACAGATGCTACAATTGCTTTGTTAGGTAGAAGGTGAACACTACTTGATGTGTCTTTTTGACATGCCATGTTATGCGGAAAGGGCTGTAGCTATGCAATTTGCCCATTGTTCACATATTGTATTTGTTACTGGGAAATATATTATGGAGATTTTTGGGACGTATTTTATACAGGGGGGGTTTTCCATGGGGAGGAAAGTCTCTAGGAATAATTCTCAATAGGAATTTGCATGGGGAGATGGAAGGGGATTTCCTGACATGATTTGGAAAACAGTCAGAAATTAAATGCAAAAAGAAGTTTTTTCGACTAAAAGTAAGAAGTAACTTTAAAACTTTAAAAAAAAAATCCCATATACGGGGGGGGGAGGGTTGTACCTTCTTCATCCATTATGCAACCCTCTCATATGTGGAATAATATCTGTTTGATTTTAAGTTTTAACGTTGATTCTTACATTCAGTTGAAAAAAACTTGTTTTTTATTTCAAGTTTTTTTAAAAACTTGTTGTTCGTTTTTTAAAACTAGTTAGTGTAAAAAGGATCACCCCTTTGAAAGTTCTCTGATACGCTTCGCTAAGTTTTAAGACAAGTGCCTTCATGTTTAGGATAAGATGTTAATTTAAAAAAAAAAATTATTAGGATGTTTTGTTAGTTTTTTTCAGTAATCTAGGGAAACGTTTTATATCTGGAGATAAAACAGCAAATGGGGGACAAATAAGAACAAGCTCAGAAACAACCCAAAATATGCTGAAACGTGGTGGGGAGCGTCTTTTGGGGAAAATGTTTCTCATGTCAGAGTTTGATCCTAACCTTTTATTTTAGGAAAACAAAGATGCTGGGGATGCCAACTCGGAGATCATTAAGTTAAAAGTAGTTGGACAAGACAGTAACGAAATCCATTTCAGACTAAAAAGGACAACCCAAATGGGGAAACTACAAAAGTCATACAGTGAACGAGTGGTAAGTGATTAATCTAGTAAAATTTTGCCTCCCTGATCAGTTTAGATAATAAAGTAGATACGAGGGCTAAGATTCTATAAATAGAATTTACTAACATTGAGCTTGCCTGACTAATATTAAATTAGAGAATAAATAAACTAAATTGTAAAAGTGACAGTCCAAATGAGGAAACTGAAATAGTTCTACAGTGAATAAGTGGTAAGTAATTAATCAAGTAAAATTTTGCCTCCTTGATCAATATAGATAATGAAGTAGATTGAGTGAATAGTTTCTCTCACAGTTAAAGTAGATTAAGGACTAAAATTAATTCACAATTAAAGGATAATTTAATTTAGCCCTTTATATACTTCAATATTTTCATTGCCTTATATATTTGTCTTCAATTTAATATTTATGTTCTCTTGTAAATACTTCCATCTTATATATAAATAAAATTATGCTGTAATAAAAGTAGAACTAGTAATATAAGTAATTAACAATATATATATTATATATATATATATATATATATATATATATATATATATATATATATATAATATTATATATATATATATATATATATATATATATATATATATATATATATATATATATATATATATATATATATATATATATGATTGTGATTGCTGGGTTTGATTCATCATTAACAATGTTGATTGGACTTGTATGCAAAGGAAGGGGGGGGCTGAATTTGCAGTCGATCAAGTGCTTAGAGTCTCAGGCAATCTACCGTGTTTTAGGATTGACACATGACCAACAAGTCCTCTGGACTCATAGGCAAACAGGGAGACCTATGTTTTCCCAGTGTATATATATATATATATATATATATATATATATATATATATATATATATATATATATTATATTATATATATATATATATATATATATATATATATATATATATACATATATATATATATATATATATATATATATATATATATATATATATATATATATATATATATATATATATATATATATATATATATATATCAGGGCCATATCCAGGATTTTTGTTCAGGGGGGGTTTTACTAATTTTTGACTTTTTTTGGGGGGGGGGGTTTACTAATTTTTGACTCAGTTTTCGACTAATTTTACTGATTTTTACCTAGGTTTTACTAATTTTCGACTTATTTTCGAGTCGGTCAAAAGTTTTGGGGGGGGGGGGGGGTTCAAACCGGGTAACCCCCCCCCCCTGGATACGGCCTTGATATATATATATATATGATATATATATATATATATATATATATATATATATATATATATATATATATATATATATATATATATATTTTATATATATATATATATATATATATATATATGTATATATATATATATATATATATATATATATATATATATATATATATATATATATATATATATATATATATATATATATATATATATATATATATATAGTACCGGGAGCCTGGGGACTTTGCTGCCAGGCCCCAGCATGCAGCAGGCTTCTATATATAGATTCTCACTGTCGCTTGTTTTCTAAATGCAGACAATATTGTTCAGGTAGTAGGACAAAAACTTCTTTTTCTTCCAACAATTTATATAGTCCATATTTTTGAATTTCAAAAGTATGGTAGACATTAATGACCTTATCCATGTCAAAATCCAAATCCCAATCATCATTGCTATCATTATCAGTTTGTTTGGTTTGTTTTACCTTGGCTTTTCTTTCATCATTATGAAATACATATTGCTGAACCTTTGTTTTTTTAACAAAGTGTGTCAGTTTTGACACGTTTTGATTCTTGCTGTCCAGGTTGATTTTCATTGACTCGCTCACATGTAAGTGTGTCTTTGCTCTTCATTTTCATTTTTGACTTGCTCACATGCTAGGTGTTGCATGTCTTCTAACCGCGTGTCTTTTTATTTTTATTTAGACATGCCAGCGCTTTTCTTCTAACCGTGTATCTCTTTGTTCTTCATTTTCATTTTTGACTTGCTCAGTGTTGTATGTCTTCTAACTGCGTTTGTCTTTACTCTTCATTTTCATTTTTAACACGCTCTATTTGTCATTTTCGCATATTATCTATCCGCCAGTGTCTTTGCTCTTCATTTTTATTTTTGACAAGTTTTGGATTTTGATTACTTCAGACAATTTAGCAATGGCCTTCGCTTTAGCTGTCCGTATTGGTGTTGTCACAATTGATGTTCAAGGTTGTTAAATCTCACATCTTATCTCGTTTGAAAATTCAGATGTTGGTTCCAAAGAATCATCATTTATATTAACTGCAACTGTAAATTTTCATGTTTTGGGCCTTCCAACAGACATTATCAAAGGTATGGTAGGCATTGATGACCTTATCCATGTCAAAATCCAAAACCCAATCATCATTGCTATCATTTTCAATTTTTTTGGTTTGTTTTTACCTTGGCTTATCTTTCGTCATTATGAAATACATGTTGCCAAAGCTTTGTTTTTTAAACAAAGGTATGGTAGGCATTGATGGTCTTATCCATGTCAAAATCCCAAACCCAATCATCATTGCTAATATTTTCAATTTTGACACGTTTTGATTTGTGCTGTCCAGGTTGATTTTCATTGACATGCTCACATGTTTGGTGTCGCATGTCTTCTAACCGCTTTTGTGTTTGTTTTTCATTTTCGACTTGCTCACATGCTTGGTGTCACATGTCTTCTAACTGTGGGTCTTTCCATTTTCATTTTTGGCTTGCTCACTTGCTTGGTATCATATGTCTTCTAACCGCATGTGTCTTTGCTCTCCATTTTCATTGTTAACATACTCTAATTATTGTTCTTGCATATCTTCTAACGGTCTTTCTTTGCTCTTCGTTTTCATTTTTGACTGGCCTTTTGATTTTGATTACTTCAGACAATTTTGCAGTGGCCTTTGCGTTAGCTGTCTGTATTGGTGTTGTCACCATTGATGGTCCAGGTTATCGAATTTCACATCTTATAACGTTTGATAGTTCTGGTGTTGGTTCCAAAGAATCATCATTTATTGTAACTGCAACTGCAAATTTTCGTTTTCTGGGCCTTCCAGCAGACATTATATTATATAAATAACTGTTGTGTTGGAAAATCAGCAATCTTGTTTATGCCATGCCTGACATCATATAAGAAAATGCTTATATGACGCCATATATGATGTCATAAGAACCACTTATATGATGTACTAACATAGTACATGACGTCATTTGCAAAAAAAAGTAAAATTAAGGCTCTTAACGATTTTTTTCAGACTTCTGACCTATCTAGATCGTTTTTTTATGCGAGAATATCCTAAGATACCAATTTTCCGAAAAAAAAAAAATATATATATATATATAGTATATATATATATATATATAGTATATATATATATATATATAGTATATATATATATATATATATATTATATATATATATATATATATATATATATATATATATATATATTGTGTTCAACAGAAAATATTAATATTGTAATTGCCTGAACAATAACAACATTAAGTTAGAGACTAGATAAAGAAAGTTTTTGTATACAATAAAATGTATTATAATTAATAATAAAATAAAAGTAATATAGCTTATATAGGGAAATTTGGTTTGTCTGTTTATAGAAATATTAAAGTTGACTAACATTGGGAAAGTTCATGTAGCCTTACCATACCTACATTAGACATAAACAGGATTCATTTGAGGCACACACTCAGAAACGTGTCTCATTTTTGTTCTAAACAAAATGTGCAGGAATTAGTGAGTCTTACAGTGAGTGTAAGAAAGAGGCGGGGGAGAGGTAGGGATTGATATTTAATCCCTCTTGATTTTTGGGAATATTTTTGGTCTACGCTGTTATTATGAAAGTAAAGAGTAACATTTAATCCCAAAATGAGCAGAATTTATTCTGTATAGAAATAATGCTATAGAATTGCCTCTGGCTTAAACAGGTGAGTAGAACTTTCAATTTACCTTCTAATGAACATACTAAATAATCTGGGGTGAAATCTCCTCGGAGGGGGGGGGGGGGTAAACGTCGGTTCCCATTATCGACTGTGTTATCTGTGGTGCACATTTTGTCATAATCTAGACCTCTTTTTAAGTTGTAATTAAAAGAAAGATGTTTAAGTGTGGTAGGGGGAGACTTAATATTTGGGAAAAGAAGGATTTTTTTTTTGTTTATTAAATATATTATAAAAGTTTATGAAAATGTTTTTACTGGATGGTATATGGTGTATTACCTTGGGTTGGGAACATACATTTGATTAATGTGAAGTCCACTTGTTTCCACTTATATTATTGACTGTCTTATTGAAGAAATTTAAGCACGTGTTGGACTAGGGGGGGGGGGGGGGGTATGGGTGAGTAGTGGGGAATAAAAGGATGTTTTTTTTTTATTAAATGTATTATAAGAACATATAAAAGCCCCATTTCACTGGCTGGTTGTTGGTTTAATATCATATATGTGTCAAGGTCTTTTTTGCTGAGCTCAACTTTCGTTTACTGTGGGTGCCTTTTGTGTTCCTGTGAGTGGTTTTTTATGCGCTTTGACTGGCGGGTTTAGTATTAAAGTTGACCAAATCCCAAAAAAGTAACTTCCAAGATACATGTCCCAAAATTTAAGGGACTAAAATTGATTATTTGTTTATATTTGTCTCATCTCTCCTTTTGGCGGTGAAAGATCTAAAAGAAAAAGAAAAATGTGTCAGAAAATGTTCCCTTCAAGAAAAATGACCCATACAATAATATAAAATGTGTTTGGTAGGGTAAGAAATTGCTGTTCAAACTACCTTCAATATTCTGAAGAAAGAATTAGTGCCAGGGGAATAAAACTGTAACTTAATGTTACTTTGAAAAGTATTTTTTATGTTTTAGAATCCATAAACCCAAATGGGATACTGAACTGTATTTTCCATAAGAAATACATCATAAGGATATTTTTGGTCATAAGGAATAAATTGGTCGTTACTTAAGCCTGCTTAAAGAAAATGCTATAAGGCCAATTTTGGATATAAGAAATAAAAATTCGTCACTTAAGCCCTTTTAGAAAAATAGGATCAGAGAAATAAGATAAAATGTTATAACTGGAACTTCCAAGAGTAAACAATAGAGCTTTAATCTATTGTTTAATTTTCTTTAAGATTTGTGGAAAGCCTAGAAAGTAGGAATAATAATAATATAATATTAAATTATCTTTTGTGCGATCCATCTCTGAGCAAAGGACACAAACATATTTTTTTGTTCAACTAACGCTTTTCATTATTTGCTTGAATTTAAAATGGATTGTAAAATCAGTTAGCAGAAAGTATTATGGTACAGCTTAAGGTTGAGAAAATTGGCAATTGCTGAATTACTGTGGCTAAATAAAATAATAATTTATTTAATAATGAGCTGGGTATAACTATTCAGAACACACTCAAGAATTTCGCTCTGTAAGATCTGACAAAGATCAGTTTGCCTCTTACGGTTTGCTTATTTTGAGTGAGCAAAATCACGATGTAGGTATATTTTTAATTGAATATTTAATATATAGAGGTGGTTAAGGGTTAGGTATTTAACATAACGCGTTCTGGGCGGCCTACTTTCTATAATTTTCTGCTGTGGTTCCCATAATTTTGTTAGTAAAGTGTTATATTTTCATCATATTTGGGTATATTTCATTTGGATTTTTATTTTATTTTTTTATTTACAAACAGGTTACAATAAATAAATAAAAAAACTTCTTATTTAAAAACACGATCCAATGCATTACTGCATGCTGGACAAAAACCCGAAAAAAAAAAACACTTAAAGAGAAACAAAAACATTTAACAAATCTTCCTCAGCCTTTCAAAGCGCATACGCATCGAAACCAGAACCTGGGATAAAAACTAATTACTTGATATACAGTCAGTCAAACGAGCATCTAAAACCATCCTCAGACAACTCCTGGAAAACATTTAACAAATCTTCCTTGGCCTTTCAAAGCGCATACGCATCGGAACCAGAACCTGGGATAAAAACTAATTACTTGATATACAGTCAGTCAAACGAGCATCTAAAACCATCCTCAGACAACTCCTGGAAAACATTTAACAAATCTTCCTTGGCCTTTCAAAGCGCATACGCATCGGAACCAGAACCTGGGATAAAAACTAATTATTTGATATACAGTCAGTCAAACGAGCATCTAAAACCATCCTCAGACAACTCCTGGAAAACATTTAACAAATCTTCCTTGGCCTTTCAAAGCGCATACGCATCGGAACCAGAACCTGGGATAAAAACTAATTACTTGATATACAGTCAGTCAAACGAGCATCTAAAACCATCATCAGACAACTCCTGGAAAACATTCAACAAATCTTCCTTGGCCTTTCAAAGCGCATACGCATCGGAACCAGAACCTGGGATAAAAACTAATTACTTGATATACAGTCAGTCAAACGAGCATCTAAAACCATCCTTAGACAACTCCTGGAAAACATTTAACAAATCTTCCTCAGCCTTTCAAAGCGCACACGTATCAAAACCAGAACCTGGGATAAAAACTAATTGCTTGATTCAGTCAGTCAAATGAGCATCTAAAACCATCCTTAGATAACTCCTGGAAAACATTTAACAAATCTTCTCCGGCCTTTCAAAGCGCATACGCACCGGAACCAGAACCTGGGCACCTAGCATCTAGGTACCTTTCCTTGCACCTAGGTATCAGAACGGTAATTGACCACTGTTACCACCATGACTTTCAATATTCTAACCTTAATTTGCAGAACAGATCTTTCTTACCTTTCAAACTTTGTTCAACTTTGAAAAAAAAATTACAACCAGTTGCATGAACCAGGTCTTAAGTCTAAATTAAAACCAATTTGCAGAGTAATGTGGTACATATCGTGTAATAGCTGAGAACCTCGGCAACTGTTGAAATATTTCGGATAAATGAAGTTCTTATCAGAGGAACACAGTGTTTCAGTATGGTACTTTGAAAATACCAACATATCGAAATTAAAGAAAACCTGGTTAATTAATTAAAATAATTTAAACCCTACAATTGATTTTTTTTTTTTTTCCTTTTAGGGCGTACCAGTTAATTTTCTACGTTTTCTATTCGATGGTAGGAGAATCAATGACGAGGAGACACCCAAACAACTAGAGATGAAGAACGATGATGAGATTTTTGTGTTTGATATTCGCTTGTTTTGTTTCGTATAAGTTTTGTACTTGCTTGGTGGTATCAATTTTAATCAACCTGCCACGGCTAGCTTAAAAAAGAAAGTATATTTTGAACATAGTAAAGATAAACCAAAAATGTCTCTTTTCGCTTTTTTCGAAGTCAATGTTTTAGAGTACCAAGGACAGTGAAATTGAAGTCTGATTATTTGGACTGGCTTACCTGAAAACTTACACAACTATATACATCTTAATTTTTTTTTACTCGGGAATTCAATTTTTAATGAAAAAGTCCTCCATATATAGTTATGCATACTTTGGTGGTAGATGATCCCAAATTAAAAAAAAAAAGAAACGTGAAGTCTTCGGCGTTTGTTCATCGAACCACCTGACAATGTGTCTTGTACCTAATTACAACTCATCAAAATAAGCCTCAGATCAAACTGACGTCCCAACGACAACCTCTGGCATGCCCAAGGACAATTAAAACAGACGTGTTTACGGTAGCTCACTGCAATGTACGAGGTGTCAGAATTAAAATGGACCAGTTCCTATATTGGGTGAACTCCGTCAAACTACCTATTATATACATTACTGAGACTAATCTTAACCACTAGATACAGAGCGGAGAGGCCGCCATACAGGGGTACACGCTCCTCATGCGAGACCGGGTACACACACGGTGTGAAATATAGAGGAGGAGGTGTTTCCATTCACACACTGAGCCATATACCAAAATCAGGTTTGAATCTCCCAAACTCAGCAGAAAAAGAAGCTCTGTAGGCTAGGGCAACCCTTGCGAGTCTGTGATCATTGAGACTGTATATAACCCTCCAACCTTAGAGATTCCTAGCCACCTTGAAACCTCCCTTGATTACATTCGATGTATAAATATATTAAGTCTGCCCTCATCCCTCATGGAGACTTCAATGTTTGCCATAACGTATGGCTTCGTACCAAAAATACTGATAAAGACCTATATGATTTTTCTATTTCGTATGGGCTTGAACATGTTGTTGAATTTGATACCTCCTTAGGCCCAAACGGATCAACTCGTCTTGACCTCTTCCCTAAGGATCATCCAAACTTCCTTCAAGTTGCCACACATGCCTTAAAAAGTGACAACTTTACCGTCATGCGCGTTGGAGTCTTCGTATTCCTCTCCCAATAAAGCACAAGCAATAAACTGAACAATACAAAAGAAGAAACGCACCAAGACGCACTTTGAAGGCGTGGTTGTGTTTGGGAATTAATAGATTGTTGATGTTTGGATTACAGATGAAAAGTTGTTACGGACGAAAACGAATTACCAGAAAGCGAGCTATTTGACAATCTTCCGAGTTCAAAAGAAAATTGGTGTCTCCGCAAACGAAACGGGAAGACGCCATAAGAAAGGATTAGAGAAAAATTGACCTTCGCGCGAGGGAGCAAAGAATGAAGCCTTTAACAGAATGGGACAGAGGAGAAGTGTTTACTGTAATGTTGGTCTCAGAGGGCATGGTGTTGCAATAAGTATGTGTTAGTAACAGGAATAGAGCCTGAAACTGGATAATGGAAGGCTTATTTTACTAGAAAACAATTATTCTAATTTATTCCTCATAATTCTTGATAAGTGTGTTTTCTCATGGTGTGATATTGGTAGAAGAACAGTTGGATCTAGTAGCAATAGTGTACTCTGATTATTCCATATTAAATTTGAAGTAGTAAAGCGAAGAATTTTTTGCTTTAGATAAACAATAACTAATTTGATAAACAAGTGACAAAATAACTGAATTAACCTTCACTGGAATGACTCACTAAAAAAATCGACATTCAGAGAACGATCTATCTCAATCTTAAACTGCTTTGAATCATGAGCCTGACTGGTTAAAAGTGAAAGCTTTTGAGCATCTTCGAGCCAAGACTGGTTTCTATGCAAAAACGATTTTCTGAGTCGCTTTGCACTCTGGGAGCATACACTATGTAAATTTTCAGAAGTCATAGATTGGATTAAAAACAAATGGAAACATATAGCAGCTGGACTTTTGACGATTTAAGATGAAAGTTAGGGGTTGGCGCATATGACAGAAGAGCTTCCGGTGACTCTAAGAAAAAAGTAAAAAAATCAAAGAAAATGTACTAATTTATTTTTTTATTAATGCCAAAATACGGTAAGCTTTATCAAACTTGTCACACCATCAACGAATAAATGGTAATCTTGAGGGAGTCTACGCAAATAGTGCACTGCATTGCACTTAGTTTCGTTAATGAATATAGAGTCTGCTGTGCACCACCAAGTTCTCTTGAAGTAAATAATTTCGGAGAGCACACTGCCTTTCCATGACGATAAATAAAAGTTCAAATAGGGATAAAATCCTTTTAATAGACAGCGTTTCACAAACAGTGATAGAAATTCACAAAAAATATGAGATATTTCGGCCACATATGCAGTGACCGTCATCAGTAGTAAAACTAAACTAAAAGAATTTAAAACAATAGTTTATATATGAAATCAAATAGAATTACATACTGAGACTATTACAGCATAAAGATTCTGTTTCTTCGGCTTTAAAGCAAGATTCTAAGTCTGAAGATTTTACTTCAGCCCTTTCAGAACATATTTTCAGTTTTCCAGACCATTTTATTTTGTTCGATAATTTCGCTTTGATTTCTAGGGACCGGGATTTAAAGCAAAATTTTCGTGGAACTCTTGAAATAAAAAAAAAATCTTATTCAAGAATATAGCTTTGAATCGTCACACAGGTGAATTTGGGCTGAACTCTATCTTCGATAATTTATTAAAATCTGACAGAGTAAAGTTCAATTCACTCAAAATAGTTGACCTCTGTCCAAGTGTTATATCACTGAACGCTAATGAACCGAATCCAAGAAGGTCAAAGAGGCTAGCTTCCGCCTTTGCTTTGAAAATAATTAGAGAATTAAACAATATATAGTTTTATTTGATTTCGTATATAAACTATTGATTTAAATTGTTTTAGTTTAGTTGTAGTACTGATGACGGTCACTGCATATGTGACCGAAAAATATTTTTTGTGAATTTCTGTCACTGTTTGTGAAACACTGTCTATTAAAAGGATTTGATTCCTATTTGAACTTTTATTTATCCCCTTGAAGTAAAGAAATCTCATGTTCATTCATGACTGACCTGTAAACTTTCATATCATCTGCGAATATATTTAAGGTCGAATTCCCAACAACACCCGTCAAATCATTGATAAAAAGGCGGAAGAGTACCGGCCCAGGACAACTGCCTTGCGGGACTCCACTTATGACAGACATAGGTGATGACAAAGCATCATCTACCGCAACCTCTTGGGTTCTATTTGTAAGATAATCCGTTATCCATGCTTCCGTTCGCGGGCCGATACTATACAGTTGACATTTCTTTATAAAAAGTGGGATGGAAACTTTGTCAAATGCCTTGGAAAAGTCAATATAAATACAATCAAACAAAATACCATTATCCGTCATCAATTGAAAATCATTAATCACCACCAGAAGTTGTGTGTTACAAGAACACCGGTTATGGAACCCATGCTGAGCTTGAGCTGAATGCCATAAGATGTTTTTCATAAAATGTGCCTGGATTCTGCTCACCAGAACTTTCTCTATTATACGGGAAAAGATAGATGTGTCTGTAATTTTTAAAATGGGACTTTGAACCATTCTTGTGCAACGGCCTAATGATTGATTTTATCCAAGCTGAAGGACATTCACCAGAAGAGAGACAAAGATTAAAGAGATATGTGAGTGGTCCAGCAAGCACTGATGCAAGTTCGCGTAACATCATACTTGAAAATGTATCAATATACGGCGCCTTTCCAGGATCTCGATTTCGGAGTGTTTGATAAACCTGCTGGACCGGAAAATCTGAATCATAAAATTCTTTAGTTAAATATGGATGGGTAAATTGAGCATGTGTTTCTGTGTGTGTTTGTGTGAAAACTGAGCTAAATATCTTGTTGAAAAGTTGTGATTTTACATAATTATGATCTATATGTGAAAAAGTTTCAGAATCTATAAGGGAAGTGGATGATGGGGATTGGGAAGCTTGATTCCTTCTTGCATACTTCCAAAATCTTTTTGGGGAACTTTGGACTGATGCAATAACAATCGACTCAACCTCTTGTCGATTTAGAAGAAAGAACTTAGTTGCTCTATTTTTAGCTCTTTTACATTTTTACCATGAATCAAGGGTTTTAAATTTTACGTGCTTACGACACCTATCCCCTTTTTCTTTTAGCGTTTGTACAATATACCAAGGAAGAATTTGTCTATTTTGTGAAAACTGTCTGCTAGTAGAAATTGGTACATATCGATCTTTATCTTCTTTAAGAACCTGTGTAATAAAATCAAAGGACATATCAGCGGTAGCGTTACATTGCTGTAACTCCTCTCGGATAGAACGAGACGAAATATAATCAGAAAATGCAATATAATTCGCTGCACCATAATCATATTTGGGAGAACTATTTGGAATATCAGTAAAACCCGAAAAACAATTTTGTGATATCACCCCTACCAAATGATCGCTTTTTCCTAGTGGTGTTTAAAAACTCAACACTAACAATATTATATGGTGATTTCGTAATTACAAGGTCTAAGACTGAAGGGGTCGAATTAGCGCGCAAACGAGTAGGGTTTTGAATGTGCTAATGCAAGTAAAGCTCTTGTAAAGTTTGTTGGAATTGGTTTTCAAACGACTCATCAGAAAGTTGCGTTGTACTTGAGGTTTAATCAATATAGGGTAGGTTACAGTCACCAAATACTAGAAAATTAGAACTAAGTAAAGGAACAGAGGACAAATATTGCAATATCTTTTTATTATTAAATGTAGACAATTCACTTATCATCGGATTCTGCGTACCATTCTTATGATACAAGGAATTCCGCGGACCTAGTAGACGAGAGACGCCACACTGCTAAGTCTAGTTTTGTATTTAGGCACGTGGGTGTTTCGGTTTGGAATAGTATTCCGGAAAAAAAAAAAAAAGGTAAAGGATGCGGCACTAGACCCTTAAGGTCCAAACCGGCGGTGCTGATCTCCGTTTCGTGGCCCTTCAGCCAGAAGTGCAATGGGGGGCTGGGGGCCAGCCAACCTATGCTTTCGCAAACCCTTCCTGTTTACCTTCCCCAGATTTCTCCAGGTACCCATTTAGAGCTGGGTTGACTCTGGCTAAGCTTACAAGGTCACAACCACTGACCTGCGTCCCAAACTAAGAAACTGACCACACCAGGGATCGAACCCGAATTCACGGATTCTCAGCCCAGCGCGCGTCACTTAGCCAGAACGGTATTCGGAAAGCACTAGGATGGCTGAGACTGTATCCTCTTTTAAAATAAGATAAAGAATTTCTTGATGAGTAAGGAGGGGGGAGGGGTTGTCTTCTGCAGGCATTGGTTCGCGGTTCCCACGAGGTTTATTTTTATTTATTTATAAAATTGCATTTTTTCTTCTGTTTTTGTTTTTTTTCCACTTTATATGTAGTAAGGGAGTAAAATATTGAGTCCTGCCACAAACAAATCTGTATAGATTTTTACGTGGTAGGTCTGTTTGATATGATTTTATTGTGAATATTGGTCTTTAATAAATGAATTTCTTTCGCTAACACTAGGACCACGATAAATGGCAACAACTCTAAAGGCCCTTGTGGACCCAGGTAACTTCACATCAACAACTAAACATTCACTTACAGTTGAAGAGATTGGGTCATTAACTTCCATATACTTCAATGAGTTATGAACATAAAAGAAAATTCTAGGCTTAAAATTATTGTTTACAATGAGATTATAATCACACATTTGCTGGAAATACACATCTGGTTGCTGACAGTTTTCGGGTAGTGAGTCCATAACAACGATGACGGGTTGTTTGAGGGCTGATATTAGGGCTTTAAATTCATCAGTTTCTGAAGATAAATAGTCTGCGTTTGAATATAGGACAAATAAATCACTCCCTTTATTTGTGCTATGTAGCGGTAGGGGACAGGTGTTTAAAGCTCCATTCTATTGACTGGGGCAATGGCTCCCCATTTTAGCTCGTTTTTTGTCACCATACGACCATTTTTTATTCCTAAATTGTGCTTAACAGTAGCAGACCTTTTCTTGATTTCTTCTATTAGTTCTTTTCTGTGTAGCCGGTCTTCTTTTGAGGTACCATTATAGATACAAAAGTCCCCCTTTTTTATGCGGGACTTTGTTATAATCTCTATTTTTGATTTAAAGGAACTAACTGAGAACAGTAATGGGTCTGACCAATTGGATGAGCTGGAAGATTCGAGTTGGGGTTGGTGCTTGACAGCCTATGCAAGTTGGTCACTGCACCAATATCAATTTGAAACTTGTTTTTCAGAAAATTTTGTAAGAAATATGAGTCATTGGTTTAGGGTGGGACACCATATGCAACTAAATTGATGCGCCGTTTCTGTCTTCCATTTTCTTGCAGCACCATCTTTCGAACTTCACTTTGCAGCTTATCAACAATGGCTTAATTGACTATCTCCTGAACATTGGTAATGAACACTTTAGATGAGATGATGTTTTCTAAACTTTGCACTTTAGCATTAATATCTTCAAGAGAGCTACGCATTTCATTTTGAAATGCAACATACATATCTTCCATTTCATTACAATGACTGATTTAATTATATGCAATATTATAGGATTAAAACTGAAGCATCCCTTGAATAATAATTTATCATATAGTTTATTTTCAAGAATTATTTCAAGTTAGAATCCATGTAGTAGAAAATAAATCTAAGTTGAGTTATGGAAATTTTGGCCGATTACGTAGGCCAGTTGACTTTGCGCTGGTAGGCCTACTGAAGACAGAATTTTCATTTTGTACGCTACTAATATTACTAGCAACCTAGTCTATTGAAAGCTACCCTCTTCAATCCCTCTTAAGAAGTTCCAATTTCCCTTTAAATCCTTTCCACGACGTCTTCTCATCCCATTCAGGGACCATATATTTTTGTTTTGCCCTTAATAGATGGCTAAAAAGGACGTTCTTCGGCAATCTGTCATCCTTCGCCCGCAAAACGTGTCTTAGCCATCTCAGCCTTTTCCTCATTATAGCTCTAGAAAGAAGGATAGAACAACAGTTTTTGTGCAGCTTACTGTTTGAAATACGGCCAGTCAGATGGGTTACCAAAATAATTTGTAAACAACTCTCCTGAAAAACATCTAGCAAATCCAAAAAACATCTTCCCAAGCACCAAGATTTCGGAACCATATTTGACTACTGTAGTTTCCAATATTCTACCCTTGGTTTAATCTTTATTTATCCTTACCTTTAAAGCGCGTGATAAAACAAGTGTGCGTCAGTTAGTGCAGGTGAAGAAGGAAAGAAAATCAATGAGCTCTAGATAGCGCTAGTAATTTTCATCCACAGCTATATAGGTTTTCCTACTCCTTCATCTAGATAGGGCTGCTAAATTCATGAAAATGGTGATTCGCGCCATTTTCATCACTAACTTGCCATTCAAAAAGACACGCCATATTCTTGGTAACAGGTTTTTTGGTTGCTCTCACTCGTCTCACCATGTCTGATGTAAGTCTTATTTTATTGATTTATATTATTACATGGAAAACATGTACTTTATTAGGTTAATGTCCGGTTGCTTAAAGCATTTTGGTAATTCCATTTGGTAACAGTTTTCTGTGCCCTTTTCTGAAGGAAAGTAGTGTAATTGCTGAAGAGCTGACTGGTTGTCATATTACGCTGGAAATCCCGTGTCTGTAAGGGCAAGGGTTCAAGTCTTAATGTTGCTGAATATTTGGTTAATCAGTGGTGCAACTGAGAGCTCAGCTAGGCTAGAGTTAACCCAGCTCCACATTGGTTCCTGGAGAAATTTTGGGGAAAACACAGAGGAAGTGTGGGTAAAATTCTACTTTTGGCTATCTTGGAAAGGGGTTGGTAAAATTTTACCAAATCATATTATTGACTTTTGAATAAAGTGAATATACCACTCAATGCCTTTTTTTATGCTCTTTATGAATATGATAATCATTTTTGTCAGAAATGAATTTTAGCCCCCATCCCTACATATACCAATTTAGGGTATATGTTTGCACATTAGGGGGTTGGGGGGAAAGTTTAATCTTACTTTCATTTACATCAGAAATAAAATTTACCCCTACCCCCCTAATGTGCAAATATATACCCTGAATTGGTATACAATAGGGGTTGGGTAAAAATCATTTCTGACAAAAATGATTATTAGGCCTATATTTAGAAAGAGCATAAAAAAAGGCATCAAGTGGCATGTTTACTTTATTTGTAAGTCAATAATGGTATTTGTTTAGCCTTATGTCATCTGCTAAGGAGACATGTTAAGAAAACAATTCTTACTTTAAAATATGTATAATGATCCTAGTTCTTATATTATCCAATGGGAGAACCTTTATCATCAAGTCTTTCCTCCAAAAATCCTTCTTTTTCCAGCTTAAGAGAAAAGTTTCCAAAAATCACCATGTTGAAAATTCAATGCTTAAGTCTTTTTAAATTGCCATCTATTAAGTTCTTTTATAGATAGTGTTCATGCCGGTCTTTTAAAAAAAAAAATTTTCTAAAGAGCAGTGGCAAAGGGTGAATATCAAAATATGAACGCTAAAGACCGGCATGAACACTATCTATAAAAGAACTTATTAGGCAGCAATTTAAAAAGACTTAAGCATTGAATCAAAAACGTGGTGATTTTAGGAAACATTTTCTTTTAAGTGTGAAAAAGAAAGATTTTTAGAGGAAAGACTTGATGATAAAAGTTTCTCCCATTGGATAATTTAAGAACTAGGATCATTATACATATTTTAAAGTAAGAATTGTTTTCTTAACATGTCTCCTTAGCAGATGACATAAGGCTAAACAAATACCTCAATAATATGATTTGGTAAAAATTTACCAAGGGGTTAGGTTAGGAAAATGAAACTTTCAGGGATGGGTCTACAGGCTAAAGTATGCCCTGGGAAGGCATTTTGTAATACCTACCTCCATTCCTTCCCTCTCTAGAGGGTTCTGAAATTTGCCTGCATGGAAGGTCTATTACCTATTGAAATTTGGACAAAACAACATTTTATCTTAACTGTCAGTTATCAGTTTCTTTTCCTCTGGCTCCAGTTCTGAAAATGTAATTCCTGTTATTTGAGTAGAATTTTAAGCCATAGCCTATCAATGTTTTTTTTTCAAAATTTAGGAATTGTATTTGCATATCTTTAAAACCATATAAATTGAGACATAGCAGAGTTGTGAAGCTGAAAACAATTTTGTTGTACTTCATTTAAGCCAAAGATCTATTTTGCAAGATTTCACTTTTATAACACACAAATTTTTAAAGGTTATCAAAGGTCAGGACCCTCTGGAGAGAGAAGGAGTGGAGGTAAGTAGGCCCTACTTCAAAATACCTTCCTGGGACATAATTTGGTAAATTTCTACCAAATAATATTATTGAGTTAGGAATAAAGTGAATTTGATGCCTTCTTTTATGCTGATTGTAAATATAATAATCATTTCTATTAGAAATGAATTTCACCCCCCCCCCCCTATATATGCCAATTCAGGGTATATATTTCCACATTAGGGTTGGGGGGTGGGGGTAAAGTTTAAACTTACCCCCCATTTATATCATAAACAAAATTTGCCCCCAACCCCCATAATGTAGAAATATATACCTTGAATTGGCATATATAGGGGGGGGGGCTCTGAAATTCATTTCTGATAGAAATGATTTTTATATTCATAATCAGCATAAAAAAGGCATCAAGTGGTATATTCACTTTATGTGTAAGTCAATAATATGATTTGGTAGAAATTTACCCATAATTTAGTATGTAGACCCTCCCTGAAAGTTTCATTTTCCTAACCTAACCCCTTTCCAAGACATCCAAAAGTAACCAAAGTAGAATTTTACTGAAGCATGGGATGATTTGCCTCTATCCATCATGTACTCTTGGTTGTAAGCAGAGAATCAATAGATTGGTACCTGTGCTAAACCAACCAATGGTGACTATGCAATAAAAGTGGTCAGAGGCTAGATTTGCAGATTTCTGTATAATTTAGGGTAAATATTTTGTTATTCATAATATTGACTTACAAATAAGGTGAACATACCACTAGATGCCATTTTTTATGCTTCTTCTGAATTTGCTTTTCTTGTAAATTCAATTTTAGGACCCTTGAAAATAATAACATTCAAAATTTTTTGCTATAAATTTGCAACTGTGACTAATCATAAGGAGACATTTTAAGAAAACAATTCTTACTTTATAATATATATAATGACTCTAGTTAAAATATTATCCAAAGGGAGAACCTTTATCCTCAAATCTTTCCTCTTTTTCCCCTTTTTCCAACAAAAGAAAAAATTATGATTTTTGCCATGCCTTATTTGAAAATGTTTATATGTTTGGAAATTTGTGCTTTTTTTTTTTTTTTTTTTTTTTTTTTTTTTTTTTTTTTTTTTTGTTTTTTTTTTTTTTTTTTTTAGATGCCATTCATCCTGGTTGTTTGAAAATTTTAAAATACAGTTCTAAGACATTCATGAATATCTTAGAACCTATATATTAACTGAGTATATACCCCCACCCCCTATTGTGCAAATATATCAAAAATTGCATCTGAATCTAATTATAACAAATGAACTTACCCTGACCCCTAAGTATATCCAAATCAGGGTATATATTTGGACATCAGGGTGGTGAGGATAACATTCATTTTTGATGCAAATGAAGGTTATATTTAGATTCAGAATGAAATTTTGGGTATATATTTGCACATTAGGGGAATGAGGGTATATACCATGTTAATATACAGTTCTAAGATATTCATGAATGTCTTAGAACCATATTTTAAAAATTTTAAACAACCAGGATGAATGCCATCTACAAAAAAATTATAGCACAAATTTCAAAACATAAACATTTTCAAATAAAGCATGGCAAAATCAATTTTCAAATCAAAGCTGACAGACAAAATATGGCAAATTGAAAAATGGAGAAAAATATTTTGAAATTTTACACAACTTAATTGTTATAAGATGAAAGTGAAAATGTCATTTGATGCCTTTTTTATGCTGTTTCATAATTCAAGAATTGCTTCTGGGGCTAAGTGCATCTTGAGCCCTTGAAAGGGCAGTGAAAGTATTTTATATGAATAATGAAATAGCATATAAAAAGCATTAAATGATGTTATCACTTTCATCCTAGCTAAATTATTTGCCCACTGCAAATTTACCATGAAATTTACCCATCCCCCCTAATGTGCAAATATATACCCTGAATTGTCAACAGTAAAGTTTTGAATCACATAATTCAGAACTATTTTTGTTGATGGCATTCAAAAAACTTGAAACAGTAGGAAAACAGTTTATATTTGAGTTGCCTAATAAATGAGATTTGAATTGTTATAAATAAGTATTTTTGGAATATATTACTCTTGAACAAGTTATTTATAAACTAGTGATATGTTTTCAACCACTTTTCAATAGCTTAACAAGTGTTGATAACTTCTTTATGTGGTTACAAAAATGAAATACCTTTGAGGCCCCTTTAAGGGCTCAAGATGTAACTAGCTCCAGAAGCAATTCTTGAATCATGAAAGAGCATTAAAAAAGGCATCAAATGATGTTTTCACTGTCTTCTTAGCTAAATTATATAGGCTACTAGAAATTCACCCTTTTGGGAATATATCTGCAGACTAAAGTCTGTCCTGGGAAGGTATTTAGAAATACCTACCTTCACTCCTTCTCTTTCTAGGGAAGGAGTGACAACCTTTGATGTCTTTCCATCCAGGGGTTATAAAATCCCTGTAGCCCCATGTTTTCTTTTCTCACCAAAATTCCTATCAAAGTGATCTTTGGAAATCTTTGAAACTTGAAAAGTGAAACCATGCAAAATAGATCTTTTGCTTAAATGAAATACAAATAAATTGTTTCCAGCTTTACTCATTCTCAATTTATGAGTTTTCAAAGATCTGCTAATAGATTTCCTAAATTTAGAAAAATCCATTGTTATGGCTTAAAGCTTGGTAAATATTGAGCAGTTCATGTTATTGACCTACAAATAAAGTGAATATACCACTAGATGCTAATTTTTATGGTCTTTCTGAATATAATAATTATTAGTCTTGAAAATTCAGTTTTAAGCCTTTTTTGCACCCTTGAAAATGATAATTTATGTCTATGTTTTTGGTATAAAAAGCATTAAAACATTGGTTTCAAACTTACTATTTTACTATAAAGTCCATTTTGTTGAAGTTATATAATCCATGAGCATTGATTTGTCATAATTAAGTTGAATAAAAATTCAAAAAAATTTCTCTATTTTTTCATCTGCCATGTTTCTGGCTTTGATATTTTTCTGCCTGTTGGCTTTGATATTTTTCAACATACAGGTAAAACAGCAGTTTTTAAGTGGCCTAACAGAATAAGAAGGATAGCTGTGGATTTTTTGAATTTTTTTATTCAATTTAATATTGACCAATCAATGTTAGTGAATTATACAAGTTTTACAAATGGATTTACATTGAAATACTAAGTTCAAAACAAATATTATAACCCATTTTTATATCCCTAAAATGTAGAATGAAATTATTATTTTCAATGGTCCTAATTGGGCTTAAAATTAAATTTGCAACAAAAATGATTATTATATTCAGAAAGGGTATAAAAATGGCATCTTGTGGTATGTTCACTTTATTTATAGGTCAATTATATGAACTGCTTAATATTTACCTAAAGTCAGTAAAACCACTGCATTTACCAACCAAGATTCAAATCTTTGGTGCATATTATGTCACTATTTCAATGCTGTATATTTAACCAAAATGGAAAGCTGTGGCACCATCTGTAAAATCGGTGGCCAGCGTTTCCCCCCCCCCCCCTGCAGAGACATGGCTAATTGTAGAAAGAGAAAAGCCAAGACGGATAGTCCAAGTAATTGAGAGGCAAATGTTTAAATGGCTGGGGCACAGGGAAATGGTGGGAGTAAGCATGACTCTCTTATTGGACACATCTCAATTTAGCACTTGTTCACAGATGCCCACTGTCTCCAATCCTTTCCCAATAGTATCTATCAATTGCCTCAGCTTGGTTCAGCAATTTGAGCAAATTTCAACTTTTGCAAGTTTTGGGTCACTTGCCTAAGACTCTGGGCAGGTGGGCACCTCCAAAAATTGTCCTAAATTCTTCTCTCGCCTTAGAACTTATTCATTGATGCCTAAAGCCATGAATGGTTAGACTGTTTTCCTAGTGGTAACCATGCATGTGCTACACACATACCAACAATATTTTTTTCATTTTCACATGGGGTCTTAATCTAGCCCATGTCCATTGCTTAGCATTCAGGCCTTAAAAAAAAAAAAAAAATAAAATAAAATTAAGCCCAGATAGTCAGACCCCAATGCTCCAATCTGAACACTGAACACTAAAAAATGTCCAAATTTTGTCTAATAATTAATTAAAAATGTGCATCCTGAACCCCTGATGATAATCCACAGACCTTATATGAGGGGGTCACTATGCATTGAAAATAGTGAAAAATGAAATTTACTCAGAATGCTGGAATGAGCTGAGGCAATGAATAGATACTATTTGGAAAGTGATTGGAGATGATAGGCTAGATTGGGATTCCAAGTGAAAATGAAAAAATATTGTTGGTATGTGTTTACTGCCTAAGCAACAGTCTAACCATTCAAAGCATTATACATCTGTGAACAAGTGCTAGAGCAAGAGAGAAATTTTGGACAATTTTTGGGGGCACCCACCAGCCCAGAGTCCCAGGTAAATGGCCCAAAAAATTAAAATTTGCTCAGATTGCAGGGCTGAGCTGTTCCAATGAATAGGTACTATTTGGAAGATGATTGGAGAGAGAATAGGCAGAGAGAAGCATAGTAAAAGGGTAAAATTATAGAACCCAAAAAATTGGGCTTGTATGATGGAAGCAGCAGACATGGGCTAGATTGGGACCCCATGTGAAAATGAATACATTGTTGCTATTTCTGTTACAGACGGTTAGCATGGGGGGGGGGGGGGTATTTGCCTAGAACCAGTAAAAACTAGCTAATTTAGAATGATTTGTAGCTGATCCAGATCTGGTTATTATTATTTTCCTTAGTCTTAAAAAAATAATTTTATTTAAAAAAAAATTTTTTGGAATTTTGAAAAAAAACGCTTGAAACCCCTGAAAATAATGTCACAGCAAAACTGATGTTATTTTTGAGGGGTCTCTAACTCTTTTTCAAAATCAAATTTGTTTTAAAAAATATTTTACTAATAAGGCTAAGGAAAATAGTTACCAATCCTGGATAGCTAAAAATGGTAATTTTTTCTCACCAATATACTTTATTTAGAAACATGTTTCTAAACTTTTGGTTTCTATAGGCTGTGATGTGGTTTTCCCCAGAAGCTATTACTTAATTACAAAAGAGCATAAGAATAGTCATCAAATGATATATTCACTTTTGTACTAGCTAAATTCTGTTTTAAACTGAAAATTTACCAGAAAAGTACCATTTGGTTTCCCTGTCAACACTTGGTTCTAGTGTACAATCACCCCTACTAAGAAGGAAACACTATAAAATTTAAAATTGTCATGCATACAACTCATATATTATTTGGAGTTCTAGGAAATTTGTTGTGGTTGACTACATCTAAAGGAAACATTAGGCTACAAAAAAACAATTAATGCCATTAGATTCTCTATTTTATTCTGTGTCCTAATACTATAGCTGTTTTTCTAAGAATGCACCCTATCTTCCATGATTGTTTTATATGCAGCCCTAGGATAGCCTGTTAAACACTAATATAGTAAAATTTTTACTTTATAATATACATCATGTTTCTAGGGTGAGACTCCAAGTACTAAGACAGTGCTTAATCTTGGACAAATATCTTGATCAAGGCCCCCCCCCGCCCTCAGTGGGGAGATGGTTTGCAATAAAAATCTTAAAAAAACACATCAAAATTTTTGTTTATGTACATTTTTAAATGTTTTTACTAGTTGAATAAAAAATTGCAAGAATAAAAACAGTCTTCATCTCAATTAAAATTTATCTTTACTATACAATCTCTTAATCTTAAATATGTTTATTGGTTTAAATAGTTGAGATTCAAGGCTAGTTAGGATTGGTTGACTAAAATTTATAGAAACTTACATTTTTCAACATATAAATTTAGACAGAAGTTATCCCTACTACCTAGCCTATTAAGTACACTTTTTTAGGTTCAGAACACTTGTTTTAGACGAAATATGTCCAAGATTAAGTCTCTGTGATTTAAATGTTTTATTCTAACTGTAAGATATCATGTCCAAGATTAGGCAGCATTTTCTAAGATTATGCTCAAGCTTTAAATTTGTATCCAGTATTAAGTTCCACTATTGTCTGTGTATTATAAATATTTGGCGTTGTAAATGGCTAAAATATTCAAGCTAATCACATTCCTATTAAGACAATAAAGACAAGTTTTGTGATGAAACATTCTAGTTTCTAGGTGGCAGTAGTGATTACTACTACTACTTACAACTCACCACAACACCAAGCCACCTGAGACCAACTCAGCTATGCATGCTCCTCTATGCCAATCTATTCAAAACCTCCCTCTTTACACCCTCCCAGGAAGTTCCCATTTCCCTTGAATCTCTGTAAAATGTCCCCCCTCCCCCACCCCAACTGTGGCCAATCTGCTTTCTGTTCAGCTCTAAACAATTGGCCAAAAAAACAATAGTGATTAGCTGCCCAACTACTAGGTGTCTTATTGTATTCATTCTTTGATGTTGGAAAATTGGAAAGTAATTTCTAGTAAGTGATTATAGTAACACAATAAGTGTTCAAGTATCCCTTACCCAGCTAAGATTAATTTTCCAGGATGTAATCTTTAAAAGTTAGCAGTCAATCGGCTATTTATACAGCCACAAGCAAACTGATATACTTGTGGACAACTAGGCAAATGAAAGGAGTGTTCATATATATCCCAATAAAGACATAGCTTATTTACAGATCCATGAAGGTGTGCTGCTTGTCACTATGGTAAAATTGTTGTGCATGGTCACTATTGAAGGAAATTTTAAAAAGTCTGAAAACTACTTAAAAGCATTCTAGAATACTAACTTATATCATTGCCAAAAATTGCTTTGCTTCACTTTACCTCCCCCCTCCCCCCCTTTTGCACTACTTATCGCATTCTCATTAGTGCAACATTTTACTTCCAACCACTGCTGTTAAATTGATAAGAAGAAAAGAGTTATGCTATTGAAAATAGTTTGAGAACTATTGGAAATAGTTCCCATTTTGAACTGTGGGATAAATTTACAGAATTATTTATTTGAATTGGATAATGCTTTTGGTCCGTAATATTTCAAATGTTGACAATCCATTGATTTCCAAAAACAAACACACCTTCAAAAGAAAGCTACACATTCTCAAGGTGTTTGGTGCCAAATTTTTTTTATTTTGCACCTGCACCTGCTTTATTTTTGAAATTATTGAATTGTTTGTTTACATATAATGTTGTTTATCCTTGCTCATCATGCATTTTTTGGGGTTTGTAGGCATAAATTATCTGATGACTAACCCAGATCATTTCAAGTAGCAATCCTTCTATCCTCTGGCATCAATGATGTCACCTGAAATACTAAGAATGGGTAATTGAGCTTATCAGAAAGTTAATCTTGGTATTGCTCAATTTGAAGAGTCTGAAGAGTAAGAAAATTTGACTTGAGTAATTTAAGTTTTTCTTGGTTGTTGCTAATTTACTGTAAATTGTCACTGACAGAATCTACAACTTGCTTTTACTTTTGTGAGTCAATGTGACCAGAAATTGCTAATCAACAGTTTTTTCTTGAAATGCTTTGCTGATGTAAAGATTGATTTGCAACATCCATAGAAGCAGCTTGTTGATCAACAATATTTATAAGTGACACCAATTGGGGGCATTTGCCACTCCTTGACTTAATAAAATTCCATTTTTGGTATTACCATCGAAAAATACCTTTTTCAGTATCTTCATTGAAAAATTGTCCTCCCAATCTATATTTTGAAAAAAAAAATTGTCCACTCCCAACTTTTTCGGTGAGTTAGCACCACTGATCTTGATTCAATATTTTTGTTAGATGCCTGAAAAATACCTAAAAAATGATGGTCACTAGGCCTACCATGACAAGCACCCTCCCCCAATAGGACCAGACACAAGTGAATTTACAGATGCTACAATTGCTTTGTTGGGTAGAAGATGAGCACACTACTTGACGTGTCTTTTTATGTTCTTTCCAAATATACTAATTGCTGTCTTTGCTAATTCCATTTTGAGTCCTTAAAATGGTTCCTTATTTTTTGGCCTTGTAGAAACTTGGCCTTGTACAAATTATTTTTCAGCCTTGTACAAATTAAATGGCAAGTACAAACTTGCCATTAAATTCTAAACCCTATATACAGTTTTTATTTTCAAATCATACCATCCAAAGGTATTGATTTTTTACAATCTAAACTTTGACCTAAAATTGGGAGAATACATAATTTGGGCTATATATTATATATTAAGCCCCCTTAATATATAATATTGATGTGCTTAAAGGTTTAAGCCCCCTTAAATTGATGTGCTTTTAGGAATTTTATAGTGTTTCCTTCTGGAGAGACCAACTGCTAGATCAATATTTTTTCTATTAAGCATAAACCCTAATTCTTTAAAACCTTTTAAAGATAACTTTTTGTTGAACTTCCTTTTATCCTAATAATTATCTCAAGCTTCTAAATTTTCAGTTTATATTGCAGAGTGGAAAAAATAGTTTAATTCTCTTTGATTAAAAAACGTTTTTAATTTTAGATGATAGTTCACCATCTTTTTACAAAACAACATAGATCACTGGCAGTGCATAAAAATCTCCATATTTTTTCAAGAATCTCTATAATTCAAAAATTATAGTGCCCTTTAAAGTGACCAAAAAGATTGGAGGGCAACTAGCTCCCCTCCCATTCCTCTTTATTCCCAATCAAAATTTTGAGACATTCGTTTGATTAAGCATAGTTGAAAGGTCCAGCAACTATGTCTTTGGGTATGACATGACCCCTGTAGTCCCTGGGAAAAGGGCTGTAAGCTATGCAATTTGTCCATTGTTCTCATATAGCATTTGTTACTGGGAAATATATGGAAATTTTTGGGAAATATTTTATACAGGAGGATTTTCCATGGCAAGGAAAGTCTCTAGGAAGAATTCTCAATAGGAATTTTTATGGGGAGAGGGAAGGGGATTTCCTGACATGATTTGAAAAACAGACAGAAATTAAATGCAAAAACAAGTTTTTTCAACTAAAAGTAAGAAGTAACTTTAAAACTTAAAAAAAAAAACAGAAAAAATCCCATATAATGGGGGGGAGGGTTGTACCTTCCTTGTCCATTTATGCAACCCTCTCATATATGGAATAATATCTGTTTGATTTTAAGTTTTAATGTTGATTCTTACATTCAGTTGAAAAAAAAACTTGTTTTTTATCTAGTTAGTGTAAAAAGGATCACCCCTTTGAAAGTCCTCTGATACACTTCTCTAAGTTTTAAGACAAGTGCTCATGTTCAGGATAAGATGCTAATTTAAAAAAAAACCATTATTGGGATGTTTTGTTAGTTTTTTCAGTAATCTAGGGAAACGTTTTATATCTGAAGGTAAAATAGTAAATGGGGGACTAATAAGAACAAGCTCAGAAACAACCCAAAAGATGCTGAAACGTGGTGGGGAGTGTCTTTTGGGGAAAATGTTTCTCATGTCAAAGTTTGATCCTAACCTTTTATTTTAGGAAAACAAAGATGCTGGGGATGCCAACTCGGAGATCATTAAGTTAAAAGTAGTTGGACAAGACAGTAACGAAATCCATTTCAGACTAAAAAGGACAACCCAAATGGGGAAACTAAAAAAGTCATACAGTGAACGAGTGGGTAAGTGATGAATCTAGTAAAATTTTGCCTCCCTGATCAATATAGATAATGAAGTAGATTGAGTTATATGATTATCTTCAAGCTAAAGTAGATTAAGGGGTAAAATGAATTCACAATTAGTTAATTTAGCCCTTTATATACTTCAATATTTTCATTGTCTTACATGTCTGTCTTAAATTTAATATTTATCTTCTCTTGTAAATACTTCCATCTTATATATAAATAAAATTATGCTGTAATAAAAGTAGAACTAGTAATATAAATAATGAACAATGTTGACAGGACTTGTATGCAGGGGGGGGGGGGAATTTGCAGGCGATCAAGTGACCTAAGCCTAACAGCGTCGCCTGCATTAGAGTGTCAGGCAGACTACCATGTTTTAGGATTGACATGACCAACAAGTCCCCTGGACTCACAGATAAACAGGGAGACCTGTAGTTTTCCAAGTATATATATATATATATATATATATATATATATATATATATATATATATATATATATATATATATATAATATATATATATATATATATATATATAATATATATATATATAGCACGGGAGCTTTGGGCTTTGCTCCCAGGCCCCAGCATGCAGCAGGCTTCTATATATATAGATTCTCACTGTTGCTCTTCTTAATGCAGACAATATTGTTCAGGTAGTAGGACAAAAACTTCTTTTTCTTCCAACAATTTATCTAGTCCATAATTTTGATTTTCAAACGTATATTAGACATTGATGACCTTATCCATTTCCAATTCCCAATCATCATTACGGAATACATATTGCTGAACCTTTTTTTTTTTTTTTTAACAAAGTGTGTCAATTTGGACACATGTATCTTCTAACTATGTATCTCTTTGCTCTTCATTTTCATTTTTGACTCATTCACTTGCTCAGTGTCGTATGTCTTCTAACCGTGTGTGTCTTTGCTCTTCTTTTTCATTTTAACACGCTCCAATTGTCATTTTCGCATATCTTCTATCCACCCATGTCTTTGCTCTTCATTTTTTTTTTTTTTTTTTTTTGACATGTTTTGGATTTGGACTGGATTTGCATTTGGACTGGTATTACTTCAGACAATTTAGCAATGGCCTTTGCTTCAACTGTCCTTATTGGTGTTGTCACAATTGATGTCCAGGTTGTCGAATTTCACATCCTATCACGTTGGATAATTCAGATGTTGGTTCCAAAGAATCATCATTTATATTAACAGCAACTGCAAATTTTAATTTTTTGGGCCTTCCAACAGACATAGTCTAAGGTATTGTAGGCATTGGTGACCTAATCTATGTCAAAATCCAAAACCCAATCGCCATTGCTATCATTTTCAATTTTTTGGTTTGTTGTACCTTGGCTTATCTTTCGTCATTATGAAATACATATTGCCAAACCTTTGTTTTTTAAACAAAAATATGGTAGGTATTGATGACCTTATCCATGTCAAAATCCAAAACCCAATCATCATTGCTAACATTTTCAATTTTGACACGTTTTGATTCGTGCTGTCCGGGTTGATTTTCTTTGTCTTGCTCACATGTTTGGTGTCGTATGTCTTCTAACTGCTTGTGTCTTTGTTTTTTTTCATTTTTCACTTGCTCACAAGCTTGGTATCATATGTCTTCTAACCGCATGTGTCTTTGCTCTCCGTTATTTTTTTAACATGCTCTAGTTATTGTTCTCGCATATTTTCTAACCACCTGTCTTTGCTCTTCATTTTCATTTTTGACCGGTTTTTGGATTTTGATTACTTCAGACAATTTTGCAGTGGCCTTTGCTTTAGCTGTCTGTATTGGTGTTGTCACCATTGATGGTCCAGGTTATCGAATTTCACATCTTATAACGTTTGATAGTTCTGGTGTTGGTTACAAAGAATCATCATGTATTGTAACTGCAACTGCAACTTTTCGTTTTCTGGGCTTTCCAACAGACATTATATTGTGTAAATAACTGTTGTGTTGGAAACTCTACAATCTTATTTATGCCATGCCTGACATAATATAAGAAAATGCTTATATAATGCCATATACGATGTCATAAGAAACGCTTATATGATTACTAACATAATACATGACGTCAGTTGCAAAAAAAAAATAAGGCTCTTAACGATTTTTTTCAGGCTCCTGACCCATCTAGATCGTTTTTTATGCGAGAATATCCCAAGATACCAATTTTCCCGAAAAAATATGGAGCCATTTTCGAGAACATACATGCATACATACACAATTATTGCTCACATGCAAAGATAGTATATATATATATATATTGTATTCAACAGAAAATATCAATATTGTAATTGCCTGAATAATAAAAATACTAAATTAGAGACTGGATAAAGAAAGTCATTGTGTACAATAAAATATATTATAATTGATAATAAAAGTAATATAGCTTATATAGAGAAATTTGATTTGTCTGTTATAGAAATATTAAAGTTGGCTAAAATTGGGAAAGTTCATGTAGCCTTACCATACCTACATTAGACATGAACAGGATTCATTTGAGGCACACACTCAGAAACGTGTCTCATTTTTGTTCTAAACAAAATGTGTAGGAATTAGTGAGTCTTACAGTGAGTGTAAGAAAGAGGCGGGGGAGAGGTAGGGATGGATATTTGATCCCTCTTGATTTTTTGGGAATATTTTTGGTCTATGCTGTTATTATGAAAGTAAAGAGTACTATTTAATCGTAAAATGAGCAGAATTTATTCTGTATAGGAGGGGATAATGTTATAGGATTGCCTCTGGCTTAAACAGGTGAGTAAAACTTTCAATTTACCTTCTAATGAACATTCTGAATAATCTGGGATGAACTCTCCTCAGGGGGGGGGGGGGTAAATGTCGGTTCCCATTATCGACTGTGTTATCATTTTGTGTCATAATCTAGGTCTCTTTTAAGTAGTAATTAAAAGAAAGATATTTAAGTGGGTATTGGGCTGGGAGGGGAGGCTTGATAGTTGGGAAAAGGAATTTTATGTTTATTAAATATATTATAAAAGTTTATGAACATGTTTTTACTGGATTGTATTTAGTGTATTACCTTGGGCGGGGAACATACATTTGATTAATGTGAAGTCTTCTTTTCCACCTCTATTATTGACTGTCTTTTTGAAGAAATCTAAGCACGTGTTGGACTAAGGGGGGGGGGGGGTATGGGTGAATAGTGGAGAATAAAAGGATGTTACTTTTATTAAATGTATTATACAAACATCAGGCCTCCCACTGGGTTCATAATTATGAAAAAAGTTCATATTTTTAACCTAAGTTCATAAATGGTTCATGATTTAGAAAAAAGGTTCATATAGTTCATATTTTTCTTGCCATCAGATGGAAAGCACTTTGCGGTTGTTGTCTTTTTCCTTGTAAAGGACAAGCGAAGCAAATGTGCAAGAGTTATATTTAAAACGTTTCAAACTGTAAGGTGTGGAGCTTCCTCCACATGGTTTTCTGAAACATGTTCCAAGTCGATGGCTAACCTTCGTTTCAATGGCTAAACCTTGTTTCAGCTGGGAGACTTGATGAGTAATGGGATGCTCTCGGTGAATATGTCCTGAAATTCATCCCTAAGAAAAGACCAGAATCAATGAAGTCGAGCAGTTACCAAGAGATATCTAGCAGTCTCGAATGTACCATAACCAAGACATAAGTTCTCTTTGTCATATTTTTTGGAAACCTATTTGCTCAGTTCACAGAGTTGTTTCAACGTAAAGAACCAACTATCCACATTCTGTACCGCCAGCCATTTTGTCAAGCAAAGTGCTTTGACTGATATTCAGAAGGAGAAAAACTTGTTCTGAACTCTCCCATTCAAGCGGGGATTTTCTTCCATCTGATAAAGTAGCATGCGGTGACGTCTTGGAAGAATGCCTGTCGAAGGTAGAAGAAAAAGTTGATGCTCTGAGCTTTAGGAGTAGTGCCAGAACTGCTTACCTGGTCGCTTGCCGCCATATTGAAGAGAAATCACTAAGTCAAAGTGCCCTTCAGCATTTCCGGTGGCTGCGGCTGGATGATTCAAATCCGGAGACAAGAACAAGTGACTTTGTGAAAATCGTTGGATTTATGACTTTCCTTGTGAATACTGAAGCTGCCGGTGATGAATAGAACTTGCTCCAGCTGGAACCGAGTTTGCCTAAGAACATGACTTCATCGACGATTGATGTTTTATGGAACTTGGTTTTAGTCTGAAATTCCACATTTTTGCAGATAGGAGCTTGAAACCTCTACAGTAGGGTTCTCTGATACGCTAAATCTGATGGTGCGATTTTCATTCTAGGTTCTATAGCTTTTAGGGGATCTTTTCTCCCTTTTTCGAAAATCAGCCAAATTTTCTCAGGCGCGTAACTTTTGATGGGTAGGAGTAAACTTGATGAAACTTATATATTTGAAATTAGTATTTAAATTTGATTCTTTTGATGTATGTATTGGTATCAAAATCCCGTTTTTTAGAGTTTCGGTTACTATTGAACCGGGTCGCTCCTTGCTTACAGTTCGTTACCACGAACTGTTTGATTTTGTTTAAGATTTGTGGAAAAGCTAGAAAGTGGAAAAAATTATAATATAATATTAAATTATCTTTTATGCGATCCATCTCTGAGCAAAGAACATAAACATATTTCTTTTCAACTAACGCTTTTAATTAATTGCTTGATTTTAAAATTGATTGTAAGATCGGTTTGCGCAAAGTATTGTGGTACAGCTTAAGGTTGAGAAGTTTGGCGATTGCTGAATTACTGTGGCTAAACAAAATAATGATTTTTTTGATAATGAGCTGGGCACTTGTTGATTATTCAGAACAAATTTAAGAATTTCGCTCTTTGAGATCTGACAAAGATCAGTTTGCCTCTTACGGTTTGCTTATTTTGAGTGAGAAAAATCACGATGTAAGTATATTTTTAATTGAATATTTAATATATAGAGGTGGTTAAGGGTTAGGTTAGGTATTTAAGATAACGCGTTCTGGGTGGCCTACTTTCTTATAATTTTCTGCTGTGGTCCCATAATTTTGTTAGTAAAGTGTTATATTTTCGTTGTATTTGGGTATTTTTCATTATTTTATTTTTTATTTTATTTTTATTTACAAACGGGTTACAATAAATAAATAAACAAACTCATATTTAAAAAAACACTATCCAGTGCATTACTGCGTGCCGGTCCAAAATCCGAAAAAAAAACCACTTAAACAGAAAAAAAAAAACATACAACAACTCTTCTTCAGCCTTTTTAAGCGCACACGTATCGAAACCAGAACCTGGGATAAAAACTAATTGCTTGATTCAGTCAGTCAAACGAGCATCTAAAACCATCCTTAGACAACTCCTGGAAAACATTTAACAAATCTTCTCCGGCCTTTCAAAGCGCATACGCACCGGAACCAGAACCTGGGCACTTAGCACCTAGGTATCAGAATGGTAATTGACCACTGTTACTACCATGACTTCCAATATTCTAATCTTAGTTAGCAGAACAGATCTCCCTTACCTTCCAAACTTTATTCAACTTTGAAAAAAAAAATTAGAACTAGTTGTTTGAATCAGTTCTTAAGTCTAATTTAAAACCAATTTACAGAGAGTAATATGATACATATCGCTTAATAGTTGAGAACCTCAGCAACTGTTGAATTATTTTGAATAAATGAAGTTGTACTTATTTGACGAACACAGTGTTTCAGTATGGTACTATGAAAATACCAACATATCGAAATTAATGAAAACCTAGTTAATTAATTAAGATAATTAAAACCCTACAATTGATTTTCTTCTTCCTTTTAGGGCGTACCAGTTAATTCTCTACGTTTTCTATTCGATGGTAGGAGAATCAATGATGAGGAGACGCCCAAACAACTAGAGATGGAGAACGATGATGTTATTGAGGTGTATCAGGAACAAACGGGAGGTTTTTAACTGGATTTCTCTTCAGCAAAGTTCTCCTGTATCTTAAGCTTGAAGAAAATTAAATATGTTCTATCTTTTTTTATAATCAGTCGCTAATAAATTTGTAAAAAAAAAAAAGTTTTTTTTTTAACATTACGTGAAACTGTCCGGTCAATTTATTTAGTCTGGTCAGATTGTCTGGTCAATTTATTTAGTCAAGAGAAATCAAAGAAGACCATTTTAAAAGCAGTAATGGGGATGTGACCATTAGGAAGAAAAATGAGAAAGTAGAAGAAAAACAGGAATATTTCACCTATTGATATTTTCATTGTTTGGTTCATTTTATAGCAACTGTATACATTTGGTTTGATTGTTTGTTTTTTAACCTTAATTGATTTTAGATTTTATTTTTTGTGTAGTTGTGTTTTAAATTTTCTCTCTTGCTTTGTTGAATTTTAGTGTAATAATTCTCCTTTCTTTTCCTACTGGCCAGGAAACCGTTGTTTGTTCTTCAAGATTTTCTTCTTTGTTTGATTTTCTTATTTGTTTTTTTTTCCATTTGTTCATTTAGTTTTCTTCTTTGTTTAGATCAGTTCGGCTTTGGATCTTTTATTAGCCTAGATATATAGTCCAGGACTTTTAGGGTTTGACCCGGACAAAATTGCAATATAAACGAAAATGGTACCAAAATGATCAGAAAAAAATTCTGTACAACATACTAAAAGTCCCCATAAATCCGAGTGGGGCGAGTACCCGAAAAACAGGGGAAAAGGGGGAAATGCGGGGGAAATTGGGAAAAATGCCGAACATGCCCAGAAAATAGTTCAAAGTGAGTTTTCTGGGGCTTTCCCATACGCTGATCACGAAACTGACATCTAAAATTCAGTATAGAATAAAAGTACTACGGAAAACGGGGGGAAGAGGGGAAAAAATTTAAAAATACAGGGTAGGGGTAGAAAGCACTTTGAAATATGTTTTCTGGGGTCTTACTATCTGCTGATCCCGAAACTGACATCTAAAATGAAATAAAGAACATGAGCCCCACCATAAAGGGGGAAAGAGGGGAAGAAAAGGGACAATTGAAGTCAGGGGTAGAAATCAGTTTGAAATGTGTTTTCTGGGGTTTTCCTATCTGCTGATCACGAAACTGACACCTAAAATGAAGGAAAGAAAACGAGAACCATGAAAACCGAACAAAACTGGAGGAAATAACGGAAAAGGGGAAGGGAAGCCTGACTCCTGAGCCAGCTGCTAATGGCTAATAAGTAGGCCTATGGACAAAATAACTCGCTTAAGTATCAAACTTTTACTTTCTTGAATCACAGACATTTCTTACAACCATTTGAATTACTAAACATAAAGAAAACAACCGCTTGGCAGTGATCACAGTATAAAATTTCAGCTATTATAGGTAAAATTTGTACTTTCGAAGGCAATATCGTTGAATAAAAAACTAAAAAAAGAACTTCAGTAACTATCGGTAAAATCTGCACTTTTTAAGGCAGTAGAGTTGACTTGAAAAACACACCATTGATGTCACTAGTCGAGCTCCTCGTCTTCGACAAACTCGTTGTCCTGTTCAAACAGTTGATACCCTGACATTCTCCGCACGCGAACGTACACGCTAATCCATTTTTCTTGCAGCTGCATCTCGAGTTCTCGCAGCCTGTCTTACAGTTGCATGTCACGACACTCAAAAGAGTCTGAGGTGCGGGCAACAAATCGGTCATCACAGGTGAGTATTTATGGTCTCTGAGGACCCAACCCCAGTCAGCTGGTTCCCCTTTCCAACGGGATACCTGGAGGCGCACTCACTGGGAGTGGAATGAAGCTGCAGCTTCGGTTGGTGGAAGCCTTTCAGGCTTAACAAACGCCGTAGTATTTGACGAAGAAACTTTTTACAAGAAAATTCGATGTCGCAGCTTAGTGAGATCTTCGTTTGGTCGTGCTTTATACAAGCTGAGGAGAAGATATTCACCCGCTTTCACAATTTCATCTTTAGACGATGATTCATCCAGAAACATTTCGCTCTTCTTCAAAAGAGGTAGTACAGCTTGCTTTCCAAGTCCGAAAACTCGTGAGGTCGTGTCACATCCCAAGAGTGCGTGCCCTACCAGAAGTAGCCTGGATACTTCTCCCATTTTTTTTTAACTTCGTTGAGGCACCAGAACCGTGTTATCGCTTCTTTTGCGTTCGTTGACGATTCGAAGTCATGTGTTTTTGCATTAGGCGGGAGGTGATACAAGAGTAGAATCAGAAGGTCAGTGTCGTTGCCAAGAACTATTGTTTCAGAGTTTTCTGCTTTCGTTACGGCAGTCTTCACGATTAGATAGTCAGCATCGTCCTTCGCATGGACGACTTCAAATCCTTTGGCTCTGAGTTTTTCCCCGATGTAGCTTATAATTCGCTGTTTGTTCTGAGAGTTGCTCAAAAACTCTTCCTTCTTTTTCTGGAGCTTCATCCCTAAACTGAAATCGATCACTTGATGCTGGCTTCCCTTACACCGTCGGTTGTGGGTAGCATCTTTCGTGGTTGGACCAGCGCGGTATCCATCGAAGACAACAGTAGGGGAGGTACAGCGTCGAGTAACGAAACTAACATAGCTGTCACAGATTGAATCATAAGTATCACCAATCTTCCAAGGTACTTGCTGAAGCAGCCAACCTCTGTCAACTACAGTGACACGATCTGACACTGGCAGGTGGTGAATCGAGTCTGTTTTCGCTTCTTTCCATATTGCTTTCGCTAGTGCAGGTTTTGTCTGGCTGACGCATTATGCCAGAATTCTCAAACAAAGCGGGCGGATAACTGCACAGTTCGTAACGAAGAGTTTCTGCCATGTCATTTTCAGATGTGTGGGCAGCAGTCGAAAGACGTTGAAAAAGCAGTGCAGGGTCGATATGCAAAATCTCGCCATCAGGATTATGTTGACGAACCCACGCGCTTGTTGATAACGGCGAGGAATACGGAATAAAGTAATTTCAGTATCTTTCCGTATTTCTTTCTCGAGTTTTTTTTTGCCTTTTCCGAACCTATGGGGTAGCCGAACCTCTATAGATCTCCTGTATTAACATTTGTAAACATTTCCACATGCTTTCTACCCCTACCCTGTATATTTCCCTTTTTCTCCTCCCTCCCCCCCCCATTTCCCCGTTTTATGTTAATCAATTTTTTATATCATTTTAGTTCTCAATTTCGTAATCACCAGATAGGAATACCCCAGAAAATATCTTTCAAACCGCTTTCTACCCCTACCCTGTATTCTTCTCTTTTCTCCCCTCTTTCCCCTGTTCCCCCGTTTTCCGTAGTACTCTTTTTCTATACTGAATTTTAGATGTCAATTTCGTAATGAGCGTATGTGAAAACCTCAGAAAACTCACTTTAAACTATTTTCTGGGCATGTTCGGCATTTTTCCCATTTTCCCCCTTTTCCCCTGTTTTTCGGGTACTCGCCCCACTCGGATTTATGGGGACTTTTAGTATGTTGTACAGAATTTTTTTCTGATCATTTTGGTACCATTTTCGTTTATATTGCAATTTTGTCCGGGTTCGACACTTTTTTGAGCTAAAAGTCCTGGACTAATAGTTTTTAGCAAATTATTAAAAATATTATTGTTAGGTAAATTTAGTAAATTTAAAGGAGTAATTTAAGAAGGTGTTGGGATAAGGGAGAAGGGCTATATAGTGGGGAATAAAAGGGTGCTATATTTATTTATTGTTTAAACTAGTTCAGCTTTAGATCTTTTTTTAGTCAAAAGATGGTTTTATAGCCAATTTTAAGAGTAAATTCGCAAGTCTAGTAAGCTAATTAGTAAATTATGTTAAAATCCACCTTTTATTAGAAAATTTAATGAAATTCAATTATAATGTGTTGTCCTACTTAGTTGTTTTGTAAAAAAAAGATAGTAAATAGCATTTGTTTAGTGTATAAGTACAATCAGGGCTAGTGAAAAACTAGGCTCTTGGGGCAAATTTATCCCCTTTACCTTTTGAGATATGTCTCCTTTGAAACTCAGATCCTAGGGATTTTCACCCTATCTTGTTGTCCTGGAATAAAGTAGGCACAAGTAGGGGGGTTTTGATTTCAAACTTGAATTTGCTGATTTATTTTGGCCACGGGGAATGTACTGTGAATAGACTTGCAGAATGATGCATGCATTTACTAAATAATAGCCTTTCGATAGAGTAAGGGTAGGAAAGGGTGGATTGTGTTCTTTGTTTCTTCCTATAAGAAAACTAATTTATTAGCAAAATATAATTGCATATGGAAAGCCTAAACAGCCGTCGAAAATGTACATCGAAGTGAACATGAATTTGTTTTTCCTTTAATTTTGTAGCATGGAAATGAAGAGTTTCTTCATAGGAAATTAGATCTTAGCAGAAATTTAAACAGATGCTTTTTAAGTTTGGTCAGTCAATTAAATAAAAAAAGACAGGTTTTTTCAACTGAAAGTAAGGAGCAACATTAAAACTTAAGACGGACAGAAATTATACGTATATGAGGTGGTTCTTCCCCCAGTCAATACCTCGCTCTTTACGCTAAAGTTTTTTTTAGTACTTTCAAAAGAGCTATCTATTCTAATTAAATGGCATTGTTGGTTCAGGGGTGTGTGATTCGAACAAAATTCAAACTTTAGCCTAAAGAGCGAGGTATTGACTAATTGGGAGAACCAATTTGGGTGAATTTGGTCACCCGATCAGTTTCGCCCTAATTCAACATTCACCCGATCAAAATTTTGAGATAGCCATTTTGTTCAGCATGGTAGAAAAATACAATAACTATGTCTTTGAGGATGACCGGGGAAGGTTTACAAGTTATGAACTTTGCCTAATGTTTATATATAGTATTGATTATTGGAAGCATACAGGAGTTTTCAGCGGGATGTTTTCTGGTAGTTGGTGGGGGTGGATCGGGGGTTACATGGCAGGATCTTTCCATGGGGGAAGGGACATTGCTATGAAGGGAGCGCCGGATTTCCTAGCATTATCTAAAAAAACGATTTCTGATCTTTTTTTTTAAATATTGTCTATATAATATTATTTGTCTATTCTCAAGATTGTAACATTTTTGGGTCTTTGCCCTATAGAAGCCCAAAGATTATGCAGATTTTCAATCCATTTATTAGAATATGGATGGGGGATTCTCCACATCCATCCATCCAAATATAGTACAACTAATTCTTAAGGAGAAAACCGAAAACAGTCGTAAAAATTGGTTGGTGAAAGGCATTTACAAATATTCCTTTTCCTAACCAATTAAACAAAAACTGTCAGCTATAGAACGAATTAAATGTACGAAAACTTTTTCCAGAGAGAAGTAAAGATCTACATTAAACAAGAGACGATCAGAAATAAGGTAAAATAATTGTTCCAGCGTAAAACAAAAATTAATCACTATCAATAAATAAATGAAACCCAGAACGAACATAAATTACAATAATTATCCAAGTCCAATCTAACACAAACAGGGATTACCGCAAAAAGGAGCAGGGCTAATCCCCCCCCCCCTTTGCCTTGTTGCCTTCTAAAGACTAGAGCGTGGTTTGAATGCAAATGCGTGGCTGAAAGCCACGCAGATGCGTGGCTGAAAGCAAAATGTATTTTAAATGTTTTCTCTTTTTTGACGTAAATAAATCAAAAATTACTAATTTTCAGCAATGAATATAGGTATATAATAAACTGTCAGTCAAGGCTTTTGTCCAGGGGTGTAGAGGGTTAGAACCTCCTTGAAATATTTCCCCGACTAATAAAACATAACAAAAACGCATATAAACAAATTGGCGATTTGTTTTTAAAGTTTTTTTTATTTGTTAAGATAAAGAAAAACGTGATTTTTCAGAATGTAGGGGGCATTAGCCTCCCCCCACATTTTTCGCCCGTGTTGTGGAGGGATGATATCTCAAGCAGTAATTGAACCGATTAAGGTTTTATTCAGTTAAAATGTCATTTCTTTGTTATAGGATGACAGTTTAAAAACGCATCATGTGAATTAAAATATATAATATATATAGTCAGTGAATTAAAAACTAAATATATATAATATATCTGGACTTATTGGAGTGAATTATTGGGTAGTAAATCATCTTAAAAACTTGGAATTATCATTCAAGTCCTTTTATTAAGCTTATTATATAAGCTTAATAAAAGCTTAAATTGTATTATATTCAAATTATATAATAAGCTTATTATATTCTATCACCTGAAACGGTATTTAGTTTCAAACCCTGCTTATTTGCTGCTTTATGACATCAATATTATTTTGGTGGTCATAATCTAACTGGCGCTTCCCCATAGAGAGAAAATGTCCAACCAAAACCTTGATAACTTTGTCGTTTTTGGTTTATCCAAAATTTGGTTCCATTGTAACTGAACCACTGTGCAACTGAACCCTCGTGCTACTGAACCCCCTTTAACTGAACCCTCGTGCAACTCCATCCCATTTAACTAAACCCCCGTGTAACTGAACCACCATGTAGCTGAGCCCCCGTGCAAGTGAATCACCGTACTTACATTGGGTAAAACACAAGTTTTACCCAATGTAAGTAAGAATCTTGACATGTTCAACCTTATTGGAATTGTTTGTTTTTTTTAAGTCTTTACATAAATTACTGTCAAGATGATTTATAAAAATGCTCACATAAAAAATTGCCGAAAATCATATGGAAGCCTTTTCAACACAAATGGATTTGTGTTTTTTTTTTTTTTTTCTAAGTTTTTAAGACACTTCTGGTGTGTAAATTCCTCTTTTTCCCGTTCCTTAGCACTTTTCAACAAAACTATAAAAAAACTCAAATAAAAGTTTCAAATTTAGAAACCTTATTTTCCACAGGGGGGGTAGGGTATTTTCCGCGGGGGTACTTTCCGAAGGAGGGGTATTTTTGGGGGGGTTAAACACCCCCCCCTCCCCATTAACTATATTCATTTATGTTATTTTACTGTGTTCATGGCCGTATATTTGGCTTTAAAATACACTTATTTGTCTATCTATCTAATATGCTGAATAATTGCACCAAACACATTTTGCATGCAGACCCATTATGATTACCCCCCGCCCCCTAATGTGCAAATCTATAGCGCAAATTTATTGCTAAAGTAACGAAGAAACTTTTAAAAAAAACCAGCGTGTTCTCAAAATTTACACAGCGTAAACTTGAGTGAGTGGCGCATAATACACGAGTACCAAAATTCCATCCCCCTACGGAAATTAAAAAAATTAAACTAAAATAAAATTATCAAATTTGGAAAGCCTTATTTTCCACGGGGGGTGTTTTTTTTTGGGGGGGGGGTATTCGCCTAGAACCAGTTTCACTACAAACAAGTGTTTGGATACTGCCTCCTTTCTTAACTGTAAATAAAAACCAAAAGCCTACTGCGTCATTGGCGCTTAACTGAAAACGAATTATATTATAAATATTTTCTTTTCCAGTTCTTACCCCATTGAAAATAAAATTAGAGTGAAATAAATTCTTGAACTGATGGATCTTTCAACAATTAATATCATTATACATCAAATATTCAATTTTATGTTGTTTATACTTTCCAAGACTGTTCAAGACGCATATAGTTTTCAGCAAAGCGCCAATGACGCAGTAGGTTTTAGACTTTTACAGTGAGAGAAGGAGGTAATACCTAAACTCTTGTTTGTAGTGATTTTTGTTCGTTTCAAGCTTGATTTGTATATTCAATTTAACTCTTTTTTCACTCTTCACTCTTTCTAAGATTTATTTATTAATTTACATTAATATCTATTGTATGTTTATTTGCATTGATTGTTTATTTAATTTCTGTTCGTTTTAAGTTTCATTTATACTTCTATAGGAAAATATTTTTTTTTCGTTTTAAGCTTGATATTCATATTCAATCTAAGCATTACTCGCTTTAAGATATATTTATTCATTTATATTATTACTTGTTGTATGTTTTTGCAATGATTGTTAATTTAATTTCTGTTCGTTTTGGGTTTCATTTATTCTTTAATAGTAATTTATAGTCGTTTTGAGTTTGAATTTTAAAAGGTATTTGTATCTGCTGAGCTTAAGTTTAAAATGGCCTTTACTTTTCTTTGAAAAACTTATTTTTCGGAAAGTTTTTTAATTAATTTTTGTTCGTTTTCGATTGCAAAAAGTTTCAAGTTTTTAAAAATCCTTATTTCAAAATCAAACTGTTTTTATCGGATGGCTTTAGGGAAAAAAATGCGTGGGGGGGGGGGGGCTAATTAACCTTCGGTCTCTATTGACACTTTAAAAGTGAACTAGAACTTTCTATTTTCAATCAAATGAGCCCTCTGAAGTTTATACGAGTATCCCTTCTATAAGAACCATATATATCCCCAGAGTATAACTTACAACGCCTGTCCCTGGGCCCTGGGGGGTTTTGTCGACCCCGGAGTTTTAATAACTTTTGACCCTTAACAAGGGCACTAGAACTCTCGATTTCCAATCGAATGAGCCCCCTTTGAAGTTTCTATGACGACCCCTTCCATATGAAGTGCCTCTGGGGAAAAATTAATAAATAATAAAACATGGGAGCCGTATGGCCTTTACTATAGGCAACGCTATAGCGTTGCCTCTGATATATAGGATATCGCAGTACATGCCAATTAGCTGGAACCCACGCAAGAAGTGAATTTTGGTTAATGCTAATGAAATAAAACAAAATAGGATGAAAATATAATAGTTTAGAAACAAATTTCGGCTATATATTTGCACATTGGGGGTAGGGGGTAAAGCATAGCCTATATTAAATACGCAACCTAACCTAGGTACCTTTTTCCCCCCTAAACCCCAAAAACAAAAGTTTAAATATTGTAAACGCAGTGACAAACCACGGTCTGCAATCCAATTATCTATTGAAAAAACCCGTTTGACTAGTTTCTTAAACATCTTTCCTATATAATCTATCGCTTGGGTTCCAGCTAATTGACAAGGACCGACATCGCTTATATGCCCTTTCGAAAACCTGCGTGCAAGTAATATTTTTGTTTAATTAAAACACCCTCTAAACGTTCCTTAAAAGTTTCGCTTTAATACTCTTAGCGTTATTAGTTACAGTAATCGTAGTAGTAATATTAGTAGCATGTATATGGAGCCTTCTGGCTAGTTTGAAGTCCCCCACCCACAACTTATCCTGAAAGGTCTAACTTATTAATGGAAGCCGTTCTTGAGATATTTCTGTGTAACCCTTTTAAGAATGTCCATAATCAATTTAATTCAGTTCAATATCCGCCGAAATATTCCTTGACAGCTTCACCTTAATACCCTTAGCTTGCGTACTAGTAGTAGTATGCACATAGCACCTTTTATTGTCTTCCACACACCAAACTGTCCTTAGGATATTGCTGATGCGCCCTTTGGAAACCTGTATACAGATGGCTTGATGTGATTCAGTTCACCTTCCACCCTCAATATTCCCTGAAAATTCCACCTTTACACCGTTCATTACCGTTAGGAACAGCTGCAATGGTAGTCACAGTAATAGTAGTAGTATTAATAGTAATAGCACTAGTGCTAGTAGCAATAGTAGTATTAACATATTGCCTTTTGGTCAGCTGAAGATTCCTCTCATCAAGTTCTAGAAGTTTCAACTTAATACAATTAGCTGTTGCTGTCCCATTGCTGATATATCCTTTTGATAACCTATATGTTCATGTAGTTGCTTAATTTTCATCTTAATACTTTTAGCTTACAAGTGGTTGCAATAGAAGTAGCAGTCGAACTAGTAGTAGTAGTAGTTGTCTTAGTAGCAGTAGTAGTAAATGTAATTAAAATAGCAATAGCATTAGCAGTAGCGTGCACAGGGCCAGAGTTAAAGCTTTGACGCTTAAGAACCAAGCGTTTTTGCCGCTCCGTTTTTGCAAGATTTTCGGGGTTATTCCCAAAAATTTGGGGCTCATGGAAGCAATTAACAGAACACAACTGATGAGCGAAAAGTGATGAAAGAGAGGGGTAATACCGAGCTCTCAGCTACCATTCTTGGGAGACATTTGACGGTTTATAAGTGACCATGGAATTCTTGTGTTGTTTTAAACTCACTTTTCTGTGAATAGGCTGCGCGGCGGCAGAGTGCACCTGGCGACGATAAATCACATCAGTCCAGTTTTTGTCAGGAAAAAGTTACTTAGTGATAATTTATTGCTCCCCCTGGCATTATGCGCCCCTAGGTCCGGGCCTAGGGATTTAGTGGTAAATCTCATATTTCCTTTTAAAAATAGCGTGCCCATATTTCCTTTTCGTGAATTGACTTTCCTTTTAAGCACTCTCTGAAAGCTCCAACTTAATACACAAATCCCTTTTTGAGATACGCAATTTTGAAAATCTGCATGCACATAGTGTCTTTTGATTTAGTTCAAGTTCCACTTCAAATAACCCATTCTGTCAAATTTTCAACTTGATTAGCGTAGCCTTAATAGTGCTAGTTTTAATAGTAGCAGAGGTCGTAGTAGGAGCAGTTGAGGTTTTTATAGAAGGGATGGTCGTAAAAACTTTGAAGGAGGCTCATTTGATTGGAAATTGAAAGCTCAAGTTAAATTTTGAAGAATCAAAGGTAATCACAGGACAATCAGCCTTTCCCTCTTAACCGACATCCCCCCCAAATACATCCGATAAAAAAAAATAAACATTTTGTTCAAAATAGTCTGAAGATCAAATAACCATGCCTTTGGGGTTAACAACCCCACCAGCAGCATCTGGGGCAAGGGCTGTAAGTTAAGCTAGTTGCTCATTGCTAACACACAAGGTTTTTGTAGAAAAAATTTTGTATAAACTTTTGGGGGGGGGGGGCTCATTCGATTGGAAATCAAAATTTCCAGTGCACTTTTTCAGAGTTAAAAGTGATTGGAGGGCTTCCACCCCATCCTATTTTTACCCCAAATACATCCGATCTAAATCTTGGGACGGCCATTTTATTTAAAACAGTTCAAAGGTTAAATAACAATACCATAGTTAAATAACTATACCATAGTTAAATAACTATGGTTCATAACCCTCAGCCTCTGATGCAAGGGCTGTAAGTTATACAAGTTGCCTATTGTTAACATATATGTTTTTTTATCAAGAAAAGATGGCATGTTTGATCCTTTAAATAAAAAAAAGCATGCAGCATTAAGGTCAAACCTTAGGGAAATGTCAAGAAGAATGCCAAAGACAATCAAAAAGCATTTATTCCTTTATTGGTTGTGAAAAGGAAATACCAGGAACATTTACAATGGTTGATGGTATCAGCCGGCAGATTGTTTGGAAAATATTTAGGAGCATCTTCAACTAAATCAAGAGGTACAATGTGCATCCAGTTTTAAAAGCCGTTGTATCTGCAATGTGTCAAGAACAGCTAAGGGTATAAACCTGAGGATATGAAGTTAAAACTTTGAGGGCAAGTTGAAGGAATGTTGAAAAAAAGGCTGGAGTGCAACCAGTCCCCCTCCCATGTCCTTTTTAGTTGCAATCTCCTCAAGGACATCTGATCAAGATTCGTTATCTAGATTCACAAAGGTCAAATATTTTCAACACATATATTTATTACTTAACGTCCAAAAGGTCTGATTCACCTGAAAAACAGAGTAATAAATCAGCTTTAATGGTTTGTGACATCGGATCTTCTTTTTCTTTTGCAAAAATAAAACAAAGCTTTTTCGTGAATACTTTTGACAGGCGTTTATATCATGAATTTAGGAAACAAACAATTCCAACAAGGTTGAACATGTAAAGATTCTAACTTGTGTTTTACCCAATGTAAGTACGGTGGTTGAGTTGCACGAGGGTTCAGCTGCACGGTGGTTCAGTCGCACGGTGGTTCAGTCGCACGGTGCTTCAGTCGCACGGTGGTTCAGTTTACACGGTGGTTCAGTTACACGTACATCCCGAAATTTAATAGATAGATACATAAATACGTTGACAGATACATCTTTACTAGATGCTATCACATTACATCTTACTGTGATGTGGTCCAAGCTACCTTCACTGAGCCATTAAAACTACATCTGATCTTGAATAATTCGATGGATGCAATTGTCAATGCAATACCCTTGCGTATTTTAATGGATAAAAGCTGTTCGATGGTGAAACTTTTTGGGTTTTAGATGGCACCAAAAGACACATTTGGCCAAAATTGGCACATATGGCAACATTGCTCGTAGCCATACGCTGGACAATTTTCTTTTCCAGAGACACGAAATCGCTTAGCATTTTATCCAGCTAACGCATGCAAGAATACTTCTTAAATGCTGCAGAATTCACTGATTCGATTCTAAAAATCGAAGTTTGGTAAAAAAAAAAAAAAAAGAGTCATAAATGGCTGCAGAAACTTCGGTTGTAAATTCAAGGTACATTAAACCCTAAAAGTACTTTAGATGTGAGACGGCTACTCAACCCCGTTGCCAAAAGTTTTCCTTAGGATAATAGATAAAATAAATTACACATTCCAAAAGGAGGATTTTTCCATGGGTCCGAAATCACTGCCATCTACTTTTGCAAACCATTTTAGTTTTTGATTCTGATAAGCATGTGATTTCAGTTGCTTTATTCTTTCATTGCTAGAGGACAGTGGCGCAAATTCTCAAAATCTTTCGAAGGGAGTGTGTTTTCCAAATCTGGGGGGGGGGGCTATTTTTTTAATGAAAGGCCCAAAAAGAGGGGTTTTACAATGAAAAGACCATTTTTCGAAATTTAAGGGCAAATCCTCATCCTCCAAATGCTGTCAGTGCCAAAAAAAATTGGGGTTTCCTTTTCCTTCTTAGTAGTAATATTAGAAAGTGACTCCTCGGGAAGAAAATCGGTTTTTGAGCTAAAAAAGACACAATTTTCCTTTTAACGATGATCGACGCTCCTTGAAGAGCTGATGAATATATCTTTGTAGAAAAACATACATCTTTATAGAAAAATTGTTCCGCTAGATACACCATTATGGAAATTTGAAGGGACTGACAACTTTTTGTAGCGCTGCACAACGGAAACGAAAATAGATGATGATTGCTCAGAAAAAAGCTTAGAACTGATTTGTTGGGGGGAGGAACAAGATGAAGGTACGCGTTGGCCCACGGCTTCTCGTCACCCTGCCAACCTTTTAGTAATAATATAGACATGCCACACCTTTTTTGAACCGAATTTTACAAGTATCTTCAGTTAGTATTATGAAAAGGCACCAAGTAGGCACATTGCCCTTCTAATACCCCCCCCCCCACCCTGTCATCATTCAATTGCATTCTTTTCACTATAGAGACAGGTGTATTGCACCTTGTTGGAAGAGGAGTCATGCAAGGATTTTCAATTCAAATTATTGGAGGCATAAAGTGCTCTTGACACATCCAGCACTCCCGCTACTTCCTTCACAAAATTGTTAGCTGGAAGGTTGGCATGATCTATCCGCTTTGATTGAGAAATACACAAACAGTCATGTCACATATAGTTTGAATGGACACTTGGAAGGACTTTCAATCTGTATGATAGGAGGACAAAGTGGGGTTATGACCTTCTAAAAACGGCCCCGTCTTCATACACATGTGCAGGGGGGGGGGGACCTCTGGGATCACCCATCCTGAATTTTCCTGAATTTCTCGGTACTTCTTATTCAAACTATAAAATGGTTTTCTTGTTATCCACCCTCTCCCCGAGTAAATTCTCCTGCTCATCACTTTTGCCAGCCTGAAGTTGGACATGTTGTGCCAGTTTTTAATTATATCCATTGGAGGTTTGAAGCAGGGCCACGACCCCTCCAACATTCCCTACCCCTCTATGGGCTCTATCATGGTAGAAACATTGGTATGTTGTACCTTGTTGAAATTATAAATGAGTAATGATTATAGGCACAAATCAGGCCCAGGGCCGCTCTAACAATACTCTGGAGGCTGGTCTACAGTAAAGTTGTCTGAATCGATGAAATAAAGAAGTAAAACGACTCATTATGCACATGAAGCAATATTATTTACAAATGATAGACCAGTCAAAGTGCGAGGATCGCTGGGTTTCAGAATTCAGTGAGGAAAGAGTTATTCGCGCGGTTGGAGGTAATATCAAACTAGAGTGTCACTTTTAGCATTCAATGCCACATTTATGGTGGACAGGAATACCACTATGAAGCACTACAGGGGCTCAGTTGTAACTTTATAGCTTAGAATATGAGAGAGAAAACACTTGGAGATACGTTTTTATTTTCTTCTAATCTGAGAGAAATTTGCTGATGTTTCATAGCTCTAAATAAACCTATATTGCAGCTGGAAAAACTTAGGCAGTGGTGGAACCAAATATCCTGGTTTATATAAGTTCCGTTTAATTGGTGAATTCTTTCAATATATCATGCATAGATTAGGTCATAAACTAGAATTATATCTGTGAGGGCTAACTGCAGGATGCGAAGGTTCGTGTGAGCGGAGAAAGGAGAAAAAACTGATGACGGATAAACAGATGATTTGTGCTTCCTTATCATCCTGGTGGTTCCACTGTGCTGTATCCTTTGCTTTAGAATTCTCAGAAGAATGTTTTTCACCAAAAAGCTTTTTAATTGGAAGTATATTAAATATAGTAGCTGCTTGCGAACTAAATATGGTACAAAGTTCCCCAAGAAGTCCAGTTGCAGTGGTGGTAAGAGAATCAACCCTGTGTGGGTTTCCGGGAACCGACACTGGAAATCCAATGATAAAAGGAAAATAAGCACAAAAATTTTGGAAGATGGGTCTCTCACTTAAGATGTTTTGCTATCAACCGGCAATTTTACAAACATAATCATTTGCACCACTGTTCAATCTCCAAATGCCATAAAATGATATATGATGACTGTTCAATCAGTTTTATCCGATATCATAGCGCAAAATTATTCAAATCCGAGTGTTCACCAACAACAATTCATTGGTTGAGGTACGCAGAAACATGATATTAGGTGTGTAATTTCAAAACCCATGATTCAAACAGATTCTAGAAACCTTAGTACATAAACAAGAAGTAACAAAAAAAACAGTTGACTGGGATTTGCGAAATGAAGAAACTTCCAGTTTTACTTTCCTCCCTCCTTTTTTTTTTTTTTTTTTAATCTTAGACTCAAAATCGGCCTATAAATTTGACCAACAACGTTCAGTTTTAGTGATGATTTTTACCGTCCATCTTCGCAGCAATTTTTGTTTAAACTACACACCAATTTTTTGTCAGTTTAGCAGTACAACTGCAGACAAGAACAGATCCAGGGTTTCGGCTCGGAAGGGGGGATACAATTTTTTTAAACGCCTCAAAAATTTGCTTATATGAATTCTTATTACATTTTTACAAGTCGGACAAGTTTTTTTTCTTAAGTGGGGATTCAAACCCGATCCCCTGCCTCTGAATTTGGTGTTGACTGTAGACCAGTGGTTCCCAACCCATTTTGGGGGAAGCCCCACCTAGGCATTTCTAAAATCCCGATGCTAACCTCATGATATTTATATTTTGTTGTTTAAAATTTTCACCTTAGGGAAGCTTAAAAGGCCATTAACTTGGTATGTTTTTTGGGACATCCTCTAGGCATATTTTACACTAATGAAAAATATTGTCTGAATACAACTCCTTTTAAACAATGTATAACGTCATTGCAATACTATTATGTCTCTTTTTTACCCTTTAAATGCATTTGAATGTGTCATCATTCGTATGGAAAATGTTTATTTCTTCAAAATAAGGCTCTAAAGTATAGTCAGCTGAAGGGAGCACATTCTAAAGTATAGTGAGCCGAAAGGGGTACATCCTGCCCATGACCCACCAAAATATTGCTATGGCCCACCAATAGGGCCTGCGCCCCACGTTGGGAATCACGGCTGTAGACATTTAATAATCCTTGCTATTTCAACTCCACCTTTTACTTGAAGAGTAAAAGAGAAGAGAAGAAGATAATAAACTGCAAAAGAAGAGAAGAAGATAAACTACAATACTTAAAAACTTCACAAGAGCAGAATAAATAAAGGAAAGGAAACACAATCAAGACAGGAAAACATGAGAAAATGAAACTATTTACGAAAAGAAGCGGATAGGACGGTGGAACAGATCAAGACTTATTAAATAATTTAGAACTTAATATTTGAAATGTTTGAATAATATATGTTGCTGAATATAATGAAATTAAATTACTATTGCGGACAGATAGGGAAAGATATGTCAGAAATTAAAATACCAGTAATAGTCTATCTTGATCCGTTCTAAATCACAAACGTAAAATTTTCCTGTCTTGATTCATTCTAAGCTAAAATAATAAGCGTTCAAGATAATTTTAATTTTTTTTTAATATGTTCAAAATAATTTTGAATAAAAATAGTTTTAGATAAAAATAGTTGAAGGTTTCGATGCCTTAAACAATCATCCTATCTCGTCGATTATTATAAATTTTTACTCTATGGGGCTTAATTATTTAGAATCGAATGGGCAGTCTTGCCATAACTTGTAGAGCTTGGACAAGAGATGTGAATAAACGACAGAAAATAAAAACCTACACTAACTTCCCCGGGAAGCTAAGAAAAACCATTTTACTTCTCCGTCTTGTGTCAGAATTAGAGATATTCAGTTTTAATGAAAGTTATACCGTTAGAAAGGGGGGATTTTGTTTTTTATAGTAAACAGAGCAAAATTGTCTTTTTTTTTAATTCAGAAAAGGGCAGTACCTAAAAACGTTCTAGCATGCTAACTAGGAAAACACCAAAAATCAGCTCAAAAGAAATGTCATTTGATCAATTTCGCAGCTTAAGAAGTTTCCTGTGATGCAATTCGCTCTTACTGAGAGCCTATCCGACACAATTTCCTTGTCTTTTCAATCAAATCACAAATTCTCAATAGCTTTCAATGACAACTAGTCCCGTGAGAAAATTTCCTAATTGACCGTTTGTCTTTGAACGGGAAGCCGACGTTGAGGCTCGCAAAATAAATCTCAAGGTATCAATCCTCTTAAGCAAAAATGTCCTCTCCATGGCCAGCGCTATTTCCGAGGTGACGAAAATCATCAACTGAATAATATACCAAACCACCAAATTGGTCATTCCAACTAAAAACATTTTCATGGATAAAACCTAATATAGGTTCTTAATTTACTTCTACTCCTCTATAACTCCCTCTTTTCAATTCCAGCGCAGATAACTATATATCTAGAACATATAGAACATGATGCGACACGTTTATATGCTGCTCCTGACCCCACAGAAAACGCTCTTGATGAAATTTCTCATGAACTATTCAGTGCACCAATTGGAGCGGGGCATTTACTCCCCCTAGATTGTGAAAAATACGCTTTCTTGGTATTCCCATTGAAAAAATGTCTTTTTTTATTTTTAATTAAAAGAGTTAGAAAAAAATTGCACCCCACCAAAATTTTGAAGAGCACATTTACCCCCACCCCCATATTTTCGTAGTTTGACGTTACCGAAATCGTAGAGCAAAAATATATATATATATATATATATATATATATATAATATATATATATATATATATATATATATATATATATATATATATATATATATATATATATATATATATATATATATATATATATACTATATATATATATATATATATATATATATATATATATATATATTTAATGTCTTCTTGTTTCTCAAGAGGGGCCATTACCACTGCCTCTTTGATGTCCAAAATGCCTTCAGTGAGCCTTTAAGAGTGTATAAGATGAGTAAGGTTGCCACCCATATCCAGCTTGGACCACTATTGCAAATCTCGTATCCACCTCCCCTTTCCTTTCTGTTTACCATTGTAGTACCAACGAGTCTGAAATTCTTTTTTCAAGGAATCTGCCCTTTTGCATTAGAATATTTTTCAAAATCTGTAGAAACAATGCTTTCAAAACAACAAATATAAACATTTTTTAGGTCAAAATTTATATTCTTAAAAACAACTTTTAAATTCAACAGACACAATCAAATATACAATTTTAAATTAGTAAACCCCAACAATATAACTCCATATAACTTACAAGAGCTTGACCGACGGCTAACAATCTAAAGAACAATTAAGGGCATAAAGTATCCCCTAGATCACGTAAATTGACAAGAAATTTAAAATCAATAATATATTAGATTATTCAAACAAGAGCTTCATTGATGATAAGCGGTTCATAATCTGAATAATCAAGAAGTGGCAAAAACAGCAACCCTAGCAACTAGTGATATATATGACGGATTTGAACAATATTTTGGGTCACAGGCAGATAAATAAAAAAAATTACTTATCAAATATATAATATAAAGCAAGTACGTGTTTTCAAATGTATCAAGTAAAGTTATGAATTACTTTAGGATTTTTACCATTTTGTGCATTTTTAGTATTTGCTAAGTTTTCTTTATACAAAAAAAAGAAACCAAGTGTATTATTGTAGAACAGCGCTTTAGTCTATTTCCATAGGACATGGTTGCCACGTTTTCATGGACCATACAAGCCTGAAGTGCGAAAAAAATTAGCACCGATTAAACTTATTATACTCATTATTTTCAAATTCAACTTGTTTGTTACTTAGTTGGGCTAAATCTATTAGCTCGATTGCATAAACTAACTTTTCTTGGCCACACTACTTCAAATGCGAGATATATTTGAATTTAACATCCAAAAAAGTTCTGGAACTTTCTGTGGAGAACTAAAAATGTTTTATTTCGTCGGCGGTAAGCAGACGAGTTGAGAAGTTAAGTTATCAAGAGTTCTTGTAGTTAATTCAAAAACTTGATAAATATTTTTTTGTTCCTTCAGACAGTAAATATGGTGCGAACTCGTTTCAACCTTTTACGTGGAAAAGCTTATTATAGGGAATTATGAAGGTGAACTCTTCTTTTGAAGATGTCGAAAAGGGCACAAAATATTTTTGGATTAAATTTGCCATATTCTAGCTAAAATGTCCAACCCAACTGGCAAATGTTCAAAAGAGACTGCGAAAAAGATGGAAAAGAAAAGTCAACTCAAGACAATCGTCCCTTTAGTCAAGCTCAATTGAATATGTCAAAACTACTAAAAATAATAATTATAAGCAGGTAGATATGCTACGACCATAATGAAAGAAGTAAATAAATAGCAGATTATTCGCATTCATTGGAAACTATTGACAAAAAATATTTATACAACTGGGTGATTCTTAGCGTATACCTATAAGGAAACATGATGAATAAAACTGAACTGACAAAGATGTACGAGCCCGATTGCACTAATTCAAAAGCCGTTAAGTCACAAGACGTAACATTTACAAAGAAGTTAAAATATTTTTTTTGTTTCTTAGACTGTTAATAATGACTAATTGTTAGGCCATCCATCTGGACCAAACGAAGAGCAGGTCGTCTTCGAATGAAATGGGAAGAGGTCACAAAAGACGGAAATTTGAGCTCCACTCTTCTTTTGAGGATATCGAAAAGGGCACAAAATATTTTTGGATTAAGTTCGCCATATTCTAGCTAAAATGTCCAACCCAACTGGCAAACGTCCAAAAAGACTACGAAAAAGATGGAAAAGCAAAGTCAACTCAAGACAATCGTCCCTTTAGTCAAGCTCAATTGAAGATAACAAAACTACTAATAATAATAATTATAAGATGGGAGAGGGTAAAGAGTGATTGAAGCTCTAAATAAACTACGCATGAGCACGAGCACCTTGTTGACCTCGCGTGGTTTGGTGCAGAAGAGAGAGAAGTAGTAGTAGTAGTTTGAATAGGGTTCGCTTTTTTAGGTCTCCAAGGCGTTCTAATTATTACTGCGAGACAAAACTAACTACATTCAGAGCCAAATAAAATACTCGACAACTGATAGGGGTGCTCAGGTTAGGGGGTGGAACAAGTATTATTTAAAAGAAATATCATATAAACGTTCTTGAGTTACTGCAGGTGATTCGTCTGAAAACCATACAAAAACAATTAAATGGAAAAAAAAAATTAAGGTTGAGATTGATTTTTGAGTAGTGTTTCAACCAAATCGAAAGTATAGTTTTCTTTTTTTACCATAGTCAAAAAGAAAAATTTAAAAAAAATAAAAAAGGGAGGAAAATTATAACACTGACAGATAAGTAAAGAGGCATATTTCCACAGAGCCGGAGTCTAAACTGGATGCATTGTTACAATTTCTTTGTACAAACTGTAAACCATTAACCACTTTGTGTTTTGTTCTGCTTAAAAACAACTAAGCAAAAAATTTCGTATCTTAACAATATTCAAAGCTTATTGGCTAATAGTTAAAGCTAAACAAAAATAACCCTTGGTCACGTGTCACAATTAATCTGCTAGATGCTACACCTCACTATGAGGTGTAGCATCGTGAGGTGGAAAATCACCTCATGATGAGGTGATTTTAATAAGAGATATTAGACAGTAAAAAAAAAAAAAATAAAACGTTCCTCTTTGGGTTACATGCTTGTATTTTACAGCAAGAATTACATATATAAGATGGAATAAAATTTCCCAAGTAACGCAGTTTGGTTACGTATAAAATTTTTGCGATTTCCCAAAAATGTTCCTGTACAGCCGACAAGAAAATAACAATACAGGATCAAAGAATAAAAATTTAAAGCAAATAAAGAATAAAGAAAAAATAATAAAAGTTGATTTTTTAAAAAGAAATAAATTAAGAATAATATGTCAAGAAGAAATTAACTCTGAAGAATAAGAGGAAATAAAAAGTGTCAACAACAACAAAATAAAATACAAATAATGCAAAGACACAAAATCAAAAGTAAATAAGGAATAAAGATTAAGTTGATTAAGACATTAATAAAGTGTCTTTTACACAGCAGAGATCTCTCAACCAACCAGCTTTCTATTAAGTTATTTTAATTTATTAAGTCTTAATTTTGTCTATAGATATAACACCCACGCAGTTTTGATGCATCCGGTTCATGACATCGACACATGCCTTGAAATTCTATCGTGTCTGCGTGACCCTAAGGTTACAGTGTTTTTCCACCCAGATGACTGTTTTGTTCACATTTTGCGCATCGTGAGTTCGAAGGCAGAAAAAATGGTGACACGTGTATTAAGCAAGGGTTAGATACTGTTACACCCCAATTGGCAATATCCTACTTCAGAACCACTAAATGGATGAATTCGTATTACTTCTTAGCAGGTACACACGCGGGAGGAAGGGGGGGGGGGATCCTCCCCCATACATTCATGGACTGTCCGGGCCCACTGAAATCTATAATTTTTTGAATTTCAGGGCCCTTTTTATTCAAGCTGTCTTATTCACGCTAATCTAAAAACTAAATGCAATTCCAGGCCCTGTGACATGTGGAATAGAACCCCAGATCTTGTACTGCCAAGCGGAGATGTAAGACCCCGACCATAACAGGGTTTATAGAAGAATTTGAACAGACGGTTAGAGTTTTCTATCTGAATTTTCTAGAGTTTTCTAATAGCCTCGATGGCGGATATCGAACTAAATGTTTTTTTTTTTTGGGGGGGGGGGCACCAATACAAAATTTGTCTTCATAATCGGTATTTTTCGGCCCTCCGATCTTGTAATGGTGCAACTTTCAACCTTCTGGGGGGAGGGAGCACGTGCCCTTAAAAAATCCTGCATATATACATCCCTGAGCTAGCCTCATTGTAAAAAGGGCATTTGCAACTTTTTGAAAAATTGTCAAATTCTGGAGTAAATAGTTGCTAAAACATGTCACTATATAAATTTAATACCATTTTACAGTTATTCTCATTTAATTCACTCAAAAATTTGCTTAAAGCGCACTATTTATAACAGCTGCTCAATTAGCTGTGAAATATCATACCATAAATATAGTTATCCTGTGTTGCCTCCTCATAGGAGCCACATGCTTCGTGCACTGACGATTTAACATAAAGTAGGGGGTGATGAGTGGAAGAAAACTCATATTATTACCAACTGAACTCGTAACTCTTAAGCAGATTTAACCAGCATTGCCAATAATATTTTATCTAAGTATTCTAAAGCTGGCTAAAAATGCGTATCGGTAAGGTGTATTTTTATACATAAAGTTAAAACGCATCTAGCACTGAAATAGAAGACCCTTAAAGCATTATTTTGACAAGAATAATGTTTGGGTGGCAACAAAACTCTACAAATACATCCCCACCCCTGATTGGTACAAAAAGATAACTAGATTTTGATCGGGGGAAGGGTTTAAAGCCATTGTAGGCAAGGTAAAGAAATTCAACCGAGAAAAGTAATTTCGGTGGGAAGGGTCAAATTTTGGTATGGCCTTGATTATAAAATAATTAATTGAGATTATAAAATAATTAATTCAAATAATTATTTGAATTCGGAGCAAAAGAAAACTATGACTTTTAGCCAGTATTTTAAGTTGGGGCTCTTCATTTAATTTTAGCTATTCATTTTTAGCTCTACTTCATACATTAGCTCTTAATTTTAATTTGGGTCTTCATTTAATCTTATGCCATGAAAACCTTCTGGGAGTCACCTCTTCATAAGACGTGAAAAAAGCTGACTCGCAAAGCTAATTCAGTCAAGGAGGGAAAAAGGAATTTCGGACATTCACGGGTGACTGTCGATATTAACCAGATTTCGACATTCACTGTAACATATATATATATAATATATATATTATAATATATATATATATATATATATATATATATAATATATATATATTATATATATATATATATATATATATATATATAATTTTATGAAGTTCCAGAATGAAATCAAGACTGAATAAATAAAACACTGGACGGCTTCTAGAAATACTTAGTTTGTGAGTTCCTTAGTTAGTTGGTAACAATAATAAGTCAACCCTTCTCGGTTTGATTAGATCTTGAGGTCATGCTAGTAAATATCAAACAAACTGTTGCTTCTTAAGCCACACATTCAAATTGACCACGGAGAAGCCAAGGTAGCCAAGGATTCCCTGTTGTGATGCATTAAACTTTTCTTTTATTCATTAAAAAAAAAAAAAAAAAAAATATTTATTACAAAACCGAAATATATACTATCATATATACTATCTATAAAATTTACCATTCCTTTTTTTGTTTTTAAAGACACATTTTGTTTTTACAATATATATATATATATATATATATATATATATATATATATATATATATATATATATATATATATATATATATATATATATATATAGATATTTATTATATATATATATATATATATATATATATATATATATATATATATATATATATATTTACGTCAAAATAGGCAATTTGTCAAAGACAGTTCATTCACGATTTTCAACATGAGTTCTAAAATCTCGAATTAAAAGAAAAAAAGTGGATATAAAAAGTTGACTTATTTATTTACCTTAAATATTATTAGATATTTAATTACAATTAATATTTAATCATTTAATTAATCGATTGTTATAAAATATTTAATAATATGTTTAATATCATTTATCTGAAAAGGAGAAGAAATTCATAGCTAGATATTTAGGTAACGAGGTTTTGTTACCTAATTTTAATAATAATTGTTGCCGCACTCTTCAGTTTTAAGAATTGGTGCCAACTGATGAATGCTATTCTTGTCTAAACTATAGTCTATAAGAAAGTATAATTTAGTGCAAACCCTTTGTTGAAGGGGTTTAGAATTTTACTGGGATTCGGATTAGACCAATCGATCCAAAGCCCTCATTTGACTGGGAGGGATTCACACCTCAATTTGAATAATTAACAAATGGCCGGAGGATATATTGATTAATAACTTCTTTTGCATCTTCATTTAAAACATGGAAAAAAAAAAATTAGAAAAACAAAATTTGTAAAATGTTGCTAAGTTCTGCAAGCTATTCAAAATTATACTATAATCTATAAGAAACTATAATCTATAAAAAAAAAATTTAATTTAATATAAACACTTATTGAAGAGCGTTTGAATTTTACTGGGATGTGCATTGAACTAATCGATGCAATGCGCTCGTTTCAAAAGGGTGGATATAGATACATGGTATAGAGCACTATACATAGGATATTAGATCTCAGTTTGATTAAACAATTAAACATGTTTATATTTTGTTTATAGATTACCGCTGCCATTATTTGTGGTCAACAGGGAAAATCCAGTAAAAATTTTGAACTGTTGTCGATTTTTATATAAGCTGTTGTGTATTTTTTGTAGATTTTTATAGGCTAGTGTAGATTTTTCTCTAAGCTGCTTATCTTAACTTTTTATCCAACATGGTATACTTTTTATCTAAGCTTAGTGATGTAGATTATTGTGCAGATCGTTGGTAGATTACTATGTTAAACATAATCTTATAATCTAACTCGAAGCAGCAATTTAACTCGTGAAGATATGTTTTTGACAATTTCTAAATTATAAAATACAAATAACAATTACTTTTGAAAGAGTATAGAAAAAAAAATCTTATTATAGGCAAAACTAATTTAAAACAAAACTTAGAAAAAAATTATATATGTTATTTTCAATTCTAGAAAAGATTACGAATTTAGAAAACTTTCTCTTTCTCTTGGCTATTTCAATTTATGAAGTTTTTAGGCCAACACCACATTTTCATCAGTGTTGCCAAGTTGAATCGTCAAAATATACAAGCAAACACTAATTAAAAAAAAGATTATTATTTTTTTATTATTGCTTTCAAATGTAGGAAATATTACTAATTTGGAGAACCTTGGCATAACCTTTACGTGGCATTCAGATCTTCAAAAATAGTAAAAACAAAAGTGAGACGCAAGATGGCAGTGTGTAAATTTTAGCCAGCCTTGGGCAGCTTAATTTGAGCACAATTTTCGACTAAAAATCTAACTGCTAAGCTAGACATAATCAATATAATATGATTTAAACAAAAACAACTCGAATATGGAGTAAAAATAGGATCTGTTCCTCGCCAGTGCTTGGACTTCAAAGAAACAACTGGCAAGAAATTCCCAGCATTTTATAGATTTCCACCAATACAAAAAGTAATTATACAACAAAACATTGTATAATTATACAGCAATTAAACATTGTATAATTATACAACAGAACAAAAGTAATTATACAACAAAACATTGATTTCCAGATGTCCCAAACCATAATAAATAAAGCAGAAACAAAATCACTGCAATATGAAATTGTTGAAACAGGGTCGCACTCAAAAGCCTTTTTAGTCATACCAAGATTCTTGAAGACAAAACAAAAATCTCTTAACAATATTCCGATCAATCCCCTCAGAGAATAAATAAAAACGAATCAAAAATATATATGAAACCCATTCATTCATAGAACAAAAGCAGCTTAATGAAACAGCAACTAGCAGTTCAGTTATGTACAGAACGACTTCCACTAGAAAAACCTTCCATACCAAAGATACCCCTGGAACTCGGTATTGACACAGTTTTATCCTTGTATATTTGTTTCTTGTATTTCGTCTGTAACGATAATAAATATTGTCACAAAATTTGTCATCTGTGAAAATTCAAGTCCCACTAAAAAGTCACAAGACCCGGTATCAAGTTACTTTTTACGTTAACATCCACGAAATAAAATTAAATCATTTAGTCATTATTTTAAGCTTTAAGCCTTTTTTTTGCCTAGTATATATCCGTTTCTTGTATTTTATGAAAAATTTCTAGCGCCAAATTGCATTTATTATGTACCCTATATAACAGCCTTTACATAAACGTTTGTCAGCACTAAAATCCGTGCAATAAAATTATATTTTTCAGTTATTATTTTAAGCATTAAGCCTAATTTCAGTTTCAGTGTAGTTTTGAGTCAAGTATATTTCTGCTTCTCCTATTTTACCTGTCGATAATGGCAATTATTACAAGAATTTGTCACTAGTGGGAATTGAAGCCGCGATATCTGATATAAAATAGATCTGATAAAAAATTATATAATATAAAATTGCCTTCAGCACTAAAATCCGTGCAACAGAACTACTTAGTTATTATTCATCAAATGAGTTACATTATTATTGTCAGTACTCTGATGCGACAAGCTGTGTTGAGCGTAATTTCAGTGCTTAGACCCTAACTAAGGGTGCTTAGACCTTTAGACCCTATATATGTCAGGTTCTCTCGACATAATGTCAACGTCTTGTCGTTTTACTACCTATAGTGCATTTACTAGCGCGCATCTACTATCTAGTGGAGAACAAGGCTATTGCCATGATGGCAGTATCATGAAAAGCTGCCACGTCAATCCACTCTTATGACCGCGCGGTGGATAAAACATTCTAGGGACTGTTTTAAAATCTGTCACTTCCAAGGTCTTTTCTTTCGGAGAGTCGAACCCTCGAGAAAAATATACCCTCCCTGATACCGAAGTACCACCAGAAGCTTTGTTTTTACGAAGATTCAGATGTGAGCGTTTCTGATTCACCTCGTTTGACATGCTTTTCAATGTCGTCGTCCTTCTGAAAGGGCCACCCCACCCCCACCACCTAAGCAATAATATGTCGATAACAATTGAATGAACAGCGCGCTGGATAAGAAACATCGGGTGCTGCTGCTCAAACCTACCATTTTCAAGGCCCAGAGAGTGCAACCCACGAGGTAATAACGTATCTTTGCGGTGCTTTGGCCTAGGGTAGTTACGTGTCGGGATGAGTTGCTAGTAGTAGTGCTGTTGTTTGGACGTTATATTTTTTCTTAATTTTTAAAATATAGATAAAATAGATTTAATATATGTTTTTTTTTTCTTCATTTACAGCGCTTATGCTACAAAGCGCTTATGCTTTCGGAATGCGCGGAAAATATAATAACATATTCCTTTTGCAACCTCTCTAGTATATTCAAGTCTTTTTATATTATTTAAACTGTAACCACTTTTTTCCTAGCCCCAAGAAACTTGCTTTCACTATTTGTTTATCAACAAGAAAGTTTTCACTGTTTTCAATTCAAGGTCAATACCAACTACTGACATTGCAATGTCCTTGAATTTAATCAGCGAAAATTGAAATTTTGATTCTAGTACCTTAGAAACGCTTCTAATGTTTATTGACCTCGATTTACCTAAGAATTGGGATGTGAGGTTATTTTACAAGCGTATTCAAGAATAATAAACATCTAGTAAATTAAAATCAATTTTTCTTAATTCAGTTAACAGAGAAGTTTGGGATTTTTTCTTTTTATGTGCGAGGTTAACTAGTTATCAAAAAGATGTATATGCATTTTAGTAAATAATTTACCAAAAAAAAAATATTATATCTTAGATCTTTTCTTCAGAGTAAAATAAAGGAAGAACAAACAGAATGTCCAACTAAATCAACAATCGAACGTCAGTATATAAATAATGTATAAAAAGACACTGCGGAGCCAGGAAACAATGGGGACAGATTTTCAGAAGCGCATACTACTTTCGAGCCTCCTCCTACTTTCCGGAAGAAAGTGCCAAGATTGGCTTTAAATTTCCTTTACACATGGAAAAAGTGCACTCCCCCCCCCCCGTGAAACTTAAAACAACTGTTTTTTTTTTCGGTTAAGGTACAGATTTTGCTTTTAAGTGGACATTTTTTGGCCCAACAATTCTAATATATACTCCCCTCCCCTAAATTTGTTTTTTTTTATAATTTAGAAATATAATTTATTTATATAATTTATAATATAATTTTATAATTTATAATTATGTAATTTAGAAAAAATGTTATGGACCAACTTCGTCATTGGTATGACATGCAGAATTTCTGGGCATCATGATGGGCACCAAGTTTGCCCCCCCCCCCCGACCTTAGTTTGCCCCCCAGCCAAAATTTTGTTTCTGCAAAAAATCTTGCAAAATCAAGATAACCCTGCATAATTCAAGTATCCAGAGAAACACGGCAGTTTTCTTCAGTATATCTAAGCCTTTATGGTAATATATGAGTCTCTTTTCATTTTTTACTGTCATTTTCACTTGATTTGGGAAAATTGGCTCCAACTTTGCCCCCCACCCCAACCCCCGGATTTTGACGGAATTACGCCACTGCTCAGTTAGGTGGCTCTACTCGAAATAATCAAGAAACAATAACAATCATAAAATTAATGAAATACTTTTTAGTAAGTATTATTTCTGAACTTTTTTTATTTAATTTTTTGTTTTGTAGGTATTGGTAAATAAGGGCGACCCCTCGGGGAGGGATTATAATAATGTATTTAATAATGGAATTCTTTAATGGTTTTTGGGGCCAATTGGGGATTGATCCTGTTGTTTTCCGTATATTAGTATATTTTTTGCCACTCATTCTTGTGGTTGTTTCATAATTATGGAGTTTTTTAGGGCAGTACCAAATTCTCATCAGTGTTGCCACGTTGAACCAAGAAAATATATAAGCAAAACTACTTGGTTTGAGTTTGACAACAATTTTCAAATACAACTACACCTTCAAAGGAAAGCTACATTAGACTTGAAATAATAACTTTACACGATAAAAATATATCCAAAATTATAATGCATAATAATATATTGGTTATAATATATCGATAATAATAATGATAATCTATCTTTTAAAAGATATATTGTTGGTTCTTTGAAGCAAAATAGCTTTCCAGGTATTGCTAAACAAGAGTGAGCCCTTGAGAAGCGAAGTGGCTGCCCTTTCCTTATCTCTCGCTCTTTACGCTCAAGTCTAACTTTTTGTTACAGTACTTTAAGTAGGACTCCTCAAACACAAGAGCTTTTGAATCTGAATGAGAAGTATTTTTAAAGAATTTTAAGACTTAAGCGTAAAGAGCAAGGAATGAGGAAGGGGCAGCCCCCCTCATATACGTAATCATTTCTGTTCGTTTTAAGTTTTAATGTTACTCCTTACTTTCAGTTGAAAAAAGTTACTTTTTTAGATCTGATTTTGGTATATAAGGGTTGGCCCTTGGGGACTGATTTTGATAATATATTTGATAGAACTGTTTAGATATATGGTTTTTAGTGGCAATTGTTGGGTGTGATCTGAATTGGTTATCTTGTTTTCCCAATATGTGCCATTCTGATCGGTTGATAGGATAAATCCATGTAATTTTCACGCCGGTTTCATATTTTACATGGGAATTTATGATGACTTTGCCACGCATGATTTTGTGTATGATAGCGTATGTTTTTTTTTTGTTTTGTTTTTAACAGGCATTGGCAAATAAGGGTGATCCCCCGGAAAAAGATTATAGTATACTAAGTGGCATTTCAGAAATATAAAGGCAAAAATAAACTAATATAGGGAAAACAAAATAACCGATTTAGATCACGCCCAATTGTTGGTACTAAAAACCAAATCCGTACGCAGGATTTTTATTCGGAGGGGTTTAACTTAAAACAATTTTTCGGAGGGGAGGGGGGACACAAAAAAACTAAAAAAAAGCATACAAAATTTGTTTACATCCATTTTTGTTACGTTTTTACGAGTCAAACAAACATTTCGGGGGGAGGGGGGTTAAAACCTCCGTACCCCCCCCCCTCTGGGTACAGCTTTGCAACCATATTTTAAAAACTACCACCAACAAAAACACCCCTCAGGGGCGGGTTGGGGACCGCAGTCCCCGTCCCCCCAATATTTTCTGGCACCCTCAGTTATTTTTTCTCTTTTTATAAAACTCGTCAATTTGGTAAAATATTTGTGCCCTTGTCATATTCCCCCCCCCCCCTCCAGATTTTGCTCTAGATCCACCTTTGCGAGGGCTCACCTTTATTTACCAATACCTGCAATGAAAATATATTCATAAAATGTATTATAAAGATAAAATAATTAACATTCCCTCAGGCAAGATTTTGTAACACTGGTGGCCATCTATAAACGAAATAAATCTCTCTTTCTATCAACATTTTATGCCAATTTTCAAACCAAGAAATTTTCTATAGCAATTTGGGACATTGGCCAATAGGATCAACCATCGTAAAAATCCTCATTTTTTAATGTAAATATAGCATTTATAGACTCTTAATTGGTACTTTTTTAATCTCAGCTATGTTTGACCAAAGAACTGACCTAAAGCATACATTGTTTCTTTTATCAGTTGCGTAATTGATCTGACGTATTGAAAATAGGATATCATAAATAATAGAAATATCATAAATTTATAAATATGATGAGTAGGAAGCATTGAAAGGGAGAATATTTTAGGACACAGACAGATAATGCTAAAATATTTACTTGGAAAAAGATAGTTAAAAAGAATTTTAACGTTATTTTGACGTCCTGGATTTATTTATTTATTATATTTACTGTACTTCTGTCCAAGACCATGCCCAGTGGGAGGGTTAGGGGGGTTTGACCCCCCCCCCCCCGAAATGTTTGCCTGACTCGTAAAAACGTAACAAAAATAGATATAAACAAATTTTTTATGCATTTTTTAGTGTTTTTTTTTTGTATAATTCCCCCCCCCGAAAGAAAACCTTTGAGTACCCCCCCCCCCAAAAAAAAAGAACCTGGGCCTTGCTTCTGTCTGACATTGACTGATAGCTGCCAAACCAAATTATTATTATTGAAAAAAAAATAAATTCAGCAAAGCAACAAGTTTCAGAAATCCAGCCTATTTTTTCACTTAATTGGAATTACCAAGGACAGTGAAAATAATGTAGAAAATAAAATCTAGTTGTTTAAATTGGTTTACTCCCAAATTTAAAATAAAGGGAACGAGGGTGAAAAATCAGCTATAAATATGATTCGCCAGACTGATTACGACGATGTAGTCGTTCTTGGCCATCAATAGTCTAATATTTGAATTTTTAAGCGCGAACAGTGACATTAAATTTAACTAATTAGCTTCAGTTATTTATTTTCACGCTTTGACGTGGTAACACTGATGAAAATAGGGTACTGCCCTTAAATCTTTATAATTTTGAAACTATCAAAAGAAAAATTTGGGCTGGTTTTTCGTTATCTTTCGCAGGACATTGTCAAAATGTTCTTGGAAATCTTTACACTCAAAGAGCATATCTTCAAACTGCTCATTACTTGGCTCAGAACCCGAGGAGCAACTTGTTGATGGGAACCTCTGTATGTCAAGTACTTATGTACTCGACATATAGAGCTTCTGAACTTCTGACTCGAAGTACAGACTTCTGACGAACTTCTGAAAAAAAATCCGTTTTCAGTTGTGAACGGAACTAAAAGGGGTCCATAGGACAAAAACAAATCTTCTGTTTGGAGAGGTTGTTTAGTTGCAAATGCATAGTGTGACAAATATTTTTATTTTAGGGTTGTGTATTTTTTCTTCTTTAATGTTGTATATTTTCTTTTTGTAATTGCTGCTTATATGAACGTTATGTACATTTATGTTCACATAATCAACAATGGCATTTGGGTAATAAATTTGATTCAACATAGGGTTTATTATCGAAAACCTGGTATGTTTCCAACAGGGATTTTAGTGCAGGCGTTTTATATTTACTTAAATATTATTAAATTAGTCAAATTCATATTAAATTAGTCACATTATTAAACTGGTTATTTAAAAAATTAGTCAAAGAAACAAATTAACCCCGACAACATTCAGAGCATACAATTTACTTATCAAATAAGTAAAACAGCAACTATCAGCAAATAGTGACATCAAAACGGGTAAATAATCAAGTTATAGCTATATAGGGCCGGGTTGGTCCCAACTCGCTAAAGTGCACAATAAATTTGTCACAGATTTTGATGACACTTGGGCATCGTTGCCAGTAAATGCCAAAAGAAATATCGGCTTAGTCAAAATCTTGGGCGCTAGAATGACGTCACAGATTCAAGGGTTAATACCCTGAAATAGTACAGATAAGTGACTGAATAGCACCCCTTAACCCTCGAAAAAGCAGGATATCGACCAGAATTGGCATTATGTAATTAATGTAAGTAATTTATGTAATATCGGCACATTTTATCATTCTATCAGTGTTACGCGTCTATTTACAGTTCCATACACGGTATAAAGACCATATCCAGGGGATAGGGTTAAGGTGTTTGAACCCCCTCCCCCACCCGAAATGTTTATCGGACACATAAAAACGTAACAAAAATGACTATAAACAAATTTTTTGATGCGTTTTTGAAAGTTTTTTTTTGTAACCCTTAATCCCTCCCAACTAAAATTTGCTTTTGTACCCTCTCCCCCCTGCCCCCCAAAAAAACAATCCTGGATACGACCCTGCAGGATGTATTCTTCAGTTTTCACAATGCAGTGTATTGCATCGGATTAATGACGATTCTTGACTACTAAGGTCCTTGCGTCGGCCCTACTGAGTGCCTAGCGTGTTGTTAGAGTTGGGTTCAAAAACTAGATCCCCTATTACCAAGCTGAGATCAAGCCCACTGTGCCACAACAAGACTTTCCCAACGTATAGACTTTACTCTTTTATAGATTTAAACCTTCTATTTTAGCTAAATATTTTGCTTACTAGGCCATTCCTAGATATTAGTGCTATACAAGGCTGTATCCAGGGGAAAGGACATTTGACCCACCCCTCGTTTTGTACGACCCGTAAAAACTTAACAAAAATGAATATAAACATATTTTTAATTCGTTTTCAATTTTTTTGCAACCCCCCCCCCCCCGGAAAAAATTCTTTTGTACATCCCCCTCCCTTGAAAAAAATTCTGGATACGGCCCTGGTGCAATGCCTGCGTTAATGTTCTGGGCAAATTTTATCCAGGTAAGTTATGGTTAGCCAAATAAGCAGCCCTGGTCACCTTAAAATACAACAAAATGTTTCTCAAATCACAGTAAATAATTCCATGGCTTAAACCGATAACAGCTTAAACCAATGAAAACTAATCTAAATTACAATTTGCAGTCATAATAAGCAACAAAATAAGAAAAACAAACAAATATCACAATACAAGAAACTATCGGTTCAAAGCTAATAAAAATCTTGTTTTTAAATTTCTAACAGCAGTCTTATCTATACGAATTGACCAGGTACTTGTGCCACAAACTGTCATCCTTAACGAAACTCTTAAAAATTACATTTAAGTACACTAAACCATCAATGTTTATCTACAACGTCGCACCTTGTGCAAGGTTAGAAAGAGATGACCTCCAGATTGCCCCTGGGAGTCAAGAATTTCAAACATAATTTCAATTACTCTAATGCCCGTGCCACATTATAGTCACACTTGTCGATAAAATCAAAATTACGCACGACTACAGCGCCAATTACGTTCGCCGCTCGTAATTTCTCGAGTTGAACATTGTTCAACTTTCAAACAAAAATTTCTTGACTGACCAATCAGAGTCAAGGTTTAAGGCATAATTTTTAAAACTGGAAAAGATGGAAACTTAGAACAGGGGTTTTTCTATCTGGGAGAGGAATCTGACAAAAGTTAATAAGACTTGGTATTATTAGAGAACAGTTGGACACAAATTACTGTTGGTGCAAACTCTTTAACTAATTTCTGGGAATTTTAATTTTTTTGCTTTTTAAATACAAGTGTGACGCTAAAATCAAGAAAATTGTCTCGTCATTCATGATATTTGGCTTTCTTTATCGATAGATGTGACTATGATGTGCCACGGGCATAAAGTTTTTCGGAAAATATTTCCCTATTCTACAGCTTTTAATTACAAAAAATGATAATGAAACCAAGGGTGACAAGCCTTTAAAAAGTTGAAAAAAATACCCTTTATAAACCTCAAAAATAAGAATATATAAGGCTCTCTGTCAAAAAACGAGATAATAAAAAACATATAAATAAAAAATACCCAAGAAAACGAGGATGATTTTCAGCCAGGGAAAGTAAGCCAAAAGACTGAAGCAGAAATTTCGGAAGGACCTCCGCCAATCTATTCTCAGTGCAAAAAAAATCCATTTTTTCTTTTCGCTTCGTTTTTTCTACTGGTTGAAAATCACCCTCGTTTTCTTGGGTATGTTTTTAGTTATATTTTTTATATACTATCTCGTTTTTTTCAGAAAGCAGGAAATATTTTTATTTTTGAGGTTCAAAAAGTTTTGGCTTTTCTTTAAGCCAATAGTATTATTCCTTAAGCATATGTCAGAAGGAGGAGCCATATAGCCTCGCCTTTTTAGAACTTGATTGGTTCTCATTTGTGGGAATTTAAGGTGTGTTGCTTGAAGCATTCCATAATGCCCTTATTTACAACTGCAAATAAGCATTACTGCTTAAGACTGAGATAAATATTTCAAAAATTAAAAAAGAAAACGGTTTTCAAGCCAAAACGCTTTAAAAGTACACAATAATTAATAAATAAACTACAGAAAGATGAGTTTGTTTTTTTAAGAAGTTCCATCAACCCCCACGCCCCTTCGACTCTAGAAGTTTATTTACTCATAAGAATTTATCTTACAGAATTGCTAATTAAGTTGCGTTACAGTTTTGTCATCAATCTGACGAAAAATTTAATCGATTTTCTAGTTTTCACCAGAATTTTTGGGTTCAAAAATAGAGAAACTCAAATTTGAAATAATGTCCAACAAAAATTACAATTTTGGAAAAGCCAAATGAAGACATAAATATACTTCGCGACTTTGTTTAAATACTTCGAGCTTCAGTGAGACTGAAGGAATACTTTTAAAATCCTAAAAAGTTTGACACTTAACAGGGTTCTATCATTTTGTCTTCCAAGATGGCAGTCGATCTTTCACAGTCATGACCATCACCAATAACATTCTCGGCTGCATCACAATTTGACGCGAAGCTACCTACTCATCACAGAGATCAGTATCGACCTGTGGTCCCAAGTACTGGCAGTAGGACTAGTTAGGCATTTCTTGATGACATAATACATAAGAATGGTCCAAAGTTAAGCCAGCAAGAGGAGCTCAAACTGGGGAATCAGTCACCTTCAGCAACTTCGGTCACCGGAATCAACACAAAATCACAGCAATGACCAAGGCGAATCACACAGAGTCTAACTTCACTGGTACACATGTTGTTGATGGTGGCAACGACAGCATCTGAGCAACCTTAAAGTTCATCTGAAATAAAATGAATGAGATAGGAATGAATAAATATATGTGAATAGGTATAAAGAAGAACTTCAACCTTGAAACTCATCCGGAATAAATGAATGAGATAGGAATGAATGAATGAATAATAAAATGAATGATTTAATGAAACGAATGAGATAGGTAGAAAGTAAATCGTAGAAAGTAGCCCTTTATGGACCCTCAAAGATGATATCTTATGCTTTTATTACAGATACGGCTTATATACTTGTTAGCGTCACTCTTGTTTAAACCGGTTTACCCGTAAATTGAATCGACAAAGGTAGAAAGAAGAAATTCAACCTCAAAGTTCACCTGAAATAAAATGAATGAGATAGTTGTGAATGAATGAATAATAAAATTAATGATTGAATGAAACGAATGAGACAGGTAGAAAGTAAACTTCAACATTGAAGAAAATTGAATCGACATAGGTAGAAAGAAGAAATTCATCCTTAAAGTTCACCTGAAATAAAATGAATGAGATAGTTGTGAATGAATAAATAACAAAATAAATGATTGAATGAAACGAATGAGACAGGTAGAAAGTAAACTTCAACATTGAAGTTCATCTGAAATAAAATGAATGAGATAGAAATGAACGAATGATTCATAAAAGGAATAAATAAAATAAATGAATAGGAATAAATAAATGAATAATAAAATGAATGACCGAAACGAATGAGATAGGTAGAAATAGAACTTCAAACTTGAATTTCATCTGAAATAAAATAAATAAGATAGGAACGAATAAATAATGTGAATATATATAAAGTAGAACTTCAACCTTGAGGCCCATCTGAAACAAAATGAATAAGATAGGGATGAATGAATGAATAATAAAATGAATGAGATAGGAATGAATGAATACGTAGAAAGTCTAAAATCGACACGCTTTTTTTCTTTTTGAAGTTTAGCTTAGACACAGCTTCTGCTTTTTGTGATCGTTCGGTTCTATATCTTTCCGGGTTTGTGATCATTTAGTTCTATATCTTTCCGGATTTGATCCTCTGCTAAATGGGAATGATAATGAGAGATTAAATGAGAATGACTTTTTGTGCATTCAGTACTTTCATTATTGTAAATTTCTTCTTTTTCTCCCTCCATTGTTAGTACCGTGATGGGAAGATTCAGTCATATTTGTATTGAATGATGTATTTAGTAAAGTAGCCATGCCAAGTAGTAAGCTTTTGGATATTAGAAAAATACAAACTTCCTCCATTTCATTGTCTCGAAAGTATAGTTTTTCATAGTTAGCGCTTTTCTTGCTTTTTCAATGTGTTTTGACTTCACCATTTACATTTTGTGTATATATATATATATATATATATATATATATATATATATATATATATATATATATATAATATATATATATGTTACATATAAATATATATATATATATATATATAGATAATTCATTCAGCCGCTAGGACATACACAAACGTTACAATGATTATATAAAACAACAGCCAGCATACACTTAAATAAATGGTATAACTACTAACAACAAACAAAAACCTTAAACCCATTATATACATCTTTTTAAACCTTCTTTTACAAATCCAGTCACTGCTATAATCGTCTCCCAGGATGAAGATTTAAGGATCCCAGGAAAAAACACTTCCCCATCACCTAAATACTTCAATCTCAAATCTGAAAGCCCCTGGCACACCGTCAAAAAATGGAGCAAATTTTCTTCCTCCATACCACATAAAGAGCAAGTATAACATCATCTCGGGCCCTGAGCATTTCTTTCAAATACTTTTAATCTACTTTTTAATGGCAAACCATTCGCTCGGACCTGGAACTAAGACGCAAGTTTTCCGGTGGCAAATTCAGCTTAAAATAATATTCTACTCCAAAAGACTCTTTTATCTTAGAATAGTAGCACAAGGTTTCAGATTTTCGAATCTGTTCATGCCAGAGTTGGATCTCTTGATCCTTCTTAACATGTTTTAGCTTCCGATAAATTTCCTCTGGATCGCCTGCTGGACCAAGACCTTCATTCCAAGCGTATGAAAGTCCGGCATTATCAAGGAGGGCTTTAACATGGAACGGCCACGGTCTTTTTCTACCTTGCTGCAATAATTCAAAATATGCGGCTTTCATAAGCCTCTCATCTGGTAGTTGGATAATTTTCAGCCAAAATTTTACTACTTGTAATATCCTTTCTTTGTGCAGCGAAAACAAACCTAGATCTCCCTTAATAGCCTGTGTATGAGTCGTAGCATGTACCCTAACCAATCTTTTATAATATTGTAGTTGAACCATTTCTAATTGCGGGATCACCTCATATCCCCCAAGCTCCGCATTATAATGAATAGTAGGGCGAATTTTCGATTGAAATAACTACTTATGTATTTCAATATTTTTAATTTCATTTAAAGCTGAATTCCTTAAAACTGCTGAAGAAACCGCTTTACCTCTACCCACCATTTCTTTCACATGATCCTTCCAATTTCCTTTATTATTTCATATAAACTCTAAATACTTAAAATTTGTACTTTTTTTTCAACTCAATACCCTTTAATAAAAATTTATCATTATTTTATTTGTCCCAAAAACTACAATTCCAGTCTTTTGGATATTTAATCTCAATTTCTTTTTTTTCCAAATAAACATCTAATATGTTCAACAATATTTGCAAATCTTCGGCGCTTCTAGCTATCAGCGCCGCATCATCCACAAATAACAACAGAGACAAAGCTAAATTTCTTAAACTCACTATTGGCGCCCATTTTTCCTCAAAATACTCAACAATATCATTAATATATAAACAAAATAGCCTCGGCGACAAGGTGCTACCCTGTTTAACTCCTACCTCGCAACTAAATAAATCCGAAAACCCTTTCCCTGCTACCTTAACCATTCCTCTTGTTAGCCTATATATATCACACACTAGTCGAACAAAAATACGGGGCAGTCCTATCCTCAACAATTCTACGCACAACAAAATCCTATCAACATTATCGAATGCTCTCTCAAAATCTACGAAAGCTACCAATAAATTACTCTTACCTCTACTATACTTTTTCTATCAACGCCTTAAGTACAAATACCCTGTCAACTGTTCTATATCCTTCCCAGAATCCACCTTGTTCCTCACGAATTATTCGATTCTTCTTTAACCAATTAGCTAGCCTATTATCAATCAATTTCTCTAGAATCTTACTTAAACATGGTACCAGAGCTATAGGTCTATAATTGCAATGTAACCTCGGATTCCCTTTTTTAAAATAACGATAAAATTAAAGACGTCTTCCATCCTGAAACCCAAATTCCTGATGAAAACACACTATTAAACAGTAGTATAAAAATTGGCATAAATAAGCTTGAAAGCTTTTTATATAAACGAGTTGGAATACCATCTATTCCAGGAGCTGTTCCTCCATCCAATTTTCTTAACACATGTGCAACCTCCTCTGTTAACGAATAATCTTCCTCCCTCATAGGGTAATTATATTCCTCCTAAATATTCCCAAATTCTTCATCACACCACTTACTAAGATCTCCTTCTTCTTTACTTGCGAAAGGTTCCGGCCAGCTATTTGGATCCGGGATTCCCTCTGGTGCTTTTCCTTGTCTTTGGTTTACCCTTCTTCAAAATTCCTTCATATTACTCTCCAAGTAAAAACGACTCATTTGCTCAATTTGACGTGTATTAAAATCTCTTTTTTTTACTTTTATTAAACTCTTAAGGCATCTCCTGGCCTAGCGAAACCTAACCAATAGTGTTGCCTTCTCAACCTCATTTCTAGCTTGCTTTACCCGATTTAGGGCCTCAGCTAACAAATTTTTACTACTTAAACAATCAAGGTCATAAAAACTCTCACTAACTGGTTTTAATGAACTCAATACTCGCGCTGATAGCTCCAGTAATAACGTATTAAAATTAGCTTCTAATTCATCACTCAAATTACTACTTAACCTTAGCTGCTCTAGTCTCCGACAGACCTGCTCTTTACTATATATAGCGCTTAATGCATTCTGTTCGCTCTCACTCCACTCTCTCTTTAGCTGTCTACTTGGTGAAGTATACCTAAACTGCAAAGAACTATATTGATTAACTCTACACTCAAGGCCTAAGCTTAACTTAATCGGTAGGTGGTCAGACAACTGAATATTCAAAACTTCAACATTCAGTGATTCCACATCGAAGGTCAACCAAAACATAATCAATAATACTAGACCTCAGACCCGAAATGCAAGTATAATCACCCCTTGACTTATCCCCCCAAACCTCCCATTTCCAATCCCAACTCCAACCTCCGAAATGCCAGGAGCTTTCTATCCCAAACATTAACTTTTCTTTGATCATCCATGCTCTTTCTTGGGATCCTATACATATGAGGAACAACATCATAAACGGCCGATATATCAACAACAGGCAGCTCAACCAAATCAGCAGTATAAGCATTAAAGTCTCCTACCAGAAATATTTTATGGGACATACATTTACTACGAAAAACTGTAGCTTCTTTTCCTAATATAGACCATGTATCCTCTGCAGTATATGAGCTAGATTGCGGTGGGACATAAGCTGCACAAACCAACAATTTCAGACCTGAGTGACATACCAATGTAATCCAAACAAGGTTTTCTGATTCACTTTTCAGCTTATTAAAAGACAAAAAAGAATTACTCTTTAAAAGCATTAAGATACCACCGTAAGGCCGGGAGTTCCTTGACACAGAACGGGCGACATGTTCGGTTATGAAACCGCGAAAAAGATGGCACTTCATCACCACTGTGCCATGACTCTACTAACGCAACAAAATCAAATTTTGTTATTTCAAGTTCCACTTCACTTTTTTTTATTCCTCTTAGTCCTTGAACATTCCAAGACACAAACTTGTCTTGCGTATGGCCTGCGTACCGCTAATTTGTGTTTATACTTTGATCAGCTGCAAGATTGAATGGTGTCTCTGGAGGAATTCTCTGTGATTCACTGAAATCCATCCTGTAGTAGTCTTTATGTGTGTTATATGTTGATCTTCCTATATTACCACGGTACGAACTACCACCACTAGTATCACCTCTTCCCCAACAACCACGAACATTTTTTGGAGGATTCCTCAGTAGATCATCGGGATTGATAATTTCTGCACTCTTACGCACTCTTGGTCGCTGGGGCATAGCTTGCGCATCTACAACTGTACCGGTATCGCTGTCTTCACTACCGGAATTTTCTCCCCCCGAACTTTCAAAGTAGGGCTGATTTACTGCAACAGATGACGAGGGGGATGCCGCTCTACTAGGAGCTTGGCCAACACTAGCATTTTCAGCCTGAGAAGCCTGGTTTACGATGCTTTCTAAAACTTTTCCAACTGCCAAATACTTTTACAGATTCTTAAAAACCTTACAAGCAAATTTAGCAAGAGTTATGAGGCTTAAAACACTTCTTATGTCGGATTTGCAAGGGTGTATTTTTCTTCGGGGGGGGGGGGGGGGTACAAAAAAACACAAAAATTGATTGATATGCATTTATGTTACTTTTTTAACTCAGGAAAAATTTAGGGGGGGGGGGCTCAAACCCGGTAACCCATCCCTTGGATACATCCGTGCTTAATTGTTCTTAAGATCTATTTCCGAAACACTCACTGTTATAACCCAAAGTTTGTTCAAGTTCATCAAAAGTCAATGCCACTGGGAGAGGAAAAAGATAGAGATAGATACTTTAAAAGACCTCTCCAAAGCAATGTTTAGAATTTTAATGATATTTAAAGTGTCATTTATATAAATTAACCAAGTTCCATGACTGCCATTAACCCCTTATCTAGATGTTTGCCAAAAAAGCTTTAGAAGCAAAATCCGTCAGGTGGAAAACCCTTTTAAATTCAGGAAGGTAGTATCCAAGGCCGTAACCAGGGGGAGGAGGTAGGAGGTTTGGACTCCTCGAAATGCTTAACCGACTTTTAAAAATGTAACAAAAGTGCAGATAAACAAACTTTTAATGTGTTTTTTTGTACCCCCCCCCCCAAAAAAATCCTGGATACGGCCCTGGTAATATATCAGTCTTCAAAGAGCGTGTCGTTGCAAAATGCAATCGATAGTTATACACATTTTGTTAAAAATATTTATGTTGACGTTGCATAATAGGTCTCAATTTTCTTTTAATTAAGATCTGTAAAGTCCCGAGAACACAAAAATAAGGATATTATTTGCTCTTTGGACCCGTCGTAGGTCAGTTCCAACCTGAAACCACGGTTTTCTAAGATTTTTCTAAGGGCTGTTTCAAAATTATAATGGTTGTAGGGCAGTTTCACATTTTGTCAGTGTTGCCACGTTGAACCGTGAAAATAAATATATAATTAATTAAATTTGACAATGTTTTACGCCCGTTAAACTCGAAACAAGAACTGTCTGTTGATTCTCAAAGACAACTTCACCTTCAAAGAATAGCTCCACCTGTTTAAGCTGTTGGGTGCCAAATTCTTTTCGTTTCTTTTTTGCTGATTTTCAACCCACGTTTCTTCGGTTTAAATTTGGCCCCCGCTGCTGCCAAAAACTACATAACTGAATATGTAGGTCTTTTTCACTAAAAGTTGCATCCCAAATTTTCCTAATTTTTTAAGATACATATGATTGTGGGAGTTTCCAATTGACGTATAATTGTGAGAGTTTTCATTTTTATTTTTGTCGGTACTTTATATCTAATATCTTAGTTCAAGGTACGGGCGAGTTTATTACTTTCTGCATAATTAAACCTAATTCTAGATTCATTATTTTACTAAGAACGAACTACTCAATTTAGTCCCCCCCCCCTAACACTGGCTTAGAACAACCCTATGTCTTAAAGTTGTAATAATACTTCAGAGTTTAAAATGGAATTAAGCAGAGTTAAAAATAGCAAGTAATGAAACGAAGTAACATATCATTAACAAAACTTATTCAAAACACTGCAGATTGTTGAAAGAAATATATCAGTGGTTCCAAAAGTGTGGTAAACGTATACCCATGGGTAAGGGCGTAGCCAAGATTGTTGTTCGGGAAGGGGGGTGGGGTTTACAAAAAAAACTTTAAAAAACACATCAAGGATTTTTCCATCTGTATTCTTGTTGCGTTTTTACGAGTCAGACAGAAATTTCATGGGGGATCCCCCAGATATGGCCTTGCCGTATCATACCCATGAGCCATAGGAGTAATGGGAGTAAGGGTCTCGCGGAAGCTTGGTGTTGATATGCCTGCACCGAGCAAGGAATTAGCTATTGAGGCTGGAACTGCATCTCAGCAAGGCCGTACCCAAAAAACGAGAGGTAACTACCTATGACCCCCCCTCCAAATTTTTTTCCGACAGGTAAAAACGTAAAAAAATGTATATGACCAATTTTTCTTGCGTTTTTAAGTTTTTTGGTACCCCCCCCCCCCGAGCAAAAAAATGGATATACCCTTGCATCTCAGATTGAAATTAACCACCAGAGAAGCAAAGATGACGATCTGGCATCTCAGCACAAACAATCTCATCTTTCCTATTGATCCAAATATTCATTGTTCACACTATCTTTCATTTATATTTTATTGTGAATAATTTTATTTCATTTTTCATATTATTGTGTGTGTGAGCCAAAAAAGAAAAAAAACAATATATTTCGATTGTCATTAAAATCAGGGGTGCAATTGCTATGGGGTAGGGGAGGCAACTGCACCCCGCACTCCAATTTGCCCCCCTAGCTGAAATTTAGCGTCTTCAAAAATTTGGTCGAAACTAAGATAGGCTTACATAATTCTAGCATCCACAGAAGCAGACCAGTTTTCATTAGTATACCTTCCGTTATGGTATTATATGGCTCTTTTTTTTACTTGGTCATTTTCACCTTACTTGGGAAAATCGGCTCTAACTTTGTCCCCCCCCCCCAGGATTTTGACAAAATTACACCCACGATTAAAAATACAACCGTATTTTTCACGAGGGGTAGACTACTCGGCGTTAGGAAAATTGTAAACAGGGGTGTACATATGTCAAAAATTTGGGAAATACAGTATCAACAAAATTGAGTAGAATAGTAAAATTTTTAATTGTAAATGTCATTCTACACTAACTCAGAATTTAAGCAAAAGCAGTCACGGGAGCACTTTAAAAACGCCAATTTCCTTGCTATTTTTTTTTTTTTTTAATTTCAATGCTAATGAACTTCGTGTTTTAAATTAACTTATTTTAGTTTGTTTTTCCACGATTGCCTAACACTGACTCAGGTACGCGAAAAGGATTTTGTTTTATCATAAAACATAAGAAAGTGTAGAAAAATTCGTACGAAACTTGATAATTTGGTTAGGACCATGGAATCAAGGCCCCCTACCCCCCTTTGCGTACGTACCTAAACTAAATTTTAGCTGAGAACGACCTAAGTTTCATAACCGTCGTCTTTAGAATTGAAAACTCGAGACCCTTCAATAGAAGTCCCTCCATTTATAACTACACACCTCGGAAAAAACTTGTTGTTGCGCTGCATATATTCTCCTTCAGACCTATTCATAGTGAAATTTTACTAAAGCTGACATTTAGTTAGCGCTAAAACTCGATTTTAGCTAATGGTTGTGATCACATTTTACTTGTGATCACATGGTGATTACAATATTTGTGATCACATGGTTGGGATAATTTTTGATTATCTAGAGTAGTTCAAATAGGAATTTATCATCGTATAATTCCATGATCAGCTAATCATGTAGTGGCACATGGGGATTAATCTCGGTTTGTCCATACGGGACATCGAGTTCCAACTTAGCTGCAGCAACCCGCTGCAGGGCCCGGAGTTCGATTGTGGTGATGAGATTATGCGAAAGCATCTCCAGAACAATCAAACAAGAAGAAGAAAATGCAAGATCAGTGAACCCCAGGGTTCCCACCCCTAGTGATTTATCTCTATTTCTAGTGATTTTTTATATTGCCTAAAGTAAAAAATTACGAAATCAGCAGATAAATCACTAAATTCTTGAAAAAAATCACCAAGCCAACATAAAATCACTAAAATCTAGTGATTTTTTTCACCGGCCAGCAACCTTGGTTAACCCCGAGGTGGCACAGTGGACTGATCTATGCTAGGCAAACTAGGTTTCGGGTTCAAATCCTGCCGCCACAAAGCCTGTAATGACGTGGAGATAATAGTTTAGCGTCTCTAAGCAATCGAAGAAGAAGAACGTCAGTCCACTGTTTGAGTTTTTTTCTATATTGCTAAGGATTCATATGAGAGCTATCTAACCAGTTATCCTTATCTAAATTCTAAAATACCGAAACTGAAATTGAGTTCTGTCCCAAGTTAGATCTAGATACTAGTTGAATTTTATTATGAAAATGTAAAGAAGTAACTAATTTCTAATTTCGGCATTAACTTAATATTGGCGGTGTTTAAATCTCAATGTGAATAAACTTTTTGGAAATTATTATTCCTACAATCCATCAATCAGATAATACAGCATTAATGTCTACGACAGCGAAATGGCTGACCTTAAATAATACATTTACGAATTATTAGCCAATGAGCACTTGGCTAATGAGAAAATAGGTTAGAGTTGAGGTCTTGGAAACAAGTGAATTGCATTTCATGCGGATCGATAGTATTATTGCAAAATCGATTAGCTCCGACAAGAAAACTTTGCAAAATCGATACTGTTTCTTAGATCCTTGTTGATAATAGAAAACTAATAAGCAAATAATTGAATGGGTTATTGCAAAAAGAAAAAACATTCCAGGAACATTGGAAACCCTTGTAGAATTAAAAACAAACTTAATGTTATTGTTGGGGAAAATCTTAGTATTCAAGGTCATCCATAGGAAAGGACAGATGGATTTATCCACCTTTCCCTTAAAAGACAAAAAATCTACAAACTTCAAAAAGATCCAGCATTGGCAAAGAGAAAGACATTTTTCTGGCAAAACATGCAATTTTTCAAACTTTATCCCCACTACCTGTAAAATTGGCTCTAAGTCGCCCCCTCCCCTCAATAAAAAAATACCTTCAGGCAATCTTGTAAATATTTAAAGCTGTTATAACTGTTTGAGCGCGATTAACGAAAGCGGCAATAAGCAGCAAGTCAACTTAAGTTAAGTGCTTCCAAGAGCAGGCAATATTAAGATAATTATACGTAAGTAATTCAGTTAAGTCAATCAGTCGTAAGTAGTTGAGTTTGTAATTCATTTATTTAATTAATAAGTAACTCAGTGAAGTAATTCAGTTAGGTCATAAGTCATTCAGTTTTGTTTTTGTTTTTCAGTCGTCTAAGTCATTTTTTTTAACCAAACAGAGATAAAAACAACAACAAATTCATTTACAAATTGGGTTCCAACAATTATAATTTTATAATTTATTATAATTTTATTATAACTTTAGGGCTCTACAGTCATCGTGAACAAACTAGTTCGTGAAATATCCCAAATTCTAATTTTGATTTGACTCATAATCAATAACCAAAACTGCACATAGTGGGACGGGTTAATTAAGTACAAGATTATTCCAAATGCCCCCTCCCCTGAAAAATTATGTTCTAAAAATAGAGCCTTTTTATGTCTCCTCTCCTTGTGGGGTATGTATATATGAACCGACGCTAATCTTCCTTATTTGCTACTCTGTTAATTATTTTAATAATTAATTTTAAGTAATTAATAGTTATGTTGCTGCTCTGCCTATTTTAACTTTACCTTATTACGACGCTTATCTCTCCTCAAACAATGACAAAACTTTAAACATTAATTTTCTTTCAATCCATAATTACGAATTTTAAGAAAAGTTACCAATCCTTATCATGCTCCTATTAATGCAAAGGAATTTTTGCGAAATGGTAGTTCCCGGCTTCCTACTTACTGTGGCTTTCACCATTCGATACCTTGGTACTAGAAACGATAAAAAAACGTCAATATGCTAATAATTGCTCTTCTTTTAAACTCCGCCTATCCTGATCAGTGTCTACTCCAATCCATAGTCTTTCCCCAATCTATTCTGTAACCATATGGTTACGAATTTCATTTTCTTTTATAAATATTTGTTTGCCTTAAAACTGTTTTATATATTCCTTGGATGGCTTTTCTTTTTCTTTCTTTTTCTTTCATTTTCTTTTATAAATATTTGTTTGCCTTAAAACTGTTTTATATATTCCTTGGATGGCTTTTCTTTTTCTTTCTTTTTCTTTCATTTTCTTTTATAAATATTTGTTTGCCTTAAAACTGTTTTATATATTCCTTGGATGGCTTTTCTTTTTCTTTATGTGCCCGATATGGACATTAAAGGGACAAAAGGGACAGTAAAACAAACAGAGATTATTCCGTAGATGAGAGGGGGGCTGCTCCATACTTAACCTTCCGATCTTCACGCCAAAGTTTTATAGTTTTATAGTTTTTTTTTATGAATACACCAGAGAAACGAGGATTCTTATTGACAAAGAATAACCAAGGCACACTAGCCACGACAGGAACATTAAAAGACCTTTTAAAAATTAACATTGAACATTAAAGACCTGCCAAAGACCTTTTGGTCTCTTTATTCATTGTTCTTATTGCTGAGACAGACGAACAGCTTGTGGAATCAATTGATGTCCACATGAAAGAAAGGTAATTATTTACCAACTCAGATGAACACATACATATTCATCTTATAAACCTACACCTACACAGAAGGGAGTCGTAAAGTTGTTGCCACAGAGAAAACCTCCTCTTGTCAACCCCAACAATTTTTGAAAAGCACATTTTTGTAGGGAAAGCCTTCATTTCCCATCAGCCTTTGTGTGCTTAGATCTATACATCAATGGTGACGTATTTACCTACCCCCGCTCACCGTGGATTTAGAGGTAAGAGTCAAACCAACTCACTTTAATCATTAGCTATTAGTGTCTCCTGAACTTAGGTGGAAGGAGCCAACGAACGGGTATGATGAATAGAACCCTCAAAGAGAGGTGAAACACCAAGTAAAGGTACAGCACCGAAGTAAAGGTGCAGAGTGAAGTAAAGGGACAGCACCAAGCAAATCTTTTTTTAAAGGAATCTTTTCGATACATTTCCTCCCCCAGTGTCGCTTTCATTTTTTGTGTTACTTTGCGCTGCTCAGAATTTTGCTGAGAAATTGTCAAATGGAAGAGATTGTGCAAACCCAGCACTATTAGCACTATTGCACTGTCAGCATTAGCCTTATCAGCACCCACCACTATTGAGCTGAATAATATTTGGTTGAATGGAACATAAATTCCTAAGCAACACATAAAAATACAAAAAGAATATTTAAAACATCCCAATAAAAAAGTACTTACTAAAACACTGTTTACTATTTAATATTCAACAAAATTGTTTGGTTTCGTTATTTGGAACACGTATTTAGTCCTTGCTCAGAAATTTTGACAAAAAAAAACTACATAAAACGGCTCAGGTAGTCAAATATAACTGTGGACCGCGTAGTCACTGCAGGTGTGAGTGCTATGCAGTTTGTTTTACCTTGCTTAGTTGAGTTGATTTATTGCCGCTCTAGCAGGCTCATCGACTTTTTTTGGCCCCCACCCCTATATTTTGGAAATGTTTCACCTTTTCCGGTATTTTCACTGATAAAATTGAAGAAACAGCCCCCCCCTGATCTATGAGAAGTACATTTTACCCCTTCCCAACATTTTCGTTAATTGACATCCCCTAGGCCCAAGCTCAGGGCTGTATCCAGGATTTTTTTCGGAGGGGGTTTTAATAAAAAAAAAATTGGGGAGGGGGGGGGGGTTTACACAAAAAAACTAAAAAAACGCATAAAAAATGTGTTTATGTCCATTTTTGTTACGTTTTTACGAGTCAGACAAACATTTCGGGGGGGGGGGGGGGGGGCAAAAATCCTACCCCCCCCCCCCCCCGCCAAACACCCTAACCCCCCCCCCCCCTCTGGATACAGCCTTGCCCAAGCTGCCCTCGATACTGCCCTAGCACTTGTTCACTGTCTACTTTCTGTCTTATGGAAATAAAGTGTATTTAAATAAAAAAAAAAAAAAAAAAAAAACTATGCTGTAAAGAGTGTGTCCAATTTCGTCTTAGGAAATAATGCAAAATATTTCGATTTTTGATAATTTGATGCACGAGAAACAATGTTTGTATGAATAAAATATTCCTATGCAGGTTCGCTTCATTGTCTTTAATATTAAACAAATACAATTTTTCTCACTTGCGTATTTTTTATAAATTAAAAAAAGAGAGTCAAACCAAACAGTACCTGAGAGTTAAAAAAAAAAACACCAAAAATTTATTAAATTTATTTTTAAATTAAATTTATTTATCTTCAAAGGTGATTAAAAAGGTGACAAAAAAAATTAAATTTATCGTCAAAGGTGATATGAACAGATAAAGAAACCGCGAAAAACAACGTTTCAGTAGAATATGTGAAAGATGCTCTTTTGTACGCCCCAAAAAGTAGTTCAAGCTTACCAATGAAGTCCCATGAAGTATGGAGGAGTCATATCCAGGATTTTGTTCGGGGGGGGGGGGGTACAAAAACTTTTAAAAACTTGTTTATACAGCCTTAAGTACGGGCTATCTCAGACTTCATGTAGGCTTCTCAGGATATTCAGAAGCCGATCTGATCAAGTCCATATTCCAACAAAAACCTCCGCTAAGCCCATCTTCAGCGCAAGAAGCATAAGAAAAGCAAATATTGAGAAACGGGAATTACGGTAAATCGTGAAAAGCAGAAAAAACTAAGTTCAAAAGTAAGAATCCAGCCTGAATTAGACACGGAAGTGAAGGTTGGTAGGGTGGGGTTAAAGCCCGTACTTCTCCAGCAAAATATCAATATTTGTTACTATATTTTTTATAATTTCGTACTGTTATTTTATTTAAATTCAAGCGCTTCTTCGAAGTCTTGCTTTGCCCTCGGAGCAAAATTCTGTGTACGAACTTGAACTGAATAATGTAATTTTTTTAGTTTTTTTCCCGTACTTGTAGAGGACTTGGCGAAGATCTTAGCTTAAATTCAGTTCTGAAGTAGTGTAAATTCTGGCAGATACTGCCTCCCTATCTAAAGCTTCTACTTTGGTCACCACAGGGAAAACAGACAAAAAATAACAAACCAAGGGATTTTACAGCCAGTAAAAAACTTCAGAAAAGTCAGAACTGAATTTCAGCTAAGATCTTCGCCAAGCCCTCTACCAGTACAGGGAAAAAAACTAAAATATTTACATTATTCAGTTCAAGTTCGTACACAGATTAGACTAAACAGAAAAGATTAGACAGACTAGACAGACTACACTAGAGAGAATAGACAGACTAGACATACTAACATTCTGTGTACGAACTGGAACTGAATAAGGTAAAAATTTTAGTTTTTCCCCGTACTCGTAGAGGGCTTGGCGAAAATCTTAGCGGAAATTCAGTTCTGACTTTTCTGAAGTTTTTACTGACTGTAAAATCCTCTTGGTCTGTTCTTTTTTGTCTGTTTTCCCTGTGGTGATCAAAGTAGAGGCTTTAGATAGGGCAGCAGTATCCACCAGCTCTGAAATGGGACTATTTCCCATTTCCATTCCTGCACTGGGATGACTTTCCCCAAAATTACATGTTTAACTACTTTAGTAGTTTAACTATTTATTGGCTTCTCGGCTAGTTCCTTATTTAGCAAAAAAGTAAAAAGAAGAGATCATCTACGGTTCCAAGAAATGCCTCAAATCTGTGCGAAATTTTCATAATCCGAAATGTACACTTTAGACCGCAGATAAAAGACGCAAATGCAGACGCGAACTTTAGAGTACAATTCTAGATACACAAATTATCTACGTCAAAACAGTCGCAGCGGCAGCGGAAATTTCCTACAGCAGAACAGTCGTATTTGCTCCTTTTTCTGCCTTTTCCCTGTAATGACAAGAGCAGATGCTTTAAATAGGGCAAAATGGAGGAGCAGTGATCGCTGGGACTGTGGTGGGACTCCTACTAAGGCTGTATACGAATTTTGTAGGGTCAAGAGGCTAAAATCAAGAGATAGGCACAGACAGAATTGGGTTATTCGCAACAAGCCATATTTTAGGGGCAAAATAGTAAAAGTCGCGAATACCCAATGATACCACGAGTAACGGCAGAAAAAGCGAGTTCTTTGAAAACTGAACACGATTTCATTATCTGATTCAACTTATCTCAATATACTGATATCAGTAATTGAATCTCAGTTACGATTCCGAAAGTTTTTCAAAAATACTATTATTTCATGAAACTATTAATTTACAAAAAAAACGTAGAATTTGTAGGTTGTTTCCGAGGGGCACTGACTCTCCCCATCTGGTGTACATCTCAAGAACGTCACGTGTACCGCAGGGTTCCGCCACGCTCGGTACAGTCCCCAAAACACTTGGCACACCTCAAAACGCTTGACACAGCTCTGTCACTTACGAAACGCGCCCCCTGGCGTAAATTATTTCTGAGAGAAAGCGACCCCTCGGTTGTGTTAAAGCCATGAGTTAAACAATTTAAAACTTGCGCTAAAACCCACTACGCTTAGAACTCCCCACTAGCGTCTAGATTGGCTTTCGAAGACTAACCGATTCTTGTCTTCTCTCAAATATTAGTTTGGCACAGAGTTGCCACCGCTAGTGATTTATCACTATTTCTAGTGATTTTTTATATTGCCTGTAAACAAGTCATTCTCAAACTTATTTAGACACTGTATCCCTTTTTACCCAAAAAAACATTTTAGGTGCCCCTTCTCAGTTACCGAGAGGCCTACTAAGCAAACTATAGCTAAAATATAAATAAATTACCAGTCCTAGAGATAAAGGGTTGTTGTATTTTTTTGTTGGCTGGCCGTGACTCCCTAACAATTTCTTCTTACCCCAAAGGGGCTTGCTTACCACTGGTCTAAGAACAGATTTACTAAATCAGTAGATAAATCAGTTCAGTTTCAGTTTCGATTATATATATTTAAAAACAAAATACATAACTTACATAACATTCCTGCCAGGAAAGCACAAACAAATATGCTTGGCTAGGGCAGGATCACTAGATTATTGAAGAAATCACAAAATCAACCAAGATAACTAAAATCTAGTGTTTTTTCTCACTGGGTGGCAACCCTGGCTTGGCCCTTTAGTCGCAAATACCAGAGGGAAAGCTGAGCAATACATTTATTATTAGAGAAACGGTCAGAATACCATTTCCAGGTGTTTCAAATAAAAAGAGGCAACTAGGATCCTACCTTTTCTGGTTTTATAGCATAGACATCACCAGCTGAATGTTGTGACATTTGATTTAACCTTTCCATTTGTAAATGCTGGATTAGGGCCAGGTGATGTCTTTCCTAAAAGATGGTTACAACAATGAACCTTTTGAAGTTGAATATAGCCTATGACAACACTGGTAAAGTAATAAATTATGAAACAAAATACATTTAAACTAATTGCAGTGGTTTCCAATAATAGTTAGTCAAAAACGGATATTCGCATTCGATGCCAATACAAAATGGTTTAATGCACAGAGGGAGTATATCCAGCAACTCCAAAATGACAACTGGTTGGTAAAGAGTTCAAATGAAATAATCGACTCTAAAAAGTATTAAATAAAAAAAAACAAGTTTTTTAAACTGAAAGTAAGGAGCGACATTAAAACTTAAAACGAACAGAAATTATTCCGTATATGAAAGGGGCTGTCCCCTCCTCAACGCCTCGCTCTTTACGCTAAAGTTTTTTATTGTTTTAAAAAATAAAGTTGTGAGACAGAGTCAAACTTTAGCGTAAAGAGCGAGGCGTTGAGGAGGGGACAGTCCCTTTCATATACGGAATAATTTCTGTTCGTTTTAAGTTTTAATGTCGCTCCTTACTTTCAGTTTAAAAAACTTGTTTTTTTATTTAAGTTTTGAACGTTTTTGAATAAATGCAGGTTTTGATCTTGGCTCACCGTACATGAATAATTAAAAAAAAAATTTCATATTAATTTACTTTTATTTAGTTAAATGGCTTTCTCGAAACTTGTTTAATTTTATTTACGAACGTTTTTATTAGTAATAAATATACGTATATGAAAGGGACTGTCCCCTCCTCAACGCCTCGCTCTTTACGCTAAAGTTTTTTATTGTTTTAAAAAATAAAGTTGTGAGACAGAGTCAAACTTTAGCGTAAAGAGCAAGGCGTTGAGGAGGGGACAGTCCCTTTCATATACGGAATAATTTCTGTTCGTTTTAAGTTTTAATGTCGCTCCTTACTTTCAGTTTAAAAAACTTGTTTTTTTTATTTAATTTTTGAACGTTTTTGAATAAATGCAGGTTTTGATCTTGGCTCACCGTACATGAATAATTAAAACAAAATTTTCATACTAATTTACTTTTATTTAGTTAAATGGCTTTCTCGAAACTTGTTTAATTTTATTTACGAACGTTTTTATTAGTAATAAATATACGTAACTTACGAATTAACTTACGTAACGAACTTCTATATTCATATATTTCTAATTTGTTTATTAGGGGGTTCGCCCCCTAGTCAATACCTTGCTCTTTAAGCGAAAGTTCGAATTTTGTTCCAATTCTTTAAAAATGACCGCTTAACCACAAAGGCCGTTAATTAGAATAAATAGCTCTTATGAAAGTACTAAAAAATCTTTGGCTTAAAGAGCGAGGTATTGACTACGGGGTGAACCCAATCATATATGTAATATTTTCTGTTCGTTTGAAGTTTCGATGTTGCTGCTATTGCAGTTGAAATACTTGTTTTTTTATATTAAATTTCTGATCTTTTTTTAAATAATGCTGGGAGGTCCGGCGTCCCCTTCATAGCAATGACCCTTCCCCCATGAAAACTTCCTTCATGGAAATATTCTCCCACATAGCCCCCGACCCCACCCCCCTCCCCCACTACCAGGAAAAATCTCCCCTGAAAACGTCTGTATACTTCCAAATAACCAATACTATATGTTAACATTGGGTAAAGTTCATAACTTTCAGCCCTCCCCCCGGGAATTTCGGGGGATTAAGTCATCCTAAAAGACATACTTATTATATTTTCGAACATGCTGAACAAAATGGCTATCTCAAAATTTTGATCAGGTGACTCTGGGGAAAAAAAATGAGCGTGGGAGGGGGCCTAGTTGCCCTCCATTTTTTTTGGTCACTTAAAAAGGCCACTAGAACTTTTAATTTCCATTCCAATGAGCCCTCCCACGATATTCTAGGACAACTGGGTCGATACGATCACCCCTGGGGAAAAAAAACAAAACAAACAAACAAACAAATAAACACGCAACCGTGATCTTTCTTCTGGCAAAAAGTGCAAAATTCCACATTTTTGTAGATGGGAGCTTGAAACCTCTACAGTAGGGTTCTCTGATACGCTGAATATGATGGTGTGATTTTCATTAAGGTTCTATAACTTTTAGGGGGTCTTTCCTCCTTTTTTCGAAAATCAGCCAAATTTTCTCAGGCGCCTAACTTTTGATGGGTAGAATTAAACTTGATGAAACTTATATATTTGAAATCAGCATTACAATCTGATTCTTTTGATGTATCTATTTGTATCAAAATGCCGTTTTCTAGAGTTTCGGTTACCATTGAGCCCGGTCGCTCCTTACTTACAGTTTGTTACCACGAACTGTTTGATATGAATGCACTCTTGAATATCAGCCTACAAGAACTCTAATTAGCCACGTGTGCAACATTTTTTTTTTCGGGAGGCCCAGTAATAAAAGGACGAATATTACTTCAGAGTTTGAATAAGAAGTGCCAACACCAAGACAAAAATGAAATTTAGGGGTTGATAATAAAAGGACAAATACTAATTCATGGTTTGAAAAAGAAGTGCCCAAAACCCGAAAAAAAAGAGATTTAGGGAAAGGGCCTTGAAGCCCCTCTCCCCTGAGCACTGGTTCTAATACTTAGGACATAGCTTATATTTTTGAATTCGAACTACCCAAGAGCCAAATTTATTCTTACTTTTGTGCCATCTGGATTTCTGGATTAGTTATCTTTCTGCCGTTAATGATTCATGTATGGATTGGAAACATCTGGAAACTGCACTTTCTAAATTTTCTAGGCCCATTTCCCAAGATATTCATTTATTACATAAATCTGAGCTTCCAAAGAAAGTTTATTAAGATGCTAGTGTCAAAGCAAGATAACTAAGGAGAGAACTTCACTTCCAACCTGACTGGCTGTATGTTCCGTCATTTTTTCTTTTCTTTTAAAAGTGCACAAGCACTCCGTGCACATGCAAGCACGGACATAACACATAACACCGTGCACATAACAAAAATAACTCTTTCTTTGACAGGTTTTTCAAGATTAATAACGAAGGAAGTTCACTTGAATTAAATGCCAATGGCGCCGAGACTGTTAGACTATACCAAAGTTAATTCACACACGGGTTTTAGTTCATGTCCATTTTTATAATGCTCTTTCGGACTTGATATTGCAGCTAAGCATCATAATAGTTTTTTCTCTATTAAAAATAACTCAAATAGGAACTAATGAGCAGATCAAATCTACCAAATAATCCGAGACGAGAAACATTGACTCCAAAATGAGGCCAATTGACGCCAAAAATATTTTGGCACCCAAACTTTAGTAGTTACAAGCTTCTATAAATAGCCCAGATCGGCTGGTCAGCAAGGCCGTATCCAGGGAGGAAGAGGGTACAGGGCTTGACCCCCCTCCCCACCCCCCCCCCCCCCCCAAAAAAATGTCTGACTCATAAAAACGTAACAAAAATACATATAAACAAAGATTTTTATGCGTTTTTTAATTTTTTTTTTGTAAATCCCCTTCCCGAAAAAATACCCCCCCCTCCCCGAAAAAAATCTTGTATATGTCCTTGATGGATTTTCATATTTTTTATAGCAAGACACTATGGAGGAGGATTGGAGGCCCACTCTCTTCTAGATATTTCCATGATTTCTATAATTTGTTTTATGATTTTCATCCATATGCTCGCTGTTTAAAAAATTCTTGACACTAACAAAAAATATTATGATGTAAGAAATAAACTACACAAATCTGACAAATTGTGTAAAAAAAAGTAAACTAACGTCGAAGAGTAGCAAAAAAAGGCATATAATAATTTTCGATTTCGCCATCTTCATAATACTTTGTCATATTAGTACTGATATCACACTTATGCCCTTTGTCACATTACGCAGTTTGTAATATTGCGCTCTACTCGACCTAGAGTAAAACAAATTCGAGGTCGATGGTCCTAAATAAAAGTTAGGCAAGAGCTTATTGAACAAAGAATTCTGGCGTACATTGCTTCTTTCACACTAAAAATCATGTCATTTGGCATTTTAGGAGTAAAATACTGATTTCAACCATGAAGAGTTTCTAAGGTGACACCTGACAAAAATGTAGCCTATCATGATAAACATAATAACCATTAAATGCTCTTAATCTATCATTTTAAAGGTTTTTGGCAATAACATTGTTAGGTTCTCTGACATGCTGAAGTCACTAGCGTTTTTTTTTTTCATTCTGATGTGAGCTCTTCCCTTGTTTTTTTTTTTTTTTTTTTTTTTCTGCGAAATCCTAAATGCAACAAGTTCCTGAATAAATTGCTTTTAATGATAACTGCAATGTTGGTAAAGATGCATGTCTGGAATTGCGACGAAAGAATACATTTCTAAAAGTTTAACACCCCCCCTCCCCTATTCAATCTAATATTTTTTCCCCTTAATTTTAACAGCAAAAACTATACAGTTCTAGTGTATCTTGGCAGTAAAGAATAGAGATTACAAATTTTGGCATCAGCATCATTTCAGGTTTGATATTAAAGGTTTAGCGAGAATTACTTACTTTCCCAAGTTTTGTAGGCTTTACATCTCTTTGTTTGTATGCAGGTTATATTTTAACCTGACCTGCCTATCCTTTTTCTTAATTTGCGTTTTTTTTTCTGCTGTTTACAGTTTATGGCGAGAAAGAGGTAAGGATCTCTGCGACTTTTACGGAAAGTTTGGGACTCTGGCTGGATCGATGACTATGACATTATATTTTGACATTATATTATGACATTATATTTAAAGCTGTGTATAATTCTTGACTGGGACCAGAAAGAATAGTTTTCGCTTGTCCTTCAGCCAGAGGCAACAGTTTGTAAGCTGAAGTAGAGTTTCATAAAATATGTCAGATAGAACTACCTGAAACCTTTCCCCAAACATTTCGTTTCTTCGAGCTGCGATTCTGCTCTCAAGCGGAAAGTTCTGCGCAAGCAAACAAGGAAGTAGTTGGTAGTTTCAAACTGAAAATGAATTAAAATCTAAAAGTGCTTAAGGTGCGCGAAAATTCCTTAGCCATATTGCCAAATATTGAAAAAAAAGATCGAAAAGTTTAGAGATAGTAGAAACGAGCATTTTCCCATGGGTCCGAAAGTGTTACTATCTACTTTTACAAGCGGTTTGTAATTCTGTTCAGTTTAGATTTCATTTTCGGTGTTCTGAACTGAGGTACAGAAACGGCATCACACATGCTTCCTATATTTTAATAGTTCTCTTATTGCTAAAAAATTAGAGTTTCCCTTTCCTCCTTAATTAGTAGTAATACTAGAAAGTAGCCCCATGGCAAGAAAATCAACTTTCGAACTAAGACAGCACTGTATATAAATAACAGACAGTAGGATGACGAATCAGTAATGTTTGGCTGCTACAGTCTTCGTGCGTATAAAAGCTCCGCCCATAAACTCGTACGTTCTTGTCCATCGACCGCTGATGGCAGATCAAATGAGAACCCTGGAACACGTATTTTCGCAGAAATTTTCTCAAAATGCTTTTGAAACCAACTCGAGACTTCGAAACCTACTCGTCTAGTAGAGAGGGAACAACAGCCCATAGTAACCAAAAGTTAAAAACGCGTTTAGAAAAAAACCACCTAGTGAAAAACAAATTGCAATCTGACACTGATTCAGAAATGGTAACAATTATTTCCGTTTGTATTAAAAATAAAAGTTCATTGCAAAGAGGAATCTATGGTGATCTCGAAAAAAAAGCCTGAAACTCCTCGAAAATGGCATCAGATTAAAATGAAAAGTTTACCATTGGAATCAGCATAGTCGAAAACCTAGTTCAGGGAAATTACAGCCCCCCACCCTGAACAACAAGGAAAATCACTTTTTTGTATGGGTACCGCACTGATCTGTCTGCCGTTTTTTTTCGTCAGGGTTAGCGGTTTACCAGAAAATCGTGGAGAGGTTCAATGGCTCATTTAAAACTATTTTTCATATATACTGCTTTTTATAAATTCTATCATCTGCATCTGCCATATGGCACTAAAAATGGCACTTTTGTGTCATTTCTCAAGGTGTGGGGCTAGTGGGCTACAAAAACATCGTAAACAGATGTTTAATAGCTCACATAAAAGCTATTTCTCATATCTACGTTCCTTTATAAACTCCACCACCTGCAAGTGTCAAACGGCACTAAAATGGCACTATTGATGTCATGTTATCCAGTCATGATGTCCAGTCATGGCACTCATGACAGGAAAAGCTAGGGTCTAAACTTCTTAGAGAGATGTTTAATGGCTGATTTGAAAGCTATTGCTCATATCTACGTGCTTTTAGTCAGTTTTGCCATCCGTAAGTGCCAAGTAGCACTAAAAACGGCACTTTTGGTGCCATGTCTCAAATGCAAAAGCTGGGGCTAGTGGGCTGCCAGTACTTTTTAGAGTGATGTTTAATGGCTCATTTGAAAGCTATTGCTCATACCTACGTGATGTTTATCAATTCTACCATCCATAAGTGTGATATAGCACTAAAAACAATACTTTTGGTGTCACTTCTTAAGTAGAAAAGTTTTGAAGTATAAAACGAAATCATCGCTGTGATTATGGCCCAAAACCCGTAACTGGAGGTTTTCAAGAACACTTCTCGTATGTTCCTCCTCCAAGCCCCCTTAATAAGCTACGCAATTAAGATACAAGCACTAATATACCAAATCACATTATTAGAGGCGTGGTTCTTCTGGTAAAGCGTTCGACTTTGAAAAAGATTAATTAAAAAACTTTTTCCACAAAATAAGTTTTTTCAAAGAAAAGTAAAGAACTCCATTAAACCAAAAATGAGCAAAAATAAAATCAAATAATCTACCAAGCGTGAAACTACCACTAATCAGCATCAATAAATAAATGAAACCCATAAAGAACAGAAATTACAATAAATAACCGAGTCAAACTCAAAACAAGCAGAAATTAACATGAGTAGGGCTCAAAACCCCTATGCCTTCCCAAGGCCAGAACATAATTTGCACTTTACTGAAAAAATGTAAATGTTTTTACTTTTGTAACTTTAATAAATCAAATAATATTAACATTTTGATTACTAAATATCAGAATATGTATATCAAACTGACAATGCACATTCTTTTGTATTTTTTTCAGGGGGGGGGGTTGATTGTAAGATATTTAATCTGCTTGTGGCCTGTTATCTTTTAGACAAAATAATAGGATGCATTTGACATCTATTAATATATAACGATGAAAATAATTACAAGGAGTAAATTATATTTAATTTGGCAATATAGGGGAGGGTATAAGAAGACGCATCCAATATGTTCGACAAGTCAGTAAAAAATTGAGATAGCAAAATCAATCCGCGAAGCTTTGCCAATTTCACCAATAGCTTACCATAGTCTAGTTAATTTTACCGTAAGCTTACGGATTTTTGCCGAAATACCGTTACGGTAGTACACAGTGAATGATAATGACTAGCCAGTCGGTAGATCGATTAGCTCCCCCTTTCGCCTGGTTGGGCTTCTAGCATAAATACTTGCATTGGTTTCAGTCTGTAGCCTACTTTATCAGCCGAGCAATTCATGAAATAAATGGATGTATGTTCTCATAAATACTGTTTTGGTAAAAAAAAAGGAAAGAAACAGAACATATTTAAAAAAAACTATAAAATATTTCTGAAAAACTTCAAATGTAAATATCATCGTCGGATCTAAAACTTGGATACATTCTGAGAAGACAGATTTTATGGCGGTAACAAAATTGTACAAAATTTTGCAAAGGGTATCCAGGGTAATTAAAGAAGAAGTCCACATTAATTACATACAACAGTATTCTGCGGCTCCTTAGTGAAAGACCCCCATTTACCTTTCCTTTTTCATCCAAAGATTGATCATTATAAATCTTTTTAACCGTAAAAGCACCGTATACTAATGAAACTAAATTAATCCCGTACACTAATCAATCCCGTATTACAAATTTCATAATTTCTCTTGTTGATCCTCAGTAATTCGCAATGTTGCGTGTTTACGGTGGTTAGGAAGTAGTATTTGTTCTATACTCAATTTTTGCGACTACAGGTTCTGAGAGATGTTAAAGAAAAGTTGAAGATTGGATATGCGAAAATTGTACCTAATCGTGGAAAATATTCACGCCGAGATTTAGCTAAAATGTATTCCACATATTGTGATCACTCTGTCTTGTTTTTAAGTGGAATGTATTCTTTATTGAATAAGAATGATTTGCGCCAGATTCGTATTGCTTATTTTAGATATTGGAAATTTTTACTATACCTTCCCACTTCATATCGTAATACACGTATTATTGAGAAGTATGGTGCTACCAACGTTATCCAATCGTTTGAACTGCTTAGTACTAATTTAGCAAGAAATGCCTTTGTGTCCCTAGGCCCAAACCATAATATTATCCGTGTGTTTTTGTCAGTGATTAAGGTTTAAGTTATCTTTGTTTCTGTGTATTTTATTTTTTTTATTTTTTTTTTTTTTTAGTGCAATTTACTCCGCTTGTTTTGTATAAAAGTGGGTTATAAATAAATTATTATTATTATAATACCACCGTATAATACCGTTAACACCGTTTAACCCCTGATGTTTTTAAGAATTTTTAACAAATTAATAGTAACCTGCATACTTATGGAACTAGACAAAGTGATAATATAGTTGTTGATTTGCGTCGTGGTACAAGGACTTCATTCTCAATGAAACACTTGGGTCCATCAGTATGGAATGAGCTACCATTGAACATTAGAGCGGCGGAACACGTAGGCCTACCTCAATTAAAAAAAAAAAATAGAGGATTATTTTTTGGGTGGAATTTGTTAAATTTTATTATGGCTGGTAGGGTGGGTAGGGGAGGAAGAGGAGCTGGAGAGGTAAGGATGGGCTGGGAACGTAAGGGTGGGTAGGGGCTAAGGTAAGGGTGGCAGGGTGGGGGAGGGGAGAGGGAGTTGAGTATTATGAGTGATGGAGATTGAATTTGCTATTATTATTTTTCTTTTATATTTTTTCATCTATTATTATCTTTAATTCAATTGTTTATTTATTTATCAATTTTTTTCATATATATATAGGTTATAGTTTATCTATTTTTGGTTTATTTATAATAGTTTTAATTAAATAGTTGAGGTTTATGTAAATAGTTGAGTTAATAGGTAAGTAGTTACGTGGAGTTTCGCGCGATCGTAAACCTTCATAGGTTTTCTCCAGCGTGAAAGTGTTGTTTAATTTATTTATTTGTTTGTGAATGTGGATTAATAAACTTATGAAGGTATACTATGGTTCCTTACGGACTAAACCCGTATTTCACCGTAATCATTTCCATCCACAGATTAATTATTATAAATATTTTATGCCATTTTTATTGTACTTATTTTGTCTCATCACCTTATAAATTATACATTAACTTTATTTATATCTTTAAATTAATAAATGTTGCAAAGGGTATTTGAAGTAGGTTTACAAGAAGCCCACCATAATTGAATAACCTGTACTACAGCTCCTGATAGACCGGAATCATATTCTAGCATTTAATTTCCCTCAAAAGATTACTTCATCCATAGATTTCCTTTTCCACCATAGTGTACTGTGATACTAATTAAACATCATACCGCCCTACGGCTTCTCATGGACTTGATCCATATTTTACGTATTTATTTTCATCCATAGATTTACCATTATAAATCCATTATTATATTTTTAGTATGTATATTTTTATCATCATTTCACGAAATATCTCTAGTATACTTATTTTCAAATGAATAAATATTACAAAAGGTATTTGAGAAATTTGTACAGGAAGTCCGCTTTAAGTAGATGCCTCTATATATTTCGGCTCCTTATGGACTACACTCATATTTTAACTATTCATTTAAATCTTTCAGTTCATTTTTATTGTAGTTATTTTTCGTGTCATTTTTTAATTATACTTTAGTTATATTTTCAAACCAGTAAATATTGCAAATGGTATTTTACCAATATATTTCCATCGGTAGATTTGCTATTACAAATCTTTTATCATTTTTATTATACCTATTCCTTGTTATCATTTCATAAAATTGCTTCAATATACTTTATTTACATTTTCAAATCAACAAAGAGTATTTGAGGTAATTATAGAAGAAGTCCGCTTTAATTAAATACCATCCCATACTACGGCTCCTTATTGACTAGACCCATGTTTTACCCGGTCATTCCCAGTCAAAGATGTATTATTACTGATTTTTATTACCCTGTTTAAAAGGGCGCCAACTAACGTTTTATTAAGGCAATGCTTCTGGTGGCTAAATATAGATTTGGTTAATTCTTATTTTTCATGTTTTCCGCTTTGAAATAAAAACGAACGACCTTTACATAAAAAAGGTATGTGGCACTGAGTGGTTGGAAAAAGTTGGGTATAATTGTTGCAAGCAAACTGACGGTGAGACCAGGCCTTGGATGAAACATATCAATGAAAAGGGTGGTACTGGTCCATTATCTAGAACACTCCCAAGAAGTGAAGTTAGGTTAATCCTAACGAAATATACCAAAATATAAAGTTTTCTAAAATATAAAGTTTAAAATTTCCTATATTATATAGAAAATATAATACTTAATTAACAAAATTATGGAAACTACACCAAAGAATTATGGAAAGCAGGCCGCCCAAAACGCATTATATTTAATACTTGACCTAACCACTTCTATATATTAAATATCTAATTTAAATATACTTACAGCATCGTTTTTTTCACGAAAGAATAAGCTAATTACAACCGAATGGGGAGGAAAATACTGGTTTGCTCATATCAAACAAAGCGAACTTCTTGGGTGTGTTCTGAATAATGGATAACTAGCAAAAGGGTTCCCAAATTCATAGAAAGCGCAGTTTGTTTCAGGATATGTGGTTCTTAACATATGAGTGATTCAGATGCCAAATGGACTAAGTAGTCAAAAATGACGAAGAAGCCTTTCTGATTTTGATTAAAATATAACAGTCATCTGGTGGGAAAAATTACGATTTTTTTTTATATTTTCACTTACCCCATGTAATTAGGCGTGGCAAATCCTATATGTGGCTAATTTGCTCAAATTAGCTTTGAAAAAGTTATTAGCATTCAAGCACTGCTCTTTTCCAATTTCCAGGTACACGTTCCTTCATTCAATTGTAATTTTGCTTTGTCTTCTAAGCAATCAAGCATGCTAAACTAACACGTTCCTTCATTCTAATTCTAATTTTGCTTTGTCTTCTAACAGCAGATGTCGTTGTGCGATGTTCTCCTTTGCAATTCAATGTGATTTTTTCTGTTCCTTGTTCCATGCCTTTTGCTTTAGCTGTTCAGTCATTTGTCATCTTGTATAATCTTGCAACCGTCATAGATACTAAAAACGATACGACCACTCCTGGGGGGAAATCATGCAATTTTCTGTCTTAAAATGTATATAAATATGACGTCACTAAACAAATTCACTCAAACGGCCCTAAACAAATTTTTTCAAACTCGTGACCTACCTTGATCGTTTTTTCATGCCAGAAAATTCAAGGATCCCAATTTTCAAAAAAAAAAAAAATAAATAAAATATGTGGCCGTTTTCAAGTGAAAATTATACATAAATACATCTATAGTTCCTCGTTCAAAGATATAAGATAGGCAATACATAATATGTGTAAGCTAAACATATATATGTAAATATACAATTGTTGTTTGTTTAAAGAGAGTAGATATGTTTGGATTTGGAAGGGAAGACTTGATGCAGGTATTATGGGCAAGAAGACTCATTGAGAAGAAGAAAAATAAATTATCTAATTAACTTACTCTCTTTTTAGCTTCTTCAAGCTCTGCACACAATTTACTAACAATGGATAGAACAGCCCCACATCTAGGAGATTCTGACTTCAATCCACTATCCTCTAAAAGTGCTTCAATCGTTCGAAAATCCTTTGAACCTGAAAAAAATGGCATCGAATGTAAAACCTAAAGAGATCGAATTTCGCTGAAAGAAGGAGTAGATATAATCAGACACAAACCGTTTAGTAGCTGAACGAACTATATGAATAAATAGCCGAGAAAAGTGACAAAGATGAAATTTTAAAAGTTTTTTCTTTTAGAAAGAGTTTAAAAATACAGTTATTCCAGTTCATTTCTGTTAGAAAAATGTGGGAGGAGATATTTTATTATGAGTATTCAGTATAAGCACAGTTAGAGAGCAGTCAAGAGCTTTGACAAACAGACATATTAAAAAGGGTGAGCTAGTTGATACGTATTGCGCAGGCACACGACGCAGGAGCAGGGGCGCCAATTAGGGGGAGGGGGGCAGGGGGGGGGGCCATGGCCCCCCTACACTTTGAAAATTACCTTCTTATTTATATTTCACAGCTATTTTCTATTTTAGCTATGTGCTATATTAAACCAGCAACTGGTCCAATAAATACGACCAACAAACTGGTGCCCTAATTATATAATCTTGTTTTGAAATGTCTAAGAGCGAGCGCGTCTACACTATTTTATTTCCGAGTAGGGTTCATTCAAAACTAAGCTTCATGTGGTCAGTACCCGTTTCGTTATTGTTCTTGTGAAGAATTCGTTGTAAACTATGAGTTTTGTATATTGCCTTTTTTAGTAGCTGGGAAAGGAAATGTGTTCTAGGGTTTCAAGGGGTTTTGGTCAGCAGATTCTTGACGTTGTTGAATAGTTTATGGGATAACTAGTCCCAGTGGAGTGCATGGGACTGTCGTGAACAGGAAATGTAAGTGATTGGTTTATGGGGTTTCTAAGCGGGGTAGTTTCACCGTGGAGTATGGGAGTGATTTTCTAAGTGAGTTTCTACGTGTTTCTTCAGTTCTTCTCTTGCCGTGTCTGAGTGAAGTCATTGTCTACTACTCGTTTAACTATGAGTAAAAAGCGACAACAAACTTTGGATTTTTTTCGGTGAAAATGCGGAAGAAAAATGAAGAAACTTTAGTGCAAGAAACTGGCAACAGTGTCAGCGCCCAAAGTCTCGGGTTAGTTGAGATAAATTCCCCCACCTGTGACAGAATTTCGGAAACAAGCGGAACAATAAATGGCTCAGATCAACATGAAAGTTCGGTCTGCATCGCTGAACCCCTTGCGGGTTCCAGTAGCAGTCAAGAAACTCTCTCAGATATCTCTAGGACGCGTCACGACAAACCAGCTCAACCTATTCTTGAGAGATATCCGGCTTCCATTTCTAACGGAAGGAAATTCAGTGCACATTACTATAAGACTTATGAATGGATTGAATACTCAAAAAACTTGAATTCCGTGTTTTGTTTTGCTTGCCGCCATTTTTCTATGGGGACTCTAAGGGCTGGAGAAACTGCTGGAAAAAGGGCTTTCATTGAGTCAGGATTTTGCAAGTGGAAAGACAGTTCTGCTCTATTAAAGCAACATGATGGTTCTGAAAGACATAGGCATTGTATGTCAGCATGGACGGAATTTAAGATAATGAGTACTGATACTTCGAAATCTATAGCGAATGCCTTAATTCAATCCAGATCTCAAGAGGTTCAGGAAAATAGAGATCATGTGAAGTACATTTTTCGCGCTATTTGCTTTCTTGGCCGCCAGGGTCTTGCTTTGAGGGGTCATGACGAATCAGAAACATCTGCAAACCGGGGTAATTTGGTTGAATTGATGGAGGAAATGTCTAAAGGCGACGAAAAGCTGAAGGCCAAGTTACAGCGCCGATATGGTCACTATTGCAGTCATCAGTACCAAAATGACGCAGTTACACTGATAGGAAATGCCTTGCGCCAAGATATTATTTCAGAAGTAAAATCAGCTAATTACTTTGCTATTCTTGTCGACGAGACAAAAGACGTTTCTAGAAAAGAACAATTAGCGATCCTACTCAGGTACATATCAAATGGAAAAGTAGTGGAGCGACCAATCGGCTGCTATCACATGCACAAATTAGACGCCGAGAGCTTATCCACCTCGATTTGTGAAACTATAGAAAAGCTTGGTGTAGATTCGATGCTGTGTATTGCCCAATGTTATGATGGCGCATCCGTTATGAGTGGGGAATTTAACGGAGTTCAAGCAAAGTTTAGGAAGAAGGTGCCTCATGCAGTTTATGTACACTGTCACGCCCACAGATTGAACTTGGTTTTGACTGACTGCCTAAAAAATATCAGCGAACTTTCTGAATTTTTCTCTGTGGTGCAAAGACTTTACGCATTTATACCATGCAGCAAAACTCGTCACGAGCTATTTGTGGAATCCCAGCGTATTAGCGGGCAAAAAGTCTTGGAGCTAGAGAGGACCGTCCAGACTCGCTGGTTTTACGCAGTCCGCTCTATTTCGAAGGTGAAGGCCAGATTTGATTGTATTGTTGCTGTGCTTGCCGCAGTCTCTGATAGTTCCAACGGCGAGGCAGCGTGTGAAGCAAAAGGACTACTGGACAAAATCAACTCTGCCTCTTTTGTTTCAACTTTACACATAATGGAAAAAGTATTAGTCATTGTAAATTGTTTATCAGAGCAACTTCAATCCGGAAGTTTGTTGATTTATAAGGCACTTGCACTGATTTCTGGGACATATGAGACACTCCAAAAGCTGAGAAATGATAACGAATGGAACAACTTAAGCAAAAACATATCTGAATTCTTAGCTTTAAACGATATCCAGGAATCGAAATCTCCACAATCTAAAACCAGTGCTCGAAACAAGAGAAGTCAAGCCATTTCCATTCGTCTCAAAGCCTTTCTTTCAAACTCAACAACCGGTAAACGCAATATCAGTCAGCCAGTTGAATCAGACTGCGGTAAACTTCTGTACTTTGAGGTAATAGATCGTTTCACGAGTGAGATGGACCAACGTTTCATGCAGAATATGCCTCTGCTCGACGCTTTATCTGCCTTCGACCCCTCAAGTTCCAATTTTCTCGAAATTTCGAAAGTGGAAAGAGTTATGTGTCATTATCAAGAGATTCTCGGTGTTGACGACCATGCCATAGAATCCCAGCTTTCTCTTGCAAAGCTGCATCTGTCAAAAAGTGATATTTCAAAAATGGATCTTCTTCGAGCTATCGAAATCTTATCCGACCTCCCAGTTGCCTATTCTGCAGTGCTAAAACTGATGAAGCTAGTTGCTACTTTGCCTGTGACCACTGCCAGTAATGAACGATTCTTCTCGGCATTAGGGCGTGTGAAAGACTATCTGCGATCGACGATGGGAAACGACAGACTCAGTGATCTCATGATAATGGCAGTTGAAAAAGAGGAGGTAAAGAAACTGGATTTGGATAGATTAGTCAACGATTTTGCCAAGCAGCGACCTCGCCGCTACCCCCTGTTTTAGATATGTTTGCTAAATGTTGTTCTTTTTTTTGCATCTTAATTAAAAAAAAAATCGAAAAAAAAATCCTTGCCCCCCCTACATTTTCGTGAATTGGCGCCACTGCGCAGGAGAGGTAATTCCTGCCACCCTCCAATCACTCTTCCCTGAACCCTCGAAATATCAAAATTTATACGAGTTTTTTTTTAAATATTTTCCGAATATTCCTGTTTTTTTTAGGGGAGGGAGGTGTTGAAGGACGGAGGGTTTAAGGAAAGGAATGTTAAGAAGACTAGGCCTAATTTTATGGATGAAGGATGACATATAGCCAAAGATTGAGCCCTTTGGCCATCCATATAGGGTCAAATAAAATATTGGTCGTCCAAAGATGGGGTAGGAAGAGGTCATAAGAAAAGACCTGGAACTACATAAGATGGGGTTGAAGGTGAAGCTTTGAGCAAATTGGTTGAAGGAGCGTGCACACTTGCACCATTCGACTCATGCACCTTGGTGCTGCAGTGAGTCGTTGGTAGTAATATAGTTTCTCTGCAACTAAGGAGACTCATTCTAAGTTACAAAAATTCACTCTTATGCCATCTATCTTATTATCCGCGATAGATTGTTTGGGAGGACCAAAAACCGTAAACTTGTCGAACTGTCGGGACACTTGTAGTGCAGGTTTAGGTATCTTGCTTCTTAGAAATAATCTATCATGTCTAATGTGTTAGCGCATAGTGCCATTGAAAACACTGCAAAATAAATTCTAAAAAAGCAAAGACTTGATCAAAATGAGCCACTTGACCCAATCATTTAAGATACCAGGTTAGGTGGCGAAACTACCACAAATCCTGATTAAAAAAATATTGCACTAGATAGAAAGCATTATTTTTCATTATTTGGCATCATTCTTGGACTTTCATTGGATAACGTCGCTGAGCCTTCCGTTTTCACAAATGTGAAATGTGCCAAAAATAATCAAAATGTATGAAATTTAAAAGAAACGGTACTTATGTAGAAAGCGGTAAGTGCGTGAAAAGTGAAGTTTCGTTAATGTTAATGAAATAAAACAAAATAAGATGAAAATATAATAGTTCAGAAACAAATTTGGCCTATATATTTGCGCATTTCGGGGGGGGGGGGCATAGCATATATTAAATACATAATCTAACCTAACATAGGTAGCTTTTAGTTCCCTTAAACCCCAAACAAATAAAGTTTAAATATAGTTCCCGGAGTGAGGAACCTTTTATAATGCCTATCTATACACAACGTCTCATATAAGTACCGGGTAGTAAGCTACGTATCTGTTTTCGCAATACAGTTACCGCTTTCTAGATAAGTACCAAAGAAACTATAGAGGGAATTAGAACATTTCTGGTTTTTCGGTGGGGGAGGGGGAATCGTCCCATAATAAATCAGTATCATTTCAGCAATACTTAAAAAGGCAGATATTTCCAAGAACAAATAACACTGATACATATGTATATTCATTAATTTGTATTTAACACTGATCAAAGTTATATGTACTTTCTTTGCTTTACCTATTTTACAAATAACAGAGTATTATATGGATGTATAGGCCACTTGGGATCTTAAGAAAAAAATATGATTCTTTCTATCATTCCCCGGTCATTTACTTTATCATAGCCTACTTGTGCTAATGGCCTGTACCTCCCATCTCCATGGTTCAGTTCTGGATGCTAAGTTTGGTTTTCGGGTGAAAGCAAAATTAGAACCAAAATCTAGTAGCGTCGTTACACGAAGCCGTGCATGCTAGAAAAAATCTTAACATATTTCTGAATTAAAAATAAAAATAAGTTAAAGAAGTTTTCTAAACAGCAAACATATTTTTTGGAAAAAAATCCTCCAAGAAAAAATAATTTAAAAAATGAGGATGGAAAAACTTTGGAAGAACTACCTGACTCAGTATCAAGATTTATTACAATACTATTTGTTAGTTCTTGACAAAAAAGAAAATCCTTACTGCAGACAAAGATCGACCAAGGACAAGGCCATATCCAAGAGGGGGGTGGGGGGGGGGGGGGGGTAGGGGGTTTGACCCCCCCCCCCCCCCCGAAATGTTTGATTGACTAGTAATAACATAAAAAAATGTATATGAATAAATACGTTTTTTAGTTTTTGTGACCCCCCCCCCGAAAAAAATCTGTGTGAATCACCCCCCCCCCCCCCAAAAAAAAAAAAATCCTGGATATGGCCCTGACCAAGGATAACACATTATTTCTAGAGGTTTCTAAAATAATATTCACTGACATTTATCTTGAAAGGGCTTTCGGTTGTATTTTTTGTATCTTTTTTTTACGGGATGATGTGAATCTAGGTAATCTCAGAAACTCCATTTTTCCTATATTACTTTAAGGTCATACTAGTAATGTTACGTAAAGCAGCCACGTACCCAGGATCCTTCTAGGGGGGGGCAACAATAAAAAGGAATTTCCAGATACCCATTTAGAGCTGGGTCGACTCTGGCTGAGCTTACAGAGTCACACCACTGACCCCCACTCCCACCAATTTCAAGAGGGGATAAAAATGACAAGTTTTGTTTGATAATCTTAATACTGTATATACGTTACCGTGACAGTCCAACATTCGTAAATGTCGATATTCATCGGTGAATGTCCGAAATACCTTTTTTCTCCTTGGATTTAGTCACCGCAGCTATTCATTTTTTTCAATTTAATGCAAGGTTTGATGATGACAGGTTAGGTTAGGCTTGGTTAGCTTCGATTTTTAACCCATTTCTGATATTTATAACCAAATTTAACCTAATCCAACCTAACATAATCTAACCTAACTTTAACTTTTACCATTATAGCTTGCATAAGACTAAAAAAGCTGACTCGCAAAGCTAATTGAATCCAAGCAGAGAAAAGGGAATTTCAGACATTCACCGGTGAATGTCGACATTAACCAGATTTTGGACATTCACGGTAACATATATATTCAAGCAATATATTACAATATAAGCCATATATTCAAGCAAATTCAGGATTTCGGGGAAAGGAGCCCCCCCCCCGAGTACCTCTGATGCGAAGGTTACATTATTTCAGATTTCTATTTACTATCATTCTTCGTTGTTATGCCAATTGCATGGCTTAATCACCTATACCTAAGCCTTAACTGGCAGTACCAACGACCAATAAATTAAATCCACGACTTTAAAGAATGATCGATTGTAGAATAGTATATATGCAGTAACCAGGTGCTTCAAACCAATTATCAACTTTTATTTAATGTAACATAGCATGACTCTGCTAAAGCAGCGCAAAAAACTCATTTGCAAATCATAGAACATATCCAGTTAAGGATGACTTGTCAAAAACAAAGCAAGTAAATTCATCCAGCAAGGATCCCCTGGTGACCAGTATCTAAAACAGGAGAAATAAATCAGTAACACACCCGACTGTAGATGTTCAACAAATGAAATCAATTTTGGCAGGAGATATAAGCTTCTATAGAGGACGCCAAATTTATTTTTAAGCAGGAAGGATTCCGGCAATTTGGCCGGGTCCGACAAAGGTACTCGTAAGCTGGACGTCATCCACGGTATCTGCCAACAACTGAGATCGGAAACGAAAAACAAAGTTAGATTATATTCGGTTCTTTTGTTTTTTGCTCATTTCTCTCGCTAGTCAGATATTAATAACCAATGAAATGAAAAAGGATGGGAATTCTTTATTTTAAACAAACATACATTTTTTGTTGAACCGTCGTGTATGTTATCCACGACAAAAATACAGGTGTGGAAACTATGAATCTACGTTTGTCGGTGGCCGGCTTCAAGTTTTGTGTGTGAAACAAACTAGAAACAAACTAGGCAAAACTAATAGCAACAAATAAGAAAATAAATATGAATATAAGCTACAATTTTTTAAGCGTTTTTACGACAGTTTGGCCGGGTCCGACAAAGATACTCGCAAACTGGACGTCATACCCGGCATCTGCCAACAACTGATATCGAAAATGAAAAGTAAAGTTAGATTATGTTCGGTTCTACTTTTTTTTTGCTCATTTCTCTCCTAGTCTGATATTAATAATGAAAGAAATGAAAACGGAACGGAGTTTTTATTTTGAAAGAACATTTTTTTTGTTTATCCGCTTCTGCACGTCATCCACGACATAAAGAAGATTCATATGCAAGGCCGTATGCAGGATTTTTGTTCGGGGGAGGGGGGGGGGGGTTACAACAAAATAATTTTACAAAACGCACCAAAAATTTATTTGTAAGCAATTTAGGCATTTTTTTATGAAGTGGACATTTTTTTTGGGGGAGGGGGGAGGGGGCAGGTTAAACATGATAACCCCTTCCCCAAATACGACCATGTTCACAGGCACAGCTACTTAATCCGCCTTGTATGTTATCCGCGACATCATTGAAGGCATGGGAACCATGAATTTTCATCAGCCTTTGAACAGTTTCAAGTTCTTAGTTTGCTTGAAGAAGCAAACTAGGCAAAGTAGATAGAGAACTAAGAGAAAAATAAACATAAACTAGGACATTGCAACTTTTTCTTCTACTGTCACCTCTTCAATACGGTCCATGAATTGTGGCTTGTGGTGAGCACAATGCAGCCAAGGAAGCACTTAATCAAATAGTCACCTATCGCCTTCTATTGGCCGAGACTGCTCAGTTCTACTTTGAAAAACCATATTTTGTCTCGAAATGATTCAAGCCAAAAACGCTCTACATTCATTTCGACATAACGAGAGTTTAAGAATAACCTTGGAGCACATAAAATAGCTTAATTTCTAAGAGTATTGACCTGATCCCTAAGATATGACTATCCTTATAAAATGAGCTCATTTGTAAGACATCATTCCAAGATAGCGGCAACGTGAAAATCGATTTGACGAACATCGAGTTAAGATCGAATAAAATCGTGGAAATCGAGTTAAGAGGATTCAACGTCGACTGACAGTCTCAAATACAAAGGGTTCATAAGTGAATTCTCCCAGGGGACTAATTATGATTGAAAGCTATTGGGAATTTGCGGCTGGACTACAAAATTTGATTTAAAAGACAGAGAAACAATTGTAGCAAGGTTTCCAAATAAAGCAGGAAGCACCACGGGGAACTCCCAAAGCAGCAAAATTGATAAAATGACATTATTTTTAGCTGACTTTTGGCGTTTTGTTAGCAGGTATAATAGAAATTTTTAGGGACTACCCTGTCCTGAACTTTAAAAAACAATTTGCTCCGTTTAATCAAGAAAAACAAAATTCAAACTTTCGAATGATGCAAGTTCCATTCGATCTGAATATCTCTGGAACAAAACAGGAGAAGCTAAAAGGTTTTTATATTTTACTGGTGATGTACGCAAAATTGCAATGTGTTCTTCGTTGTTGTTACTTTTTTTTAATCTGTCCTTATTCTAGACCCAACAGTTGTCTTCATTTTTCATATAACCTTGCAGGGCCATATCCAGGATTTTTGTTCAGGGGGTTTTTACTAATTTTGACTTCTTTGGGGGGGGGGTTACTAATTTTTGACTCAGTTTTCGACTAATTTTACTGATTTTTACCTAGGTTTTACTAATTTTCGACTTATTTTCGAGTCGGTCAAAAATTTCGGGGGGGGGGGGGTCAAACCGGGTAACCCCCCCCCCCCCCTGGATACGGCCTTGTAACCTTGGCTACTTATGTGTTATAAAGACCATACTATGTTCTTGATCTGTAATGAAACCAGTTTTCTACGTCCACTCGGAGATAATCAGCTTAGCCTAAGGGAGATAAACGGTAACTATGCAGGTATATTTTAATTATATAGTTAATATATAGAGGTGGTTAGGTTAGGTATTTAATATAATACGTTCTGGGCTGCCTGCTTTCCATAATTCGTTGTTGTATTGTCCACAATTTTGTTACTAAAGTATTACAGTTCCATCATATTTTGGTATATCTCACTAGGATTAATCTTCACTTCTTTGGTGTGGTCGCTATAACACGCAAGTACCCAACCTTGCAACTAAAATATGAAATTGCTCAGAGCTTGTTTTCTTTTTACTACGAAAATATTTTCATGTAAGCGGCTGAGCAGCTGCCACTTCTGCTCAAGTCACTCCCCCCTGGTCACGCTCATACTTAACTTACCGAGGACAATCAATCTACATTAAATATACAATAATTAATGATACTTCCTAGCTAAAGATCGTGTAGCAAATTGTTTGGGGCAAATAAACATTTTTTTTTTTTTACTTTTCTCTACTAATTCTTGGCAGCAAAGCCAAGAGCTTATTCAGGGTACTTCATATTCCTAAGGGCAAGGCCTACGGTTCAAGTTATTATATGTATAAAATACCGTGTTTTCATTGAAGGGTCACGCTATATCCGGAATCATGTGCATCAGGTGGCACGCGCCAAGCGTGGCGGACCTGTGCGGCAAACGTGGCTTTCAAAGATACAACAGGTGTCAGAGTTAGCACCCCCTCAATTTCATTCTACTTAAAAAGACTAAAGGAACTACCCTCTAGCCTCTTCCCTCCCCCTAAGCCACAATCATAAAACGTTTACCAAGAAAAATCAGTCTACATCCAATATAAATGGTTCTTCCCAGCTAAAGATGATATAGTATTTTTTTTTTTTTCAAACAAGGGTTTTATTTGACGAATACCCTAATTCCTTTAACACTTTAAACTCAGGATTATACAAAGTAAAGAAATGTAGGGAAGATGGCATATGATTTACAAAATTGATACATGATATTGGAAGGCGTCATTGCACAAGATAACGCGTAATCATCTCCCGTCTAGACAATACAGACGTCACTCTGAGACAGCGAGGCAGGCAATCAATCAAGACAGTAGGTCTAGCCTGAAAAAACCTCAGATCGAGATGAATGTCAAGATCTAAAACAGGGAACTTTTCTGGAATTTTGTTATAATTAATGCTTTGAGCAAAAATTGGACGGGTGAGATAGATGGGTCGTTCATCATCATATACCGGCTATTCAAATTCATTTTAAGCATTTCTTGGGTGATAAAAGAGAATGGATGACAACAGAGAAAGAAATGTTAGGCATTCAAAACAGTGTTGCCAACGCGGTACAATTGACCGCTTTTGGTACAATACTAATTTTTCGATACATTTGGGTTTTACTTGTTTGACTACGACATCTGTCCAAGTCGGGCCTATAGTTTATCAAGAACTTTTTTGTCGTTACGGAAAATTTTTAACCCGTCATTCAGATGGATACAAATGACTCTCGCGCTACAATTTTAGTCAGAAAACGGGTACAGTTTATTTTTATCTAGCGTTGGCAACGTTGATTCAAAATGCAAAGCTTCTTACTTCTAAGTCCATAGGTTGCTTGCCTTATAGAGTTTTAACCAGAGACATAAAGAAAGTGTAGGAGTCTCCCACACTAACCAATTTATAAGGTCAGCAACAATTAAGGGTGCACCAAGCTCGAAAAGTGAAAAATTTTCATAGAGGGATTTAATTTTAGAAGACCGTACTGGAGAACAGCAACTTGTAATGTCTAATGAAAAAAGAAGGATGTGGAGAACAAACGTTTTACCGAATGCATTTGCCAAGAGAAGGCCGATTCTACAACGCGAGGCCCTTGCTCTTGGGGGCTGCATGGTTCATGCCCGCTCGAGAAATTTTTGGACCTCTTTACTATTTTGAATTAAATAGACATCTCAAAATTTTTTTCCGGTGCAATAAGAGGCTAAAGAATGCATGGGAACAAAAAGGAAACCGGGAGATGTCTGGTTGACTCCTGATCATTTTTTGGCCCTGGAAAGGGCATCAAAATTTCCAATGGCACTTGTTTAGTAGCCGGGTAACACGCGAGAAGTGAATTTCGTTGATGGTAATGAAATAAAACAAAATAGGATAAAAAATTATAGTTTAGAAACACATTTGGGCTATATATTAGTAGGGAGCCAGGTATTACTCCTGTATGAACACCGTGCTGCCATCTATAATTGAGTCTAATGCTGAAAGGTTATAATTTATTCAAGGATTTTTAATCGACTCTAACAGGTCAATGACACCTAGGGGAACTAGATTTCTGAGAAATTGATTTGCATAATCGGCGGGGAATTATTAATCAAGGAAGGGGAATTATGAAACAATATGGCTTCTCTGATCTTTAGGTCTGGGAGATAAATTAATATTCTATTTTTAAATACCGGCTTCTCTGGTCTTTAGGTCTGAGAGATAAATATTAATATTCTATCGAAACCTTAATAGTGTAGCTAGGAACACCTTAGAGATTAAGACAGATTGAATATATTTTACGCAGGAAATGGTTTCCTAGGAATTTCAAGTGTGACAGCGCAGGGATGCCGAAACAAAGGAACACGCAGAAATTACTTTTAGGGGATTATTTGGGCGAAACAGTCTGAGACACTTTAGAAGATGATTTAGGCGAAACAGTTTGAGACATTTTAGAAGATGATTTGGGGTGAAACTCTGTGGTCGTTGTAATACACAAGTTCCATTTGAACAATGTTGTGAGGTCCCCTACCCAACCCCCAGGGCCCCCAAAGGCCCCTCAAGCCCCCAAATGCCCCCCCAAGCCCCCAAACGCCCCCTCCCCATTTTTTTATTACTTTTTTTGTGCACTTGAGACACAGAAGGGCCCCCACATTTCAAAAGACTTTATTATATCTTTTCAGAACAAGTTCCTTTCTTAATATCCCTCTTAAACCCATTTTACAAGTTGAAGTACTCATCCTTTTCACCCACAACTTTACTTTACAACTTTTTGAACACCCCAAAACCAAGCAATACTTTTCAAAGGCTTTATTATATCTTTTCAAAACAAGTTCATTACGTAATGTCCCTCCTAAACCCATTTTACAAGTTGAAGTACTCATCCATTCACACACAACTTTACTTTACGGCTTTTTGCATACCCCAACATCAAGCAAAACTTTTCAAAAGGCATTATTATATTATTTCAGAACAAGTTCTTTTCTTAATGTCCCTCCTAAACCAATTTACAAGTTGAAGTACCCATCCTTTTCACCCACATACAAACAGAGAAAGACAGGCACTTCCATACAAACCAACAAAGACAGACACTTCAGACATACAAACCAACAAAGACAAACATTTCAGATATAAAAACAGAGAAAGACAGGCATTTTAGACATACAAACCAACAAAGACGAACACTTTAGACATACAAACAGAAAAAGACAGGCACCTTAGACATACAAACCAACAAAGACAGACACTTCAGACATACAAACCAACAAAGACAAACACTTCAGACATACAAACAGAGAAAGACAGGCACTTTAGACATACAAACCAACAAAGACAAATACTTCAGACATACAAACAGAGAAAGACAGACACTTCAGACATACAAACCAACAAAGACAGACACTTCAGACATACAAACCAACGAAGACAAACACTTCAGAAATACAAACAGAGAAAGACAAACACTTTAGACATACAAACAGAGAAAGACAGACACTTCAGACATACAAACCAACAAAGACAAGCACTTTAGACATACAAACCATACAGACAGACACTACAGACATGCAAACCAACAAAGACGAACACTTCAGAAATACAATCCAACAAAGACAGACACTTCAAACGTAAACACCAACAAAGATAAACACTACAGACAAACAAACAGAGAAAGACATGCACTTTAGACATACAAACTAACAAAGACAGACACTTCAGACATACAAACCAACAAAGACAAACACTTCAGACATACAAACAGAGAAAGACAAACACTTTAGGCGTACAAACAGAGAAAGACAGACACTTCAGACATACAAACCAACAAAGAGACACTTCAGACATACAAACAGAGAAAGACAAGCACTTTAGACATAAAAACCAACAAAGACAGAAACTTCAGACATACAAGCCAACAAAAACAAACACTTCAGACATACAAACCAACAAAGACAGACACTTCACACATACAAACCAACAAAGACAAACACTTTAGACATACAAACCAACAAAGACAGACACTTCAGACATACAAACCAACAAAGACAGGCGCTTGAGATATACAAACCAACAAAGACAGACACTATAGACATACAAACTAGCAAAGACAGACACTTTAGACATAAAAACAGAGAAAGACATGTACTATAGACATACAAACCAACAAAGACAGACACTTCAGACATACAAACAGAGAAAGAATGCACTTTAGACATACAAACCTACAAAGACAGACACTTCAGACATACAAACCAACAAAGACAAACACTTCAGACATACAAACAGAGAAAGACAGGCGCTTTAGACATACAAACCAACATTGACAGACACTTCAGACATACAAACCAACAAAAACAAACACTTCAGACATACAAACAGAGAAAGACAAACACTTTAGACATACAAACAGAGAAAAACAGGCACTTTAGACATACAAACCAACAAAGCCAGAGACTTCAGACATACAAACCAAAAAAGACAAACACTTCAGACATACAAACAGAGAAAGACAGGCGCTTTAGACATACAAACCAACAAAGACAGACACTTCAGACAAGCAAACCAACAAAAACAAACACTTCAGACATACAAACAGAGAAAGACAAACACTTTAGACAAACAAACAGAGAAAGACAGGCACTTCAGACATACAAACAGAGAAAGACAAGCACTTTAGACATACAAACCAACAAAGACAGACACTTCAGACATACAAACCAACAAAGACAAACACTTCAGACATACAAACAGAGAAAGACAGGCACATTAGACATACAAACCAACAAAGACAGACACTTCAGACATACAAACCGACAAAGACAAAAACTTCAGACAAACAAACAGAGAAAGACAGGCACTTTATACATACAAACCAACAAAGACAGACACTTCAGATTTACGAAAAGAGAAAGACAGACACTTTATACATACAAACCAACAAAGACAGACACTTCAGACATAGAAACCAACAAAGACAAACACTTCAGACATACAAACCAACAAAGTCAGGCACTTTAGAAATACAAAACAACAAAGACAGACACATCAGACATACAAACCAACAAAGAAAAACACTTCAGACATACAAACAAAGAAAGACAGGCACTTTAGACATACAAACCAACAAAGACAGACACTTCAGACATACAAACCAACAAAGACAAACACTTCAGACATACAAACATAGAAATACAGGCACTTTAGACATACAAACCAACAAAGACAGACACCTCAGACATACAAACCAGCAAAGACAAACACTTTAGACATACAAACAGAGAAAGACAAACACTTTAGACATACAAACCAACAAAGACGAACACTTCAGACACACAAACAGAGAAAGACAACCACTTTAGACATACAAACAACAAGACAACACTTCAGACAAAAAACAAAAGACAGACACTTCAGACATACAAAACGACAAAGACAAACACTTCAAACATACAAACAGAGAAAGACAGGCACTTTACACATACAAACCAACAAAGACAAACACTTCAGACATACAAACAGAGAAAGACAGACACTTTAGACATACAAACCAACAAAGACAGACACTTCAGACATAGAAACCAACAAAGACAAACACTTCAGACATAAAAACCAACAATGTCAGGCACTTTAGAAATACAAAATAACAAAGACAGACACATCAGACATACAAACCAGCAAAGACAAACACTTCAGACATACAAACAGAGAAAGACAGACACTTTAGACATACAAACCAACAAAGACAGACACTTCAGACATACAAACCAACAAAGACAAACACTTTAGACATACAAACAGAGAAAGACAGGCACTTTAGACATACAAACCAACAAAGACAGACACTTCAGACATACAAACCAACAAAGACAAACACTTCAGACAAACAAACATAGAAAGACAGGCACTTTAGACATACAAACCAACAGACAGTGGCACGCCACTCTTTGTTAACCTAAATTAACCCAACTTTTTGCAATTGTCTATGTTAACCTAAATTAACCCAACAAACCAACAAAGACATACAAACCAACAAAGACAGACACCTCAGACATACAAACCAACAAAGACAAACACTTTAGACATACAAACAGAGAAAGACAGACACTTTAGACATACAAACCAACAAAGACAGACGCTTCAGACATACAAACCAACAAAGACAAACACTTCAGACATACAAACAGAGAAAGACAAACACTTTAGGCATACAAACCAACAAAGACAGACACTTCAGACATACAAACAACAAAGACAAAGACTTCAGACATACAAACAGAGAAAGACAGGCGCTTTAAACATACAAACCAACAAAGACGAACACTTCAGACACACAAACAGAGAAAGACAACCACTTTAGACATACAAACCAACAAAGACAGACACTTCAGACATACAAAACGACAAAGACAAACACTTCAGACATACAAACAGAGAAAGACAGGCACTTTATACATACAAACCAACAAAGACAAACACTTCAGACATACAAACAGAGAAAGACAGGCACTTTATACATACAAACCAACAAAGACAAACACTTCAGACATACAAACAGAGAAAGACAGACACTTTAGACATACAAACCAACAAAGACAGACGCTTCAGACATACAAACCAACAAAGACAAACACTTAGACAAACAAACATAGAAAGACAGGCACTTTAGACATACAAACCGACAAAGACAGTGGCACGCCACTCTTTGTTAACCTAAATTAACCCAACTTTTTGCAATTGTCTATGTTAACCTAAATTAACCCAACTTTTTGCAGTTGCATGTGCATTCCAGTGCATGTCTTTCTCGGTTTATGTGTCTGAATCTATGCATTTGTATGTGTTTCTCACTCTCTTTGCCAGTGTGTGCGGGCAGGTGTTTGCTTATCCCAGTGCCTGTGTTTCTCGGTTTGTATGTTTGAATCTATGTGTTTGTATGTGTTTCTCACTCTCTTTGCCTGTGTGCGTTAGGGCGTGTGTTTGCTTGTCCCACTGCCTGTCTTTCTCGGTTTTTATGTCTGAATCTTTGTATTTGTATGTGTCTCTCACTCTATTTGTCTGTTTGTCAGGGTTGGTGTTTGCAAGTCCCAGTGTTTGTTTTTGATGGTTTGTATATCTGAAGTGTGTGTCTTTCTCGGTTTGTATGTTTGAATCTATATGTTTGTATGTGACTCTCACTGTTTTTGCTTGTGTGTCTGGGCGGGTGTTTGCATATCCAACTGTCTGTCTTTGTTGGTTTGTGTGTCTAAAGTGCATGTCTTTCTCTGTTTGTATGTCTGAAGTGTTTGTCTTTGTTGGTTTGTATGTCTGAAGTTTCTGTCCTTGTTGGTTTGTATGTCTAAAGTGTCTGTCTTTCTCTGTTTGTATGCCTGAAGTGTTTATCTTTGTTGGTGTGTATGTTTGAAGTGTCTGTTTTTGTTGCTTTGTATGTCTAAAGTGCTTGTCTTTCTCTGTTTGTATGTAGAATTATTTGTCTTTGTTGGTTTGTATGTCTAAAGTGCCTGTCTTTCTCTTTTTGTATGTCTGAAGTGTTTATCTTTGTTGGTTTGTATGTCTGAAGTGTCTGTCTTTATTGGTTTGTATGTCTAATGTCTAAAGTGCTTGTCTTTCTCTGTTTGTATGTCTGATGTGTTTGTCTTTGTTGGTTTGTATGTCTAAAGTGCCTGTCTTTCTCTGTTTGTATGTCTGAAGTGTTTGTCTTTGTTGGTTTGTATGTCTGAAGTGTCTGTCTTTATTGGTTTGTATGTCTAATGTCTAAAGTGCTTGTCTTTCTCTGCTTGTATGTCTGATGTGTTTGTCTTTGTTGGTTTGTATGTCTGAAGTGTCTGTCTTTCTCTGTTTGTATGTCTAAAGTGTTTGTCTTTCTCTTTTGTATGTCTGAAGTGTCTGTACTTGTTGGTTTGTATGTCTGAAGTGTCTGTCTTTGTTGGTTTGTATGTCTAAAGTGGTTGTCTTTCTCTGTTTGTATGTCTGAAGTGTTTGTCTTTGTTGGTTTGTATGTTTAAAGCGCCTTGTCTTTCTCTGTTTGTATGTCTAAGGTGTTTGTCTTTGTTAGTTTATATGTCTGAAGTGTCTGTCTTTGTTGGTTTGTATGTCTAAAGTGTTTGTCTTTCTCTGTTTGTATGTCTGAAGTGTTTGTCTTTGTTGGTTTGTATGTCTGAAGTGTCTGTCTTTGTTGGTTTGTATGTCTGAAGTGTTTGTCTTTGTTGGCTTGTATGTTTGAAGTGTCTGTCTTTGTTGGTTTTTATGTCTAAAGTGCTTGTCTTTCTCTGTTTGTATGTCTGAAGTGTCTGTCTTTGTTGGTTTGTATGTCTGAAGTGTCTGTCTTTCCCTGTTTGTATGCCTAAAGTCTTTGTCTTTCTCTTTTGTATGTCTGAAGTGTTTGTCTTTGTTGGTTTGTATGTCTGAAGTGTCTGTCTTTGTTAGTTTTTATGTCTAAAGTGCATGTCTTTCTCTATTTGTTTGTCTGTAGTGTTTATCTTTGTTGGTGTGTATGTCTGAAGTGTCTGTCTTTGTTGGTTTGTATGTTTGAAGTGTCTGTCTTTGTTGATTTGTATGTCTGAAGTGTTTGTCTTTGTTGGCTTGTATGTTTGAAGTGTCTGTCTTTGTTGGTTTTTATGTCTAAAGTGCTTGTCTTTCTCTGTTTGTATGTCTGAAGTGTCTGTCTTTGTTGGTTTGTATGTCTGAAGTGTCTGTCTTTCTCTGTTTGTATGCTTAAAGTGTTTGTCTTTCTCTTTTTGTATGTCTGAAGTGTTTGTCTTTGTTGGTTTGTATGTCTGAAGTGTCTGTCTTTGTTAGTTTGTATGTCTAAAGTGCATGTCTTTCTCTGTTTGTTTGTCTGTAGTGTTTGTCTTTGTTGGTGTGTATGTTTGAAGTGTCTGTCTTTGTTGGTTTGTATGTCTGAAGTGTTTGTCTTTGTTGGTTTGTATGTCTGAAGTGTCTGTCTTTGTTGGTTAGTATGTCTAAAGTGCTTGTCTTTGTTGGTTTGTATGTCTGAAGTGTCTGTCTTTCTCTGTTTGTATGTCTAAAGTGTTTGTCTTTCTTTGTCTGTCTTTGTTGGTTTGTATGTCTGAAGTGTCTGTCTTTCTCTGTTTGTATGTCTGAAGTATTTGTCTTTGTTGTTTTGTATGTCTAAAGTGCCTGTCTTTCTCTGTTTGTATGTCTGAAGTGTTTGTCTTTGTTGGTTTGTATGTCTGAAGTGTCTGTCTTTGTTGGTTTGTATATCTAAGGTGCCTGTCTTTCTCTGTTTGTATGTCTGAAGTGTTTATCTTTGTCGGTTTGTATGTCTAAAGTGCCTGTCTTTCTCTGTTTGTATGTCTGAAGTGTTTGTCTTTGTTGGTTTGTATGTCTGAAGTGTCTGTCTTTGTTGGTTTGTGTGTCTGAAGTGTTTGTCTTTGTTGGTTTGTATGTCTAAAGTGTCTGTCTTTGTTGGTTTGTATGTCTAAAGTGCTTGTCTTTGTTGGTTTGTGTGTCTGAAGTGTCTGTCTTTCTCTGTTTGTATGTCTAAAGTGTTTGTCTTTCTTTGTCTGTCTTTGTTGGTTTGTATGTCTGAAGTGTCTGTCTTTCTCTCTTTGTATGTCTGAAGTGTTTGTCTTTGTTGGTTTGTATGTCTAAAGTGCCTGTCTTTCTCTGTTTGTATGTCTGAAGTGTTTGTCTTTGTTGGTTTGTATGTCTGAAGTGTCTGTCTTTGTTGGTTTGTATATCTAAGGTGCCTGTCTTTCTCTGTTTGTATGTCTGAAGTGTTTGTCTTTGTGGTTTTTATGTCTAAAGTGCCCGTCTTTCTCTGTTTGTATGTCTGAAGTGTTTGTCTTTGTTGGTTTGTATGTCTGAAGTGTCTGTCTTTGTTGGTTTGTATGTCTAAAGTGCCTGTCTTTCTATGTTTGTATGTCTGAAGTGTTTGTCTTTGTTGGTTTTTATGTCTAAAGTGCCTGTCTTTCTCTGTTTGTATGTCTGAAGTGTTTGTCTTTGTTGGTTTGTATGTCTGAAGTGTCTGTCTTTGTTGGTTTGTATGTCTAAAGTGCCTGTCTTTCTATGTTTGTATGTGGGTGAAAAGGATGGGTACTTCAACTTGTAAATTGGTTTAGGAGGGACATTAAGAAAAGAACTTGTTCTGAAATAATATAATAATGCCTTTTGAAAAGTATTGCTTGGTGTTGGGGTATGCAAAAAGCCGTAACATAAAGTTGTGTGTGAATGGATGAGTACTTCAACTTGTAAAATGGGTTTAGGAGGGACATTGCGTAATGAACTTGTTTTGAAAAGATATAATAAAGCCTCTGAAAAGTATTGCTTGGTGTTGGGGTGTTCAAAAAGTTGCAAAGTGAAGTTGTGGATGAAAAGGATGAGTACTTCAACTTGTAAAATGGGTTTAAGAGGGATATTAAGAAAGGAACTTGTTCTGAAAAGATATAATAAAGCCTTTTGAAATGTGGGGGCCCTTCTGTGTCTCAAGTGCACAAAAAAAGTATTTAAAAAAATGGGGAGGGGGGCAATTGGGGGCTCGGGGGGGGGAGGTGGCATTTGGGGGCCCTTTGGGGGACCGGGGGCCTTTGGTAGACTCGGGGGCCCTTTGGGGGCCCGGGGGGCCTTTGGGGCCCGGGGGCGTTGGGGTAGGGGATCTCACAACATTGTTTAAATGGAACTTGTGCATTATGACGACCACAGAGTTTCACCCCAAATCATCTTCTAAAATGTCTCAAACTGTTTCGTCTAAATCATCTTCTAAAATGTCTCAAACTGTTTCGCCCAAATAATCCCCTAAAAGTAATTTCTGCGTGTTCCTTTGTTTCGGCATAACTGCGCTGTCACATTTTAAATTCCTAGGAAACCATTTCCCGCGTAAAATATATTCAATCTCTCTTCATCTCTAAGGTGTTCCTAGCTACACTATTAAGGTTTCGATAGAATATTAATATTTATCTCTCAGACCTAAAGACCAGAGAAGCCGTATTTAAAAACAGAATATTAATTTATCTCCCAGACCTAAAGATCAGAGAAGCCATATTGTTTCTTAATTCCCCCTCGTTGATCAATAATTCCCGCCGATTATGCAAATCAATTTCTCAGAAATCTAGTCCCCCTAGGTGTCATTGACCTGTTAGAGTATATCAATAATCCTTGAATAAATTTTAACCTGTCAGCGTTATATTCAATTATAGATGGCAGCACGGTGTTCGTACAGGAGTAATACTTGGCTCCGTACTTATATTTGCACATTAGAGGTGGGGGGGGGGTTGTAAAGCATGGCTTATATTAAATACGTAACCTAGCCTAACCTAACCCAAGTACCCTTTTTTGCCCCTTTAACCTCCCAAAAACTAACTTTAAATATTTTTCACAGAATGAGCAATACCTCACTCGGCAGCAGAAACCTGTTTTCAATAGCACCTTTGAAATTCTATATGCGGTCTTTCTCACGTGTTGCCCGGCCACTAAACAAGTAAATTTTCAATTTCCAATCAAATGAGCCTCCTCCCAAGTTTCTACGATAACAAAGTAAGCATTAATTTGCTCGCATAATGTAATAAGGCAAAGTGTTCACTGGCAAACCTGAAGGTTTCAATACACAACGTAGGACTACTCAGAAGTGCATCAAGTCTTAGACGTACTTCCATAACCAGTATATCCCCGTTTTTTCCCAAAAATAAGGCAAAACTGTTTTTTATTTCATGTTGTTTCTAATGTCATTTTATTGGAATACAGAAGTTTTACGCCCACGAAAGTTTTTACGCCACGAAGGGAAGGTGACTTCAACTTTGAGGAGAGTGAGGTGTAATCGATTGTTTTGTAGAGAGAGAATTAAATATTCAGGCGCTATCCACTGAATAGTTTAGTATAGTTTCCAAATGCATACTACGAAGCCATCCAAGAAAAAATGTGTTACAAATTTATGACCACGAACTCAAAAAAAGAGATATCTCGTTAGCTCGGGAAGTACTCATTGCTAGAGCTTTATTTCCGGACGAGCCGAGAGGGTTCGTCAACGCCCAGAGGCGCGCGCACGGGGATGAGGAGGAGGTTTTGCTCAGGACTCTCCCCTTAATCATAAATTTTTCTGGGTACTCCTTATTCAGATTATCAAATTTTTTTTCATTATTTCCCCTCCAGCCCGAGGGGTTACCCACTATCCGTCACTTCATGTACATATTGGGGGTCACGTATGCAGCAGTTCCACCACGCATGGCACAATCCTGCAACGGTCGGAACTGTTCTGCCACAGTTGACACCTGTCACCTACTGTACATTCTGAAAGTCAAAAACCACTCACCCCTCCCCCTTCCATTAAAAAAAAAACCACGTGTGTTTCTGTCAACGCCTTAATTTCTGATCTTTTTAAATTGTGCTGGGAAATCTGGCATCCCCTCCATGAAAAATTCACTTCCCAGAAAAATTTCTCCATGAAAATATCCTCCCACTTAATCCCCCCCTGCCAGAAAAATTCCCCAGGAAACGTCTGTATACTTCCCAATAACCAATACTATATGTAAAAAATGGGCAAAGTTCATGACTTGCAGCCGTTTCCCCAGGGTCTGTGGGGGTTGTCATCCTCAAAGACACAGCAGATTTTCCGACTATGCTGAACAAAATGGCTATCTCAAGATTTTGACCGGGTGACTTTGGGGAAAATATAAGGGTGTGGAGGGGAAGGGGCTAGGTGCCCTCCGATATTTTTGGGCACCTAGAACTTTTAATTTCCGATCAAATGACCCCTCTCACAATCTTCTACGATCACTGGTTAGGTAGGATCACCCCTGGGGAAAAAAAACAAACAAACAAACACGCATCCTTGATCTTTCTTCTGGCAAAAAAAAAAATCACGGGGATGTTTCCCTCTTGAAAAATTTTCTCAGGCTCGTGACTTTTGATGGGTACCATGAAATTTGATGAATTTTACATATTTTCAATAAGCGTCCAAATTCCATTCTTCCGATATATCTATTATTATCAAGACTCAGTTTCTTAGAGTTTCGGTTACTATTGACCCTCATCGTTCCTTATTTACAGTTCGCTACCCCGAACTGTTTGAAAAGCAACTTGGCAACACTGGCAAAATATGGTACTAACCACAAAAATTTGAAACAAATAAAAGAAAAATCTAAGAAACTCGTGATTAGACTCGTGAAACTTGACAATAGTCAATACCTGACCTTATACATATTATAAAGCAAGTGTCAAAAGTATTTTGTCACAATTTCAACCGAAACTGTTTTTTCCCAGTTGAATGTTACAAATGAAATAACAGATTCTTTTGATTTCACTCGAGCATTAATAGAAAAAAGGAATTCCCTAGACCAGAATTTATTGCTATCTCAATTGTAAAATTTACCAGATAACAGAATAATTGGCAACACCGTTAATATTGCTAATTTATTCAATATGTGCATAAATTCACGCCCACTATTGCACTAAATTGTCCAGACTTGACAGTGGAGTTGTTATGAACTATGTAATTCCATGACTTGGACGAAGGAAATAGTGCTAATTATAAGTATATAAAAAAAAAACTAGGTTGAGACTCCAAAAAGCAAAAACTCGATATTTTTGCATAACAAGCTACTTAAATAAAAGGGGAATCACAGCTTGACAAAAAGAAAGTACTGGATAAGATTATAAGGACAGTATCATTAATTACCTTAATGAACAAGTTAGTAATACCTTTTGGATGGGATAAACACAAACTTTAACATGGAATGACGAGTATTTACAACTAAATAAGACTCAGGGGACTCAACGCTAATTGAGCGTATAGCAGTTGCGACAAGTAGAAGAGTAAAACATTAGTACAAGTACAGGGTATATATATTATATATCACGAGCTACATGGACGCCAGCAGAAGAACCAGGGGCAGAGGCGGTTTTAGCGGAGGGACAGAGGGGGACACTTGTCCCAGGTGCAGAAGGGTACTGTTCTATTGGCTCCAAGACACGCAAGATAGATGAAAAAAGAAACTAGTCAAACAGGTTCTTTCAACGGAGAATTGAATTGCAAACAGTGGTTTGTCACTGCGTTTACAATATATTCAATTTCGACTTTATTTTTGGGGGGTTTAGGGAGAAAAAAGGTTACGTTAGGTTACGTAGTTAATATATGCTATACTTTACCCCCACCCCCTAATGTGCAAATATATAGCCAAGATTTGTTTCTAAAGTATTATATTTTCATCATATTTGTTTTATTTCATTAGCATTAACCAAACTTCACTTCTCGCGTATCATGTAGCTAATTAAATAAAAAAACAAGTTTTTTTTTAGCTGAAAGTAAGGAGCGACATTATACTTAAAATCAACAGAAATTATTCCGTATATGAAAGGGGCTGTCCCCTCCTCAACGCCTCGCTCTTTACGCTGAAGTTTTTTATTGTTCTAAAAAATGGAGTTGTTAGAAAGAGTCAAACTTTAGCGTAAAGAGCGGGGCGTTGAGGAGTGGACAGCCCATTTCATATACGGAGTAACACCTCCTCAACACCTCGCTCTTCAAGCTACAGTATTTCGGCACTTTAAAAAAAGTTACTTTTTGTTCTAATTAAACGGCCCTTGTGTTTTAGGAATCGTTTTTAAAGAATTGGGACAAAATTTATACTTTAGCGCAAAGAGCGAGATGTTGAAGAGGGGACAATCCCCTTCATATGCAAAATAATTTCTGTTCGTTTTAAGTCTTAATGTTGATCCTTACTTACAGTTAAAAAAAAAAAAAAAACTTGTTTTTTAATTTCGGATCGTTCTTTAAATAACGCCAGGACACCTGGCTCCACCTACACGGAAAATCCCCCTCCCCATAGGAATATCCTCTGGACAATTCAATCCTGGCGAAAATTTACCCCGGACAATTACCCTTAACATGTCCACGCGTAAAATTGAATCGGTAAAGAGAAAGCAAAACATATAAAGAAACTTCGTATATGAATTCTCGCAAATTCACCCAGTGTAAAATTTCTTCTGAAAAGTTAACCTCCTGGAAACTCCCCTCAACATAGAAAATTCTCCCCGTGCGAAATTCCTGCAGCAGGAAATTCGCCCCCCCCCCCTCCCCACCCAAAAAACATATGCATACTTCCCAATAACAAATAAAACAAAGGGCGATTTTAATAACTTTAAAATCTTTTCCCATGAGCTGTAGGGGGTCATTTTATCTCCAAAGACATAGTTATTGGGCCTTTCAATTATGCTGTAGAAAAAAAAACTATCTCAAGATTTTGATCGGACGATTTTGGGAAAAAAGTGACGTGGGAGGGGGCCTAGTTGCCCTCCAATTTTTTTTGTCACTTAAAAAGGCCATAAGAACTTTTCATTTCCATTAGAATGAGCCCTATCCCGACGTTCCAGGCCCACTGGGTCGATACGATCACCCCTGGAAAAAACAACTACAAAAAACAAATAAACACGCATCCGGGATTTTTCTTCTTGTAAAAATTACAAAATTCCACATTTTTGCATATATGAGCCTGAAACAACTAGAGCAGGGTTCTTGTATACCAAAATCTGATGGTGTGATTTTAATTAAAATTATATATGACTTCAAGGGGGTCGTTCCCCCCTTTTTCCGAAAACCAGACACATTTTCTCAGGCTTTTAGCTTCTGATGGGTAAGACTAAACTTAATGAAACTAATATATTGGGAGTCAGCATAATCAGCCAATTCTTTTGGTATATCTATTGATATCAAAATTCCGTTTTTTATTGTATGGATGGAAATTCTGTGAGACTTTTGATCTTCATAACTGAAGCCATCACCTCAACAATAGGATTTTCTTATCGAAAAATACAGTACATGTGTTTTGATTCACATTGAAGTACTTCATATAAATAGAAAACGAAGGATATTACAATTTAAAATAGCTGAAAACTAAATTCCTAGCAGTATTTGCCACCCCACAGAAATTTCATGGCGAGGCTGATGATGACCTGCCATGCGTTTTCCACCTTTGTGCTGGTAGATATGGGAATGTAATATATTACCTGTATAGAGAAACATTTTAATTAATTCCTTCTCCCCTCTTCCTCTTTCAACATTTATCTGAAACCTCATGAAGAGAAAGCAGTTTGTCCATTAAAATGTACTTTTGTAGGAATCTACCCTACCCCCACCTAAACAATGACTCACATCCCCCCTCATTATACCTGATACACAATTACAGGTCACCAAACGTAGCATAATTTCATTACAAATAAAGCGAATCAACTTGGTTGAATCCAGTATTAGCACCGCATGGCATTACTTCTTTTACAGCTGGGAAGCCTCAAACATACTTATTGATACTTTTAAATCAATTAGCTTCTCAGAATTTTAAATTGACTGCAAATCCGTCCTCTTCGGGGTTAAGTCGTAGTTTGGTGCCCTAAACCACATAAACTGTCACCCTACCACCACTACTATTTTGGTGTCTCCCCCCCCGCTTGAAAATTTTCTGCCGGCGCCCAATCATATCCGTAATAGTTCCTGTTAGTTTTAAGTTCTGATGTTGAAAATTTTCAGTTGAAAAGTTTTTCAGTTGAAAACTTGTTTTTTATTTAATTTCTTATCGCTTTTTTTAAATAATGCTGGAAAATCCGGAGCCCTTTTCATAGCAATGTCCTTTCCCCCATGAAAACTTCCTCCATGGAAAGATCCTCCCACGTAAACCCCGACCCCCCCCCCCTCTACCAGAAAACATTCCCCCTGAAAACGTCTGTATACTTCCCAATAACCAATACTATGTAAACATTGGGCAAAGTTCATAACTTGCAGCCCTAAAAATTTTGTTAAAATCTGGCCAAAAAATTTGTTGGAGACAGAAAGGGGGCGCTAATGAAAATTTCGCCCCGAGAACTAGATAGACCAGAAACGCCACTGGCCGGGGGGCAATACCCCATAGAAAAACAAGGATACATATAAAATATAAAAAAGAAACATTTCCATTTAAATCTTGGTAAAAAAAAAGCTCGTGGTATCACTCATCCCCCTGGTAAATTTCCTCGCGGTACTTATGATCACAAAAAGGATATGCAAGACCTCACTAAACGAAACAATAAGCTAATAATATGATAAAATTATAAATGGCAACAACACCAAACCCAGAAAGTAGTAACTTAACAATATGAAGCAAACCATAGCAACCTTCCTCACAAATGGATATACTATAAATCACAACGGGATAGGTGTTGGACCTGCTATCAGTGCCGTCAATTGGGGGGAGGCGGCAAGGTCGCATGTGCCCGGTGATTTTTGATTTTGAAATATACCATTTTGGGGAGTATTTTCACGGAAAATACCTTTTTTTTAGTATTTTTATTGAATAAAAGATTCAAAAATTTAAGTGAGAAAAATTATACTTAACATTATCCATAAAGCAGGGAAAATTACAAAAGTAGTATAAAAACCGCTTAAACTATTCCCACTATTAGAACTCGGTATTAATAAATATCTTATTGTGAATGGGGCATAAGCTTCCACAATGAAAGATAACACCGATGGATTGTGCAATTAACCAAGCCCTTGCTAGAATATTTTTAAAGAATTTAAGAGCAATTATTTTCTTTGGAAGATAGCAAATAATTCGCAGAAATAATTCATTTAGTTATTCTAAATAGGGAAGGCTGAAAAGCAACAAACAATTAGACAATGCAAAGTCGAAATATAAAAGATAAGATTGAATTATTTTTGGCATTAAAAACAATGAATAAAAAACCTTAGTATACTAATATTTTCGAATTTGAGATTTTACTTCTTCTCAGTGAATTTATGAAAAAAAATTCAAAAGATAAAATTACCTATAAAAACTAATTTCATTTAAAAGGACCATGTACGCTCTTAATCTTTTATTAAGTTTAGATACTTTGGAAGTGATCAGAAAAAAATCGTGACTTCAACGATAACAAAAGCAAATAATGAATAATAAAGCAGACTAACTAAACGGACTAACCGTCACGTTTTATAAAAATTATTTTTACACTATTTTTTAGTATTTAGTTTTACATAGTATTACTTCATGGTCACGTAAAGAAAAAGAAATGATTTTTGCCATTTTCATCAAGTGTGGCTCATATATTTTCGATGGATTTTATGTTTGATCTTTTGGAATCAGAATCTAAGAAAAAGATAACTAACAACACCGCATCCAGGGGAGGGGGGGGGGGGGGGTTTGACCCCCCCCCCCCCCCCACCAAAAAAAAAAAAAACTCTTATGACTCGTAAAAGCGCAACAAAAATGCATATAAACGAATTTTTGATGCATTTTTATAGTAAACGTCCCTTCCTTCAAAAAAAAAATCTGATATGCGCTTGAAATTTTTTTTTTGTATTAGTGAGTCAGTAATGCCAATTTTTTCTCATGGTCTTGTTTGACTTATCTCAAAATCGCATGACTTTCGAAAGATTTTCCTTTTTTTCAATTATCTGGGTTTCCACAGAGGGAGCAACCATTTTCCGCCACCTGATCTGCATCTCAGAACACTAGATGTGCTGTTAAGTTCCCTCACGGTTGGCACACAATACCTGGTGTCTGGATTTACACACGTAATGGACAAAGAAAGAATGGAATTGAATATAGATAACCATCATACAATTAACAAGAATAGAATAGGTAAAGGTTTAAAAAAAAATTGTTAATTTGTTCCGAACGTTGGGTGATCCAAAGTGACCCAAATTTCTGACCCATTTTACAATTTCTGTCTTACAGGGGAGTCCCCTACTGGGGGATCCCAAATGAAAAAAAGAGGTTTCCATTTTAAATCCATATTTGAAGCTTTGGAAGGTTCTAGACCTGTGATTCCCAACGTGAGGGCAGGACCAATTGGTGGGGCTCGGCAATATTTTGGTAGGTCATGGGCAGGTTGTAGCTGACGAGCCTTAATTAAAAAAAAAAATCGTGAGAATGACGTCAAATTCATATATATATATATTTAAAGAGCAAAAAAGATACATGACAGCTTTGCAATAACGTTATGTATTGTATAAAAGGTGTTTTATGCGGACAATATTTTCTATTAGCACAAAATCTACCTAGAGGACGATAAAAAAAAAAAAAAAAAAAAAAAAAAAAAAAAAAAAAAAAAAAAAAAAAAAAAAAAAAAAAAAAAAAAAAAAAAAATGTTAATTGCCTTTGAAGCTTCATTTGTGTGAAACTGCGTCTGGAACCGCAAAATCTCAGAGTAAAAAAATAGAAAAAAACTGAATAAATTTTTTTTAATATTACAGGGGGGGGGGGTATCAGGACTTTAAAAGGCTTTTATGGGGCATGGGCAAAAAATCGGTTGGGAAGCACAGTTCTAGACCATGATGTCAAAACAGTTAGAAGTACATTTTACCAGAGAAATTTCGACCAAGTCAATGTTCAGGACACCCATGGGGGAGGGCAAGGGCAAGAGACCCGCTTATTCCTCCTTATAAGGCAAAAATTATATGAAGCATGAAGTATCGCAAGATTCGAAAAAATATGAAGCTTTTCTGGCAAAAAACATTTTAATCTTTATTTGGTTCTTGTGCGCTTTATGGTACCCACCTCTATATATTGTACAATTAACCACTAATGGATACCCGTCAAACGGGTTTTTGCAATAGAGAAGTGGAATGCAAAGCATGGTTTTCATTGCATTTACAATATTTTAACTGTAGTTTTTTGGGGTTTAGGGGGGGGGAGGCACCTAGGTTAAATTAGGTTATGTGTTTAATATATGCTATGCTTTACCCCCCCCCCCTAATGTGCACATATATAGCCCAAATTTGTTTCTAAACTATTGTATATTAAGCCTATTTTATCATATTTCATTAGCATTAACCAAACTTGACTTCTTTCGTGGGTACCATAAAATGCACAAGTACCCTTTATTTTCATTGGAAAGTTCCGCTGACACTCCTGTCCCCACTGGAAGAAGCTCTGCATACGCCCTTGTCAAACGTACAAAACAATTAACAACAACAAACACGATTTCATTTAATTCCCAGGAGCATTAGTCTATTTCTAGAGAGTAACTGGGGTCTTTCACATAAGAGAAATACCACAGTAATGACCTAATTTACCAAGTTTATTCGACGATAAACTTCTCGGAGCCAGGAACAAGAATATTCAGAAATTAGGAACAGAAATTTGACTTTTGAACTGCCAAGGAAAACTAATTTAGTCACAAGAACAAGAGATATAGAATATCGGTAAATTGTCGCACAACATAATACACAAAAACCGATAATAAGCAATTTATTTTTAGGATGACCAGGGCATGCCGGTTCACATACCACAGACTAGCTAGGACTCGTTGACATACAAAATGCCACAGCTAATTATCTAACTTGTCAAGGTTATTCGACAACAAACTTCTTTGAACAAGGAACACATAATAGTGGCAAAAATTTCGCACAAAAATCAATGAAAAATTGTGTTTTACATACAGTGTAAACTTCCTGTAACATCTTAGCAACAGGTCAATTCCCTGATTGATCAAAGCCCCTTTCCCGTCTTTTACCTAATGTTTCATTTTGAATTGGACTTGCTTTGACACATTTTTCATTTCATTTCACTTGATTTCTATTCATTTTGGGGGTTAAAGCCTCAAGAAACAAGATCAGCATTAATGCTTTTTTATTTGTTTTGGACTTAGGTCCACCAATTATTAACACGCGAAAATGAAACGACGAAAATTATAATGCTTAGGTACAATATAAATTTCAAATGTTTCGTTTTCAAGATATATTGGACCAACTGGCTGCTGCACCACGGGCCAAAATATATCTTTCAAAATCTAGCAGGGCCAACTTATATTTTTTATTCGATTTCATCAATGAAGAAACAACATAAAAAGTGCTTTTCAAAACTTTAGGGGAGGGAGTGGCAAAAATCTAGGGTGGACAATTGCCCCCCCCAATTGGGGCCCTTAAAGCTGTACTACAAAGAGGAATATACAGAAATGATATAGGAATGGTTTCAGCCGCCTCGAACTTGACGAGGCTGATGGTTATGCGTCGAAACAAAAGGCAATGGGAAACTTATCGGACTTAGATCTTGAGCAGTTGAAGGCGATAGGGTTACTTAAAGATTCACCCTATCTCGTCCATTATAATTTTTTTTAGTTTGTGTGGCTAAACTATTTAGAATTCATTGGGTCTTGCCATAGCTTTTAGAGCTTGAATAAGAGATCCAGATAAACGACAGAAAACTAAATTCCGACATCTACTTTCCCGGAAATCCTAGAAAAACTATTTAACGTCACACGTTTTGTGCCAGAGATAGAGATATTCAGATTTAATGAAACTTACATCCTTAGAAATCGTGAATTTTTGTTTTGTCGATTAAAAGGAGCAGAATTTATTAAGTTCAGGAAAGGGCAATCCCTTAAAATATTCTAACATACCTGCTAGAAAAGCCTTCAAAATCAGCTCAAAGATCATTTGAGCACTTTGACAAGTTTGGGAGTCCCCTGTAGTGCTACACACTTTGAATGAACAGCTTGACGACACAGGGGACGTATTATTTATGCTGTATGTACATTGAATAGACAGTACTTTGCTTAATAATTAACAAAAATTATATTTTTCTTTATCTTAGACTAGCCTCTCGTTGGCTTTACGAACCGTTGACACGTTCATGATCCCCTGTCAATTTTTACCAAAATTTTAAGGAGATATAATTTGAGTAATTCGGCAACCTTGAGAGTTTCTCGTAGAAACTTCGAAAGGAGCTCATTCAACTCTAAATTGAAATTTTAGTGCTTTTTTTTGCAAGAGTCAAAAGTGATATGGGAGGGCAACCCAGCTTATATGGCGTCCTAAAACGTCACTTGACTCCTGGATTGTACCTTATCACATACGCAAGAAGGACTCTGATTGGCAAAAAGTTACCAAAGGAAGTGAAAATGCTGACCCTCATGCCGACCATACCTGTCAAGAAGAATATCGCTGGAAGATGAGCCTTCAGCTCCAACAATTAGTTTTTTACTGTTTACAAGTTTCTATGAGTTTTGTGCTTTCGCACTGATTCATTCTGTATGGATGTATTAAATGAATTTTGTTTTTCGTTTTCGTTATATTTGATGTTAACTGGTCGCTTTAAAAGAGGTTTAAAAGCATCTTTTGGTCAATAACACAAATTGTAAAAAAACTACCGTAGTTTTTTTAAATTTCAAGTTGGACATATTATAGACAAAATATGGACACAATTTGGCTAAGAATTACACATTTTTGGATGCTCAGGGGACATATTCCGCATTCATGGACCGAAAAATTGGCAACCCTGACAATGAGTATAGATAAGAACAACAGAGACTGAAAATCTACATATCGAAACAAGCATCTTCGCCTTTATTTTACATGCGCAAATTTACATGCATTGCTTTCTTACCTGCGTTACTTTCTGTTTCAAAACATTGCTTGTTTTAATTTAATTTCTTACAATTTTACAAATCCTGCCAGGAAATCCCTTTAAGTTTAAAATTTCCCCTGGAAAATTCCCCAAGAAACTCTCACCCCTTCAGAAAATTAGGCCCGTGGAAAAATCCCCCCCAAATTCCGTATGCTTCCCGATAACAAATACATCGTGTGAGCAATCGGCAAACTGCGCAACTTAAAGACCTTTACCTAGGGGCTATTGGGCCATGTCATCCCCAAAGGCATAGTTATAGGATCTTTCAACTATGTTGAATCAAATGGCTATCTCAAAATCTTGATCAGGTGTCTTTGGGTGAAAGGGGCCGTGGTACGGGTGCCAGTTATTCTTAAAGGAAAAAAAGTAGTTTTTAGGCTCATATCCAAGAAAAGATAGGAATTAAAAACCACAAGTGCTATACACAGTGTAGCCACTTAACAAAAAAGCAAGAATTTTGAAGAAAAGATGATAATTGATATATTGAATACTTAATTTTATTGGGTTAAGCTGAAATTTCTCTGTTGGAGATTGCTAGTCAGCCTGCTCAAAGCAGGCCTAGATTAGTTTGTGACACCCTTGGCAGGTTAAGCGAACGATACAGGGTTGTCAGACAAAGCAATCAATGATGAATCGTGAAATTAAAATACAGTTTGAATGAGATCTGTCACATCATCTTTAGCTGACTATTTTTGCGTGATTTAAGCATTCAATCCTCTTTTCTGTCACGTTTTACTGAATAAAAGAGTTGACTGGTGCGTTGGGAAGCTGTGAATTTGTTAGTGTATGAAATCAAAAAATATTTCGGTTCAATCTTTATAAGAAACTTTTTTTCTCGGTTTAATGAGATTTCAATGGGACTTGTCAAATCATTTCTGGCTCACGATTTTCATACGATATAACTTACGCAATGGGCTTTAGGTTACACATTTGCGTAATCAGTTAAAAATACCCGATGCATGTCTACTAATTTTTTTCTCTCGCATTTTTCGTTGAACAAAAGAGTTGGTCGGCGTGGAACTAAGCCGTGAAATTTTGTGTCTATAAAATTAGACGATTTCGATCCTGTCTTTACGAGAAACATCTTTTCTCGGCTTAATGAGATTTCTATGGGACTTGTCAAATCATCTTCGGCTCAGTATTTTCCGGCGTTTAGCTTACGCAATGGGCTTCAGGTTACAGATTTTCGTAATATTTTAAGAAAACCAGACACATATTTTCTTTATTTGGCATTTATATACAACAAACAAAGCAATGGCACAGGCAGCTAACCGTTGGCAGTAGTAAACTTGTGACTTTTCAATATTTCATTGCGACAAACAGCAAATACACCATAAAAAAAAAGAAAATAAAAATTGCCGAGTTAAAATAATATATCGGGTACTTATCAGGTTGGAAAAGTACTCATTTTATCAATGGGGTTTAACCCACGATGTCCAAAATTATCAAAACACAGGGGGCGGGGGGATCTTGAACCACCCAAGCATAATTTTTTAATGTTTTTTTCTCACTTTTTATCAGAGGCAGCGCTCTAATGGTGTCTATAGTAAAGAGCCATACAGCTTTAACGAAGCCGAATTAAATAGCGTTATTTAGTTAAATAACTTAAAATCAACATGGAGGGGATTGGCCTCAGTCGGTATAAAAATGAAGAAATATTAATAACCACATCACCCTAATCAGTAGCTAAAAGTGGCCGACCAGTTGGAAAATTCCGCCAAGCCGAAAGTATGAAAACATGGAGGGAGGAAGGCGGGGGCGTCAGACACCCGAAGAATTATTTTTCCCCACTTTTATCGAATAAAGAGTAGGTCGGCGTCGAACTAAAAGCTGTTAATATTTTTTTTGTAAGAAATTGCGGACTTTTCAAATCTTTTTGGTCTCACTTTGCGGACTTTTCAAATCTTTTTGGTCTCACTTCTCAGGTAATTAAACTTACGCAGTGGGCTTAAGAAAACTAATTGGGTTTGCTATGATACAGGGGCGTAATTTTCTATAGCACAGGGGGGGGGGGGGAGGGGAACTGCCCCCTTCAGACCCAAGTTCCTCCCCCCCTCCCGACCTCAGTTTGCTCCCCCAGATGAAATTTAGTGCAAAAAAAACTTGTCAAAATTAAGACAAGACTGCATAATTCAAGTATTTAGAGAAACAGGTCAGTTTTAATTAGTATATCTTTGCCCTTATGGTAATATAACTCATTTTTCACTTTTCACAGTCATTTTCACTTGATTTGGGAAAATTGGCTCCAACTTGCCCCCCCCCCCCCAGGACTTCGACAAAATTACGCCATTGCAAAGATGGTGTACATTTTTGTCCATGGTGCCACGTTGAACCGTGAAAATGAATTAGAAAACTCAATTAGTCAAATTTAGCAAAGCTTTGCAAAACTTTTGCCACGCCTGAAGCTGCACCCTGAAAATCTACATTATCTTAAACTGTTTGTACTACACATTCTTAGTTGATTTTTAATCCATGTTTCTTTATTTAAGCTTGGCGCACTCTACTACCAAAAACTCCGGTACTTGTTTATTATACGCCACTCACTCAAGTTTATGCTGTGTAAAACTCGAGAACAAACCGGTTGCTTCGTTACTTTGGAAACAAGTTTGGGCTACATATTTGTATTTTGGGGGAAGAAGATGTAACGTATAGCGCATCTGCATGCAAAATGTGTTAGGTACAATTATTCAGCATATTATGAAGTAAGAATTGTTATCTAAGTTCAAACTACCCAAATACTTCACTCCCCCCCCCCTACCCCCTTAATGTGCAAATATATTACCCAAATTATATATTTCTCCCAAATTGTATATTTCACTTATCTTTGTCTTGTATCACGCTAAGCTGAAAGAAACTAATGAAACCGGTTTGTTCTCGAGTTGTACACAGCGTAAACTTAGGTGAGTGGTGTATAATACACAAGTACCAAAAATTAAAAAGCTTTGAATGGAGGTCTTTATCATTAAAAACTGAACTCTTAACGTTTTCTAATTGTTTAAGATATATATGTGGTTGTTTAAATTTCCACTTAACCAATTCAAACAATTAGATTTCATTTTCAGTGTCCTGGGTACTTTAAGCATGAAACAAAGCAGAATAGTAACAATTGTTCAAAGGAGTAACCAAAACAAATGGGATTTGTAGCTGAAGTCATAATTTTGAGCAAATACATAACAAATCTAGTTTGTGTGTTGAGTATTTTAAAAAGGTTTCGGGAAGGAACGAAATGGAACAAAAATTGAACATGAAACAGGAATATGGTAACTATATATCAACGGAGTAACCGAAAAAAAAGGATATATGACTATCACAATTATGAGTGGACATTACACATCCGGTTCGTTGCTTTGAGCATTTGAAAAAGGTTTAGGAAAACAACGTAATGAAACAAAAATTGAACTTGAAACAGGAAAATGGTATCTATATTTCAACGGAGGGACAAAAAAAAAAGGGATTTATCACCCAAGTCGTAATTTTGAGTGAAACTAGTTGAAAATCTAGTTTCTATACCGGTTTCGGGAAACAACAAAATGTTACAAAAATTCGGCCTCGGCTTCAGCCTTGACCGAGTCCGCTGATTTTGAATTGAAGTTATCATGTATTTTGCAGTAGGTTGCATAGGTTGCATCAAGACATGACTAGTTGTAGACAGAGGAAAGCCAAGACAGATAGTCCGAGTAATTGAGAGGCAAATGTTTAAATGGCTGGGGCAAGGGTAAATGGCGGGAGTATGCATGACTCTCTTATGAAAACAGTAACTCAAAAAGAGGAAAATAGTAACTATTTATCAATGGAGTAACCAGAATAATTGGATTTAATGAAATGACTTTTAGCAAATTTATAAAAAATCAGTATGTATTTCAAACTTTATGAAATGTTTGGGAAGTACGAAAATGCACTAAAAATCAAACATGAAACACGGGCAAAAAGTAACTATTTTCAACCAAGAATCACAACAAACGTCATGAAGACTAAAATAATATATTTTAGCGAACTCATTAATCCAGTCACTGGGCAAAATCTGAATTAGCACCCACCCCCTGTCTCCCAAAATCTTCAGGGCAGATCTTCAGGGCAGATTTTAACAAAATTTCCATTAGTTAACAAAATTTTCATTTATTTAAATCTGGCTTTTCTTACATTATATGGAAAAGATATGGGAAAATTAAAACTTCGGATTCAATTTGCTTATATTTACTGCCAAGCGTGCCTTCTATTTATTCTAATAGAAATAAAATTATAAAATTACAAATTGATTCTAAATGTTAGACATTATTTATTTGAAACTTTGCACCCCTAAAATTTCTACACCCCAGGCAAGTGTCCCCCTTTGTCCCTCTAAAACCGCCTCTGAATCCAGTACATATTTAAAAAACTTGTAAAGTTTTAAGAAGTAACAAATGTAACGGAATTTAAATATGAAACATGGCAAATAGAGGATAGAAAAATAGTAGGCCTAACTATCTGTCAACGGAGTAACCATAGCAAATGTGATTTAATTAAATAGCTCTTAGCAAATTTATTACAAATCAAGTTTTTCGAAATTTACGGAACTACCAAAATGCACTAAAAATCAAACATGAAACACGGGCAAAAAGTAACTATTTTCAACCAAGAATCCCAACAAACGTCATGAAGACTAAAATAATAAATTTAAAACTCCTTAATCGTTTTAATCGTTTTTAAACGTTTGAAAAAATTTAATTTACAAAACACGAGCACTGAGAACACGAACCTTATAACTTCACAACAACTTTTTAAACGTTTAAAATGTTGTTACGTTTTAAGGTTTATGTGCTCTGTGCTAGTTTCTGCAAATATTTTTCTGCACTCCTATTACTAACGACTCACCGCAGCACCAACCCGCCTGAGGCCCACCCAGCTACGTACGCTCCTCCTACATCCCAGTCTATTCAAAGCCTCCCTCTTTACACCCTCCCACTCCAACCCAGGACGACTTGCTTTAGTTTAGCCCTAAATAGTAGACCGAAAAGAACAATCTTTGGCAATCCGTCATCCTTTATCCGCAGAATGGGCCCTAGCCATCTCAAACTTTCCCTCATTATAACCCTAAAAAGCTACGGTTTTAAAAATTCAACGAAAAAGAAAAATATAACTATTATCCTAAATCAAAGATTAAATTCTATCCATCTACCAAACTAAATTTTTGCAAATTCGGTATAGTGTTTTTCGGATTTAAAAACACTTTGAATTATGCAGTCTTATCTTAGTTCTGTAAGGATTTTTGGAGAAACTAAATTTCAGCTCGGGGAGGGGAGGAATGGTGCCTGGGGAGCAATTGCACTGCATATCGAAAACTTTGTACCTCACGTGGCACAATTCCACCAGGCATAGCAAGCGCCATGTGGTGTACACAATTTTGAAGATGACAACCCCTTCGCGCCTACTAGTTTGTCAACATAGGAGTGTGTCCTACCAAATTTGGAATAGGCTATTTGTTTTCGTTTTTTTCAACAGCTTATTTTAGGTCTTTTACTTTCTACAAGGTGTCAAATCACCAAATAGATATGTGAGTAAATAATAACCTATAGCCTGCTCAACGACTAAATCATAAATAATGGTGTTGCATGCTACACAGTAGCGTCCCAAATTGTTTCTTGAGGGCCATAACCAGGATATTTGTTTAGTGGGCGTTTATCAAGTTAATTTTGTCGGGGGGGGGGGGGGGGTACCATACCAAAAGAATAAAAAACAACGGGTTTAATTCTAGTAGAACTTGTCGAAAGGTTTCAAATAAGTTTTTTTTCTACATTTTTAAGACCAATTTAATGTCCTAAACATTTGTTTTAAGTTATTAGGACAAATATTTTTAGGTACTGTATTATACCAAACACAGTCGAGAAGTTTGCTGAATGTAAGATCTTAGAAAACCGGTTTCATAGCCACAAAGACAAATGACGGGTGACAGAATGCATTGAATTTGCATAATTTGAGCTATATAGTTGCACATTAAGGGGCAAGGGACAAGGTTAGGTTATTTTACCCCCACCCCTAATGTGCAAATATATAGCCCAAATCATATTATTATATAACTTAAAGTATTACATTTTCATCCTGTTTTTGCTTGAGTGTGTTTGGTACTATAAGCCTACATAATTTTCTATTTTTATTTTTACCTGCAGTTTAAAGAACAATTTACGAGTCAGAGAAATACTTGGGAGACGGGGTTCACTGGGTAGCCCCCTTGATTCAACCCTAGTCCCAAAATTAGGAGAAAACAAATCTAGTTTCCTGGCAAAGGGATACTCCTTTTAACATAGCCTAATATGACCCTATTTATTTATCTAATTTGTTGTCCTTGAGCCCTCCCTCCCTTAAATCTTCCTTGCACTGACATTAAAAAGAGTCTGAACTTGAACAACTAAAAGATTGCGTCAATAATTATGCCCAGGTGGTAATTATGCTACCCAAATGACCCATAATAAACCCACAAAAAAAAAGGTATTCGAACAAGGAATAGCTGTACAGACAAAAACAACGGGTAGCTAAAAACTGGTTCCCTCTGCGCAAAAAAAGACGGACTATTTCAATCATTAGCTAACAAAAGCTAAAGAATGACGATGATTGATAATTGTGCCAGAAGTTACCCGAGAACCCTTTTTTGATAACTATTCATTTCAGTCAAAGAATCCGTTCAATTAGGTTCAACTAATCGTTGGAAATCCCTTGTCGATTATCCTGCCACTCAAAGCAAGATAACCATATGTCCAACATTAACACCTTGACTATGAAGTATTTTTGCATTTAGCCCTAACAATAGATGCAGTTAAAAATTCCCTCGAAGGAAGTTACAGTCTTATATTAGAATTTAAAACCTGCTTTTGATGATTCTTCTACGGAACGAAGAGTCTTCAAGGGGAACAGTCACTGCCTACCCTCGTCCCACCTGCGCCCCATACCAAAGAGTAAATCTTAGTTACTGCGACAGGGTGGTTTGTACCATGTGCAGCACAGTTCATATAATTATCCAGTAAGCTTATCGCAGATCATTTCTGGTCTTCGTTCTCGGTGCGAACAAAAAGCTCCTCCCACTTATTTCTGCATTAGCGGGAATGCGGGTTAGTCTGTTTCCGATTGTTTCCAACAAAGTGCATTATTCGTAATAGCGGGTTTCCACTTGTTTCCGATTAGATCACAGTCTGACTTGTCTACCGATGACAAGATCTGACTTCGCTTATGTTTATATCTGCAAAAACGTTCTCCGGAGCACTCGCACCCCGGTCCGGGTTTTTATAATGGGTGAGAAAGGGAATGATCATACTGGATAATTATATGAACTGTGATGTGCAGATACCACTACTGGTTCATATTCATATAGGTTTTTAAAAATTACCCTTTGCCATGGTGACGAACGTGATCCGCCAGCCTCACAGTAATTTGAAAAAAGGAACACACCAGTCTTATTATCTTGGACCACGGGTCCCAAAAAAAGGTCCTGAAACATCAGTTTCAAAAACCGGACCTACAAGTTTCACGTTCGAACCATGAGTCTCACATAAATTAGATTTTTCGGGTACATAAAATATTTTTTTTTTTTCATTTTTCTCTGCCAGTTTTTTAAACTTTTCAACGAAGACTTCTCTTATTAATAAAATAAAAGCCTTGTTTCTTTATATATGCTAATGGCTATAAGTTATGAGCATGGAGTACCGTCGTTGAAAGTTGGTACGAAAAGCAATTGTTTATTCTAGGCTACCGTGCAATCGACATCTTAAATTATTTTTTATTTTTGGAATATAGAATAGTCTTCCCAAAGCGAATTAATTCAAAATTTTGGCAGGTAATTACAGAATGGCCTAGAATAAAAAATTGCTCTCTGGACGAACTTCCCGTAACACTTCAACGAAAGTAGTCGAGCATGTGAATGAAACTTTGACGAATCAATTCAAATATTCAACTCCTGAAACTTTAAAAGTTTTATTAGCCTAAAGATCAGGTACTTTCTTCGTCGGTTTGTTAAAAGTGACCATCTACCTTACTTTGTAAATAAACTACTAATACTTAAAATTAGCTTACCCATATTGGCATAAATAGCACTTATGGAGCAATTCAGCATTTCTTACGATCTCTATCCATCCCATTCGGGGAAGACCTGTTTTTCGTTTGACCCTAGATGAATGGCCAAAAAGGACGATCTTAGGCAATCTGTCATACTTCATCCACAAAACGTGTCCTAGCCATCTCAAGGTTTCTTTTATTATATCACCAGAAAGCGGAATAGAATCAAATTTTTCGTTCAGCTTACTCTTTGAGATACGATCCGTCAGATGGGTACCCAAAACAGTTCGTACACAATTCCTCTGGAAAACATCTAACAGATTCTCCTCCTCCTCCGTATATATCCTCACATCATATATATATATATATTATATATATATATATATATATATATATATATATATATATATATATATATATATATATATATATATATATTATAATATATATATATATATATATATATATATATATATATATATTATATATATATATATATATAATATATATATATATATATATATATATATATATATATATATATATATATATATATATATATATTATATATAGATATATATATATATATATATATATATATATATATATATATATATATATATATATATATATATATATATATATATATATATATATATATATATATATATATATATATAATATATATATATATATATATATATATATATATATATATATATATATATATATATATATATAGATATATATATATATATATATATATATATATATATATATATATATATATATATAATATATATATGTATACATATATATATATATATATATATATATATATAATATATATATATATATATATATATATATATATATATATATGTATACATATATATATATATATATATATATATATATATATATATATATATATATATATATATATATATATATATATATGTATATATTATATATATATATTTATATATGTATATATATGTATATATATATATATATATATATATATATATATATATATATATATTATATATATATATATATATATATATATATATATACATATAATATATATATATATATATATATATATATATATATATTATATATATATATATATATATATATATAATATATATATATATATATATATATATATATATATCTATATATATATATCCGTATACATCCATAACAGTCCGTACATGTCCTCCTCCGTATTCCGAAGTGCCCACGTTTCAAAAACCATACTTGACCACTGTCATCACTGTGACCACTTCCAATATTCTAATCTTTTGGTTAAAGAATAATCTTCCTACTCTTCCAAACAATTTTCAACTGTTCTACTTTTAATATATTAGTGCATCTACCATCTTTACTAATAATTCTATCTCGGTAAGTAAAGCTACTTGATGTATCTTCTTGTTACCCAACATCGACTATTCACCTTCATTTATTCATTCTATCTTCTTTCCGTTGAAAAATGCAATGAACTGGCAGAGAAAAGTAAAAAAGAATCGGTTCATTTACCACTCCCCCCCCCAAAAAAAAAATCTATATTCCATGAGAATCGCGACTCTTCTTTGGCACGCACCTATCCAGATTCTGAAACTGTAGGTTTCAGCACCAATATTTTGAGACTGCAAAACACTTGTGGTACAAGAGTCTTACATGAATGAGACTGGTAGACGACACTCACCACCCTGTTTACAGCAAGGATTTGGAACTAAAAAAACGTGGCTCCCAATAAACGTACTCTTTCTCGGGTGATCGACTTTTTCTCAATCCCAACGTGTTTACTTATACTCTTACTAGGACTAGGATAATGTAAAAGACATAATCTGAGCAAAAAAAAAATTGTTTTTTCTACAAGTACTATAGATAAAAAACATCTTTTCCCACTAACCGTGGATTCGAAACCATAGAAAAAAACCGTATTTCAAGGAAGTATTCATTTACGACCTTTGGCTAGAGCAGCAGGAAGCTACAGGAGATTTTGCGATTAAATGAACAACAAAGAGTTGCTACTTATTTTTTCGAGCTTTATGCCAAAAAACGGGGTATAAAGTTCTTTCGCCGCTGACACTTCTAAAATTTACATCCACAGCTCGATGGAATAAGAGGAACTTGTTTCAAGAGACGGTAGCCCCCCCCCCAAAAAAAAAAAATTGCTCGAAGCATTATTTTTTCTTTTTTGTCTACATTTCAATTTCAAACCACATAAAAAAAAGTGAAAACCCATTGGAACTTTCGTCTCCACTTTTAAGGAATAGCAATTTTATTTTCGATTTATTCTAGTCAAACAATACTTTTAAATAATACAGATTCTCTTTACCAAGACAGAAAAAAAGGAACGTGACCTTGATGTCGGTCAAAAGCAAGCACTAAAAATTCCACAAGAAACATAAAATAAAAACAGCTGGAAAACCTGACAGCATGCTCGGGAATAAATTAATCTTTAATTCTTTATATTCTTTAAAATATTCTCCGCCCAGCCATTTCATAGAAGAAAATTAGTACTAAAATATTTACTAGAAAATTGAAATGTTAGACAAGAATGCAAACTCCTTATTTTATGACACAAAACCGTGTTTTACCAAAGACATTTAATTAATTTAAAACAGTCGAAACCAACGGCCCACATTAAAACCAGAGGGAAAATAAACGGCACATAAGCTTGATGATAGATCCCCGCTCAAAAGAAAAAGCCCCGTAATGTCTTTTCGAAGACGCGGGAAAAGTGGCAATCCGTTCCATTTCAAGAAAAAATTACAAAAAGTAGCAAAAATGTTAAAAAATCCAGATATTTTGAACAAATCTGAAAAAACCATCCTTCCCATGCCCAAAATCATAATCGGTACTTGTGTATTATTCAGTAAACAGTCGAGAATTTGGACCTACAAATCAGATAATAACCGGTTTATACCTATCAGTATTTAAAGAAAATTAGCATAGGCTCAGTAGAAATCTAGGTTTTAGGTATATTTTTATTAAATATTTTTTATATAGAGATGGTATTAAGGTTGGGTTAGGTACTTAGGTTGTGTTAGATTAGGTATTTAATATAATATGTTCTGCGCAGCCCCCTGCCATTATTCTTCTTTGTAGTTTCCATAATTTAGTAACTAAATTATTATATTTTCATCATATTTTGGTATATTTCTCGAGATCCAAATTGTCGAGTGTGTACTGAAGAATACACAAGAACCTCATAATCAGATTTCCTCAGACATGTTCAAAAAATGTATTTTTAGGAGTCATATTCAAGGGGGGATAATTCGTCAATAGAAAAAGAAACTGGTATTGTATATGAAAATACAGGAAAATTGTGGAAAAATACATTCGATAATATGATGATGCTACATATTTTCCAATTTTTTTCTAATATTTGACTTGTTCAAATAAGCTCTATTTTGTTACTTTTTGGATATAATACTTGGTTAGTATATTTTTTTCCCCTTGACTTTGACTTCAACAAATAATCACATAAATTTTTAAGTGAACCTATCGCAGTTTTCGCAACTAAAGCCTCGTATTTGACGACATTTCCTAAAAATTCTTCAAAAAAGGTTCCAGTTTTTCTACTTAAACCGCAAAATATTGAAAATTTATGAATTGCTGCTATTTTTGTTTAAGTAAGAGGAATATTCAATATAACAACATTGTGGGAACATACACTTTGGAAACTCACAATGGATAGTCTACTTTTTCATGTTACTAGCACTTGAATTGACATGCTGAAAGAAACGACTTCTATTCTTGTTCTTCTACATTTAATATCCGTGATCAATAGAAAAAGTGACCGTGAATATCCGTGACCAATACATAACAATTTTTGAACAATTATATTAATATTTATATGACATATATATATATATATATATATATATATATATATATATATATATATATATATATAATATATATATATATATATATATATATATATATATATATATATATATATATATATATATATATATAGATATATATATATATATATATATATATATATATATATATATATATATGTATATATATATATATACACGTATATATACATATATATATATATATATATATATATATATATATATATATATATATATATATATATATATATATATATATATATATATATATATATATATATATATATATACAAATAAATATTATCACAATAATGAATAAAATGTCGCAAGAGTAGCATCAAAAAGGGAAAAACTCCATTAATATGGCTATAATAGGCTTTTCAAGCAATCTCTCCCCCTCCCCAAGAAATACTCTTTACCTCCCCTTCCCTCAAAGCGAATAAAATATGTCACATTAGATCTAAACTGCCTCTGGATACTATGGCAGGTCCAGAATTTCGAGAAGGAAGTCACCCTTTTGCGGTTGAGATTCATATAAATGAAGGAAAAAAAAAACAAAACAAAGTCAAATTAAATCAAACAATGCCAGCTGCAAGGATATTTAGAAGCCAATTGAGTTCTTCTTTTTCTTCCTCACAAAAAATTAGCCAAATCTAATATACCAGGTTACAATGTTAAAAAAAAAACAACAAACAAACGACATCAAAACAATAACTTAAATAAGATACACTATATAATGTTTTCATAGCCCATATCTGAGGACAATCATATATGGGGAACCCCCCCCCCCCCCCTAGCGTAGTCTAAAGTAGTGTAATTTACTTAATTAACTCAAGTTTGCGTTAATTAAACTTGCTCCTAATGCAAGTTTATCGGATCAACCTTTTTGCCCCCCCCCAATTTTTTTTTTATCGGATCAACCTATTATGCACCCACCTCCCCCCCCCTAAAAAATCCTGGATCCGCCCCTGAGGACAATCGCAACAAATTACAAAATCCATCTCGTTTGAATACAATACTTGCGAAGAAAATATTGTGTTCAAGATAAATGCCGAAAATCACAAATTTTACTAAAAAGAGAAATTTCTTGGCAAACCCATTGACAACTTTTGCAAAATGAACCACAAAGATCAAAGATCATTAGTTTCTGCAAAAGAAACCAGTGCAAATACCTTATGAATGTGATTGACATTACTTGTATTCCAATTTAATTTGGCACCGTCTTGGTTAGCAGTTTTTGCACAGAGATCTTGACAGAATTTTTGGTACTTTTGTAGAAAGCGGTAAGTCTATTGCGAAAACAGATACGTATTACCCGGTACATATATCAAGGAGGCACACTTGTGCCTCTATAAAGAGGCGACCCACCACAATGTTAAGCGATTTCAGGTCCTAGAGGTCGCAGAGAGACGGCGGTAATCGCATTTTGTAGCCCAAGCTCAAACTAAGAAACTTGCAAAATTTCATCCTCCTCCGACTTTATCTTCATGGGGTAAACTGGGCCGGAATTTTCGACCCTCCCACCACAGCCCCCTTTAACGTTGTCCGATTGGGCTGAAATTTAGAGGTTAAGCTTTCCTAGGGCCCGGGAGCTTATCCTCGAAATTTCAGCTCAATCCAATCACTTCTTCCCTGTTTTCAAAAAACCAAATATAGCCACTTAAAATTCATTTCTCTTATCTTTTGTTATCCACGCCTACAGGCCACAGTTGGCAACCGATCCGGGTGAATGAGGACTCATTCGAAGCAGAATTCGACCTGTTAGGGCCTTTTGATATTTTCAGACCGAAAAAATTATCCCCCGAATTTACATTAACGAAAAAACCTCGTTTTCCTATAATAGCCCCCACCACAACCCCCTTTAATGTTGTCTGATCGGGCTGAAATTTAGAAGATAAGCTTTCCCGGGGCCTGGGAGCTTATCTTCGAAATGTCAGCTCAATCTGATCACTCCTTCCCTGTTTTCCAAAAACCAAATATCAAGTTTTGTGGGAATTTGCTTTGCAAAAATAGATTCCATTTACTAAAAAACAATTACAATTGTGTCTCATTAGTCCAGCGGTTGATACTTCAGACTGTCATGCGGAAAACCCGGGTTCGATTCACCGTCAGAGCAAACTTTTTATATACTGAATTTAAACTTTAAAAAAGAAACTCAGTTTCTTTTTTAAATTATTTGAAAAAAATTACGTTTTCTAAAGAGTTAAAGAGGCTGAGTTACAAGATCGACCCTTAAAACGTACAGGGATTAGGAGGCACAGTTGGGGGGCTGTTAAAGAGGCTGAGTCACAAGTTCGAACCTTAAAACGTACAGGGATTAGGAGGCACCCTGTACGACGTGATTTGAGTATTCAGGAATTAAAAGCCTTAACACAAGAATGTTCAAGAGCGGGGGGTTTGGGGGGCGGCAGCCCCCCAACTTTAACTCCTGACACGCTCAGCTAACAGTTAGTCAAGCAATAATAAGTAATAAACTGTACAAAAACGTGCAGAAATTATTTGAAAAAAACTACGTTTTCTAAAGAGTTAAAGAGGCTGAGTTACAAGGTCGAACCTTAAAACGTACAGGGATTAGGAGGCACAGTTGGGGGGCTGCCGCCCCCCAAACCCCCCCCCCTTTCGCAGCCTTTAAATAAAAAAAAAAGTTTTTAAACTGAAAGTAAGGAGCGACATTAAATCTTAAAACGAACAGAAATTATTCCGTATATGAAAGAGGCTGTGCCCTCCTCAACGCCTCGCTCTTTACGCTAAAGTTTTTTATTGTTTTAAAAAATAAAGTTGTGAGACAGAGTCAAACTTTAGCGTAAAGAGCGAGGCGTTGAGGAGGGCACAGCCTCTTTCATATACGGAATAATTTCTGTTCGTTTTAAGATTTAATGTCGCTCCTTACTTTCAGTTTAAAAAACTTTTTTTTTTATTTAAAGGCTGCGAAAGCGGGGGGTTTGGGGGGCGGAAGCCCCCCAACTGTGCATCCTAATCCCTGTACGTTTTAAGGTTCGACCTTGTAACTCAGCCTCTTTAACTCTTTAGAAAACGTAGTTTTTTTCAAATAATGAGACTATAAGACGCTATATAAAGATAGGCATTATAAAAGGTTTCTCACTGCGGGAACTATATTGAAACTTTATTTGTTGGGGGTTCAGGGGGACTAAAGGTACCTAGGTAAGGCTAGGTTACATATTTAATAATTGCTATGCTTTACCTCCCCCACCCCCCTAATGTGCAAATATATAACCTAATTTTGTTCATGAACTATTACATTTTCATCCTATTTAGTATTATTTCATTAGCATTAACAAAATTTTAATTTTCACGCACTTACCGCTTTCTGCAAAAGTACCGAATTGTAGATTACTTTTTCATAGCTTTGAGTACGAACGCCCAAAGATTTTTTAGATGGAAAGAAGGATGGGACCAAAATATAAATAGTTTTTTTTAATATAATATAAATAGTTTTTTTTAATATAATATAATATAAATAGTTTTTTTTAATATATTATAAATATAAATAGTTTTTTTTTAATATAATATAAATATAAATAGTTTTTTTTAATATAATATAAATATAAGTAGTTTTTTTTAATATAATATAAATAGAAATAGTTTTTTTTATATAATATAAATATAAATAGTTTTTTTTAATATAATATAAATATAAATAGTTTTTTTAATATAATATAAATATAAATAGTTTTTTTTAATATAATATAAATATAAGTAGTTTTTTTTAATATAATATAAATATAAATAGTTTTTTTAATATAATATAAATATAAATAGTTTTTTTTGTCAGAAAAGTTCATATCTTTTTTAATACAACCCAAAATCGGGAGTTGCAAACGTGTTTTGGTCTTCCAGTGAAGTGAGAGCTACTCTTCTGCCCTCCCCTAAGGCCAACTTTTCTTTCCTACTTTGCGGATCCGGATTTGAGTAAGGTTGTTGGCTAGAATGATAATGATATGTTTGCTTAATAGGGGGGAGCCACTCTTCCACTTACGTGGATTTGCCATTGCTTCCGTATATTGACTGAATTTCATGGTCTTCCATTGGAAAAAAAACTTTATCTGAAGGTCTCAGCTTTCCCCCGTCACTTAAGGATAGATCCGAAGATTTTCCCCCAAAGTTTTCAGGAAAAACCTGACGATGAAAACAAAAACAAAATAAAAAATTTGGCCGATTATATCCGGATATCCATGAATGAGGCAATGATTTTAAAAAAAAATGAAAAAAAATTGGCGAACGATGAGGTTCGTTTTTAAGTTTTCAATCTATAGCGTAACAGGACAATTCTCAAATAATTAAATTCATTCTTAGAATTTTTATTTCTTTTGCTCATTCATTTTTCTTTCAAATTGTGTGCTTTTTAATCTTAGGGAGGCAAGCTAGCTAAAAAGCAGGCAAAGCCGCCTCCTTTGTAATATAGAGCAGAATTATATGCATCGTTTCGTTCTTCTACTCCGTATGGAATTTCTAAAACTAGATTTGATTAAATTTTGCTCCTTATGAAATCTTTAAAAATAATTTGTGCCTCAAACTCTCATGAACTTTGCCCTCAAGGACCACAAAATATAACCACAAAATAGTAATTCAAATACCTGGGAACTTTATTAGACTTTGCCCAGCCATTTGGCACCAAAACCTAATCTGTATAGGACTAATTGTTCATCAAGTCGGTCGTCCAAACTGGGCAAGTATCCAAAAGGAGATGTAATCACCCTCATCAAATCTAATTCTTATTTTATTTTTTAACCAACTTTTGTACTCCTGAATAAAGTCGAAAAAATGAAGGAATTACTAAATCAGAAAGAGAAGTGTATTAAAGATTTGTTTGGTGATAGGGCAAGCGACGAGGCAAAAAGAATATTGGTATAGTCACATGACAAAGAAGAGGAGATCAATACTCACAGTTTGTCGAACGGGCACCAACTGTATTCGCTTTTTCTTGCTTCAAGTTCAAAACAGTCGACAGCTCACGCGACTAAAAGTTTAAAGAAATTGAACGTTATTAGGCTTAGAAATTGCTGAGCAATTGAGACAAGGACAGAAAGTAGGGAAAATATGAACGTTATTAGAACGTTATTAGAAATTGAACGTTATTAGGTTTAGAAATTGCTGAACAATTGAGACAAGGACAGAAAGTAGGGAAAATATGAACGTTATTAGAAATTGAACGTTATTAGGCTTAGAAATTGCTGAACAATTGAGACAAGGACAAAAAGTAGGGGAAATATGCTGAAAGAAAAGTACACACAGACTGCAAATGAATGTTTTCAACTAGTCAATAGTAAGTAGCTACTTTTATAACTGACAAGACCGTATCCAGGATTTTTTTTTTCAGGGGGAAGGGTTACAAAGAAATTAAAAACATCAAAAATTTATTTCTATGCACTTTGTTATGTTTTACGTCTGACAAAATTTCGGGAGGGGGTTACACCTTTTAGCCCCCCCCCCCCTAGATCGCCGATAACAGAATGGATACTTGTGTCTTATAGCCACCTCACTCAAGTTCTGTCGAGAAGTGAAGTTTGATTAATGCTGATGAAATAAAACAAAATATGATGGAAATATAATACTTTATCAACAAAATTATGAAAACTACGGCAAAGAATTATGGAAGGGGGCCACCTAGACCACATTATATTAAATACGTAACCTAACGAAGCCTAACCAAAATATCAACTAAATATCTAATTAAAATATAGCTACAATGTAGTTTCCCACCAAGCCAAAGCTAATATTGTTTCGTGTAAAGACCCTGAAAACCGGTTATTGTCTCATGTTCGCGATACAAAATCTTGTGTGTGATGGCTATAAGACAAAAGTACCGAGACAATTTTTAGTAATTTACAATGAAATATAACTTGGAAAATATCCTACCAATGCATACGCAACAGGAAGGGGTCTCTAAATGTGATCCCTTAAAAAATGGTCGGGACTGTTTATAGAATTTACCTGCTTTCTGGGATTTAAATGGATAGTTTTTATTCAGCATCCTTAGATTACATACTTTACAAAGAAAGAAATCCACAAAAAGAAGAAGAAAAGCACGCTGATTCCAAAAACATCTAGCAATGAAATCTTTATCCTAGCAAGGTCAATTTTGATAAGAAGGCCTCTCAGCGATTATATTTACAATACTGCGAAAAATTCAAGGAAAAGAACCAGCTGTGAGATCATGTCATGTGAAAAGCAGGGGTACCAATTGGGGAAGAGGATGGCAATTGTCCCTACCTTGATTCCCTCCTAGATTTTGAAAAATATTTTTTGAAGTATCTTTATTGAAAAAAAATATTGCCCTATACTTCATGAAAAAGCCTTACATTTTCATGAATTGACGCCCCTAGTGCAAAGAATGAATGCTTGTAGGCTCTCAAAGATCTCTTTGAAAGACAAAGCAGATGGGACTCGTCTATGTGGAAGATCAAAGCAGACATGGTTGGAGAACCGAATCCTAGAGATACAGTGCTTCTGTATCTTCAATAGGTTCAGTGCTATTGAGCCTATTGAACACTGGCGAAAGGAAATCCAAGATGTGCCCTAATACCTCCACAAATGTCTGGATAACTGGGCTTTGAGAAAGTAAGCAAACAGATTAGAAAAGAGCGTATCCAAGACATTTTGGAGGGTGTGGTAGTACTTTTCGGAGGGAGTTTCACAAAAAAAGACTTTAAAAAGCACATAGAAAATTTGTTGATAAGGATATTATCAAGTCGGACAAGAGTTTGTCCGAACACTCCTCTTGTGGTTACGGCCTTGAAATCATGTCTTGGTAAAAAGAGTAAACAGTTATTCACATTTTGAGAAGGAAAACTAGTCCTCAAACCGCCAAACAGACTTGACTAGCCTACAGCAATGTTAATTAGCCTTTGGAATTGTGAATTTAAATAATACACGGCATTTCTATAAATAAAACAAGTAACAACAATAAAATTCCATGATCAGTGTTCAAACCAAACATTTCTAATGTTTGGTTTAATAAATAAAACCAGGATCAAGGAGTTATCTGGGGCCAGGTCCCTGGCCAGGACGGGTCCCTGGCTTCCAACCAACTATTCTTTGGATGTTTGAAGATTCATGTTTGCTAAATATTTTGCACAAAGGTGCTGGGGAAAACTTGGCTTCGGAAAAAAGCTTTTTTTTAAGTTTCCAACAGAAAAACAAATGTTGTAATTAAGACCTGGAGTGACTACCGAGCCCACACTTAAAATATTAAAAGCTAGGGAACAACTGAATAAGTCAAGATCTAAATAGGATCTTTCAGCTTTCCTTAGGGTACCAAGGAAACCATAATAGCCCTGATTTCATACCGGGATATGACAGACAAATAAATTTATCTGATAATTTAAACAGGGCAACGTTTAATCTTTTTTCAACTTGGACCCATGAATTTGTGCGACACAGAACTAACGGTGGGTCGCAGAAGAACAAGAAGAAAAAAAGATGCCAAATATTCATCACCCTGCCTGCTGTTAAATAGAAGAAGAAGAAGAAAATCACCGCATAATCGTGACAGTCCTTTCATTGCACCATATAATGGTATACAAAAATCAAGCTAAAAAATGTGTTAAGCCGCAATGAATTGTTTACGGAGATTCGCGTTTTCAAACCTAAAGCCTTCACTAATCAAACTATACTCAAAGGTAAGAAATTATAATAGGTGATAGTTTTTATAATGACATTTTTTTGCTATAAAATAAAGTGAATTTTTTTTAAGAAAGAAAGGGTTTATTCATATACAATAAACATAGCAAAACCGGAATCAAAGCAATAAAGTGAAAACAATAGCAGCATGTTTTAGCGGACAATCAAAAAATTAAAATGTAATTGACCTTATCCTCTCTTATGTTCCTTTGAACTAGAAATAAGGAAAAGTGATTCAAATCCGGTAGGTGTGCAGGAGGGATGGGGGTCGAATACTAAATTTTCCAGAACTTCTGGGTACTTCTTATTCCGATTATAAAATATTTTTATTGTTGTCCCCACCCCTAAAAAAAAGAAACCTGCGTGCGTGTCTGATTCAAATGATGACATCGTTTGCTTTAAGTTTTGTTTGCATCGCCAACTTTTGCTGCGGGTGAATACTTGGAAATGCAAGAGAATGAATTTGCTGCATTTATACAGGAAAAACATAGCTAAAAAATTCAAACATCGAATTCCAATTTATAGCATATAAAGCCTAATGTCAGCCCGTGTGAGTTCAATTTTTTTCATCTTCCACCATCATGTTTTAGAACACAGTCGAACTCCCACATACACAAGTCTAAGCACCTCCAGATCAGAGGATCCTGGCAAACGGCGTCGTATTTGATGCCACTCATTTTAACAGACCGCAAAATTATTCCAAAAAGTTGCCCCTTCTGAGACTTGCCCCTGCACCTGAATTCCCAGATCGGATAAACGTCCAAAGTAAACAGAACACAAACAAATGGTGATTCAAAGGCTTTTTTCCAAGCCTCTTAAAGATGTGATTTTCACTGGTCCTTATACTTCGGCTGTAATAGTTCAAAACACGTTATGTGAATGTTTTTAGAAAGTTAGATTTACATCCAAGCCCCTCAAATAAAACCCGCTCTAGTAATTGGTCCAGTATGTTTTCCCCTATTTTGTGTGGTTTATAAAATATTTAGAACTTTCTCTTTTTTCAAAATATGTTTTCTTTTTCTGTTTGCACAAAGCCTTGTCAAAGTTGTCTTCTGTTCCTGCTTCCTCTTACAGAAAGCCTAATGTGCAACCATGGCTGCACACAAGTCCTGCGTTCAAGGAGTCCAAAAGGGCATGGGCGCCCATAAATTCCAGGGGGGGCAAACCTCGTCTAATTGGCACTTTTAAAGCTATATAATAGAAATCTCAGAACAAAAATATAAAAATAAGGCAGCATCAATCTGCCCCCCCCCCCTTATGGGCGCCCATGTTAAAGGGAGATCAGAAGATTTTTCTTCTATAAGGTCTGGTACCCTAGAAAATGTATTTTTACCCGAAGTTTCCGGTTTCGTAGGGAGGTGTGAGAGGGGACTCCCCCCCATATTCACCATCTGCACTCATATGTAACTTACCCATTGGGATAAGTGATGTAGGTCGTAAACTTTCACCTAAATCATGCAGGAATCGAATTATCTGGTGTATCAATCCGGACCGATCTTGTTGCATGGAGCTAGGCTCTAATTTCGGCAGTCGGATTTCAAGTCACCTGGTGAAAAACATGCCTTTACGCGTGCAAATACTGAGTTCGCTTAGTCTTCGAATCCGAGCCGAAAAAATTCATTTCTTCTACCGAGAAATTCGTGTTTCAAATAAACTAGTCTCTTACTCCAGGGAAAACGTGCTTTTAGAATTTTTTTTTATATGTTATTTCAAAAGAGCATATTTCTTTTTTTTTAGAATTTTTCGGACAGACCAAAAAATTTTGTTTTGGCACGCCAGCTAGGATTTAGGGATGTTGCTTGATCGTTTTAGCTTGAGAAAGCTTGTATTCTTCAATCAGAACGTGGCTTGGGAATCGGCGAGGTTAAATAATCACACTTAAAAGTAAGTATTGAGATAACCAAGAATTTATTATTCTGAAATTTCAATACAGATTTCCTGGTTCCAAGAAATCATTAAAAAGAATAAGAAAAAACAATGTTAAACTACACAACACAAGACTGGAATAATAATTCGGATCATTACATTAAAATCACTGTATAAAGATAATATAATTATTTAATTATAATATAAAGATAATATAATATAATTAGATAATATAATTTATAATAAAATAATTTATTATTATTCTATAGTAAAATAAAGATAATATAACTAGATAATTCTATTATTTATATACTGTCATTGAAATTAAGACAACAACGATAGGGAAGACAATGTCAAATTCCCCCATATCACCAACCTAGTCAAATCAGCTTCATTAGCCTGTTGACAAACCCTTGGGATTCTAAAGATAATACGTCTAGACACCCATATAATCTAAAGGCAATTTGTACAAGGCTAGTTGTCTGTCAATGTTTATAAACTTTCACTTGCTTAATTGTAATAAACATTGAGGCTTTAATGGATTCAGAAGGCAGCTCTAACACGTGGTGTGATTTATGAATAGTGTCTCAGAGTCTCGCATGGAAAATCAGTCACACTGGCAGTTCTTCACATGATGACTCGCAACAACCTGGTACAAAATCAAATTTATAAATAATACTAACTGACAAAAAAAAAAAAAAAAATATTCGGAAGCTTGATCTCCAAACAAATTTTTCGAAAGATATGAAGGTGGAGTGAGAGAGGAAAGCTATTTTTCTAGGAAAAATTCCAGCACACTTATTTTTACAAGACACCCTTCTGGGAAGGAGGAAATATGTGGTATTTTAAAAGGGTAATTCTCTACGGGGGAGGGGGATTTCCCATGGAGAGCATTTTTCATTGGTTAGAAAGTTCCAGGGGGAATTTTTAAGGGATATTTTATAAAGAGATGGAAGGGGATTCCTTGTCATGGTTCAAAAAACGGTCAGAAATTAAATAAAAAAAAAAATTAAACTGAAAGTCAAGAGCAATACTAAACTTAAAATGAACAGAAATTATCCCGTTTGGGGAGGCCAGTGAAACTATGTTCCACTGTGACACAACTATCATAAGATAATGAATAAAAACAGGACTTTTGCTACTTCAGTGTTCTCAACAGCTTCGCCTCCTTCCCCTACGAAAACGTTGTCCTTACCTCCCCCAAGCATATATAAATTTAAAAGATATTAACTACCTTGACAGAGCACGGATAAACTAGGTAACCAAAAGAAGATTCTTAGAATAGGATAAATTTAATTCCCCTTCCTCAAAAAAACTTTGACTCCCCCCCCCGGTCAATACAGATTTAAATAGTCCCAACTACTTTGAATTAGCATGGATACACAAGGTAACCAGAAGAGAATTCTTAAAATAGGATAAATTTAATCCCCCATGTAACGTATTTAAAGTTAACCCCCCCCCTCCAGTATATATATATATATATATATAATATATATATATATATATATATATATATAATATATATATAGATATATATATATATATATATATATATATATATAATATATATATATATATATATAATATATATATATATATATATATATATAGATATATATATATATATATATATATATATATATATATATATATATATATATATATATATATATATAATATATATATATATATATATATATATATATATATATATATATATATATATATATATATATATATATATATATATATATACATATATATATATTTAAAAAAAACGTCAACTACTTTGAATTAGTATGGATACACTAAGTAACCAGAAGCGAATACTTAGAATAGAATAGTTTAGGACTGTTACAGGTGCTTATGCCATCAGCATCAGGAAAAAAGCCAGAATTAAAGGTCAAAACCTATTTTCAACCTTAAGTGGAAAAGAAGACATTTTAAAACTCGTTTTAAATAACATAAAAACTTTCAACGATAAATAGAAGGACAACACTCAAATAAGCAAAGTAGTTTAAAAACCCAGTTCATGCCCTCCACTCTTTCGATATACTGGAAAAACACTCAGACCCGGATCGAATAGGGGCGGGGCCCGATTAGATTTTTTTTGTGGGGCCCTCTTTATACGTTCTATACGTTAAATATTTAAATAGCAGTCAGATTCAGTATATATATATATATATATATATATATATATATATATATATATATATATATATATATATATATATATATATATCGCCATTTATCTGGCCCTGAAAACATTTAAAATCCAAAAAATATTTAGTACTTTTCTTTCTTACTTCATTTACAAATAATGCCATAAATTGGTGTCGCAGACATTAATATTAATAAGTATATTACATAAAATATACTCATTTTTACTGGAAACCCACTGTGAGGGGGTTGAAGGGCTGTAACGTAGCCAATGATAACGTACCGGTTTTGGAGCAAGGGCCACATTGGGTTGATAGTGAAGCTCGAACTTTTCAGCGTCTTTTCTTGAGATAACCTTTTCCGGATTCACCAAAGCTGGAGGAGAATCAAGAGACCTAAAAAAATTAAAATTTAAATAACTCCAATTTTCACATAAATCCATTTTTTCTGTATTGCATGTAAGCATGATCGATTTGGGGGGAGCATCTAATAATAAACAAATATTGATAATTTGAATAAGAAGTACTCAGAAATTTTGGATTTCAGGAGACCAGACCCCAAGGTTTTCCCCCTGCGTACTTCCCTGCTTTCCGTACCACATACAAATTTTTTTTTTTTTTACTGACACGAATCAAAAACATATTTCAAATTGTTTAGCTCTATACACAAATAAAGACTGTAAGACAACTGTTTTTACGGAATACCAAAGAAAAAGCACGCTTCAATTATATTGGCTCTACAGATGGCGTCCTTTTCCTAACCCAAGTACTTACTGCTTACCAATTACTTATAGTCAAGGCCGTATCCAGGGGGGTAGCCGTTTTGAACCCCCCCCCCGAAATTTTTGAGCGAGTCAAAAATTAGTAGAAAATTAGTAAAACCTTAGTAAAAATCAGTAAAATTAGTCAAAAACCGTGTCGAAAATTAGTACCCCCCCCCGAACAAAAATCCTGGATCCGCTCTTGCTTATAGTAGTATTGCTATATTAGTCTACCCATTACTATTATGTTATAATAGTAGTATTACCGATCACTTATAGTATATATTAATTTAAAAAACTTTTTCCACAAAACAAGTTTTTCAAAGAAAAGTAAAGAGCTCCATTAAGCCAAAAATGAGCAGAAATAGAGTCAAATAATCTTCCAAGCCTAAAACTACCACAAACCACTATCAATAAACAAATGAAACTTAAAACGAACAGAAATTACAATAAATAGCCGAGTCAAACTCAAAACGAGCAAAAATTAACATCAGTAGGGCTGATAACCCCCATGCCTTCTCAAGACCAGAACATAACTTTCGCTGAACTGAAAAAAACAAAAAAAAACAAATGACCGTGGATTGTCAGTTGAATTGACATATACTTTTCAGTTTATTAATGGTAATAGATTCAATAAGCATAAAAAATTTATACAAAAAAAGATACGATCTTTAAGTAAACACTTTAAATTACTAAACGCTTTCCTCTAGGCCATAGCCTGTTAAGGTAATACTGAAAATTATTCCTTAAGGTTCTGATAATTTTTTATCTATTAAAGTAAAAAAAATGAAAACATTTAAAACGTATTTTGTTTTCAGTTTTTAAAGAATTGAAGATTTTATTAAAGATTTAATAAAAGATTTTATAGAATCTTATAGAATTAAAGTTTTTTATATAATTTTGAAACAAAGCTTATTATTCTAATTAAACGGCCAATGTGTTTCAGGAATCGTTCTTAAAGAATTAGGACAAAAGGTCAAAACATTAGCGTAAAGAGCGAGGTCTTGTGGAAGGGGCAACTCCTTTCATATAGGCCTATGTAATAATTTCTGTTCGTTTTAAGTTTTGACGTTGCTTCTTACTTTCAGTTGAAAAAAACCTTTTTTTTTATTAATTTTTGATCGTTTTTAAATAATACCGGGAAATTCGGCTCTCTCTCCTTGAAAAATTCCGGTACTTGTGTATTATACGCCAATCACTCAAGTTTACGATGCGTAAAACTCGAGGACAAACCGGTTTCTTCGTTACTTTACAAACAAAATTTTGTTTGGCTATATAGAAACAAATTTTGGCTATATATTTGCACATTATAGGGGGGGGGGAAAGTTCAGCGGGTCTGCATGCAAAATGTGTTTAGTACAATTACTCTGCATATTATGAAGTAATAATTGTTTTCTGACTTAACTGTCCAAATACTTTACCCCCCCCCCCCCCCCCTTATGTGCAAATATGTAGCCCAAATTATATTTTTCCCATCTATTATGTCACATGTCTTTGTCTTGTCTCACGCTAAGCTGATAGAAACGAACGAAGAAGCCGGTTTGTTTTCGAGTTTTACGCAGCATAAACTTGAGTGACAGGCGTGTAATACACAAGTACCAAAACTCTTTCCCCCAACGGAAAATGAAAAAACAAAACTCAAATAAAATTCTCAAATTTAGAAAGCCTTATTTTCCTCGGGACGATATTTTCCGGGAGGGGGTATTTTTCGGGGAGTTTTTCGCGAGAGTATTTTCTGGGGGGGGGGGGGGGGTATTTTCCGGGGAGTATTTTCTTGGGGGGGGGGGGTAAACGCCGGCCACAATATATTTGACCATTAGGAAGGGTGGGGGAGTAAAGTTAATTGGTAAGTATTTTTGAATGTTTTAATATAGTTTTGAGATAATTTTATAGTGTTTCCTTAAGGAAAGTGGGGATGTAGCACTAATACCCAGAAAAGTAAATAAGTAAAGTGCATTTTACAGTTCAGAAAAATTTAGCTTAGTTATTAAACGTAGATGGTCGTTGTTTCGTTGACTTTAGAATCTTTTTTTTGGCAACCCTAGCATAAAACATGCGGACCGCAGGAACAGAGTGCGTGAAAATATTTGACTGACTGATTATATAATATAACGTCAGCCTAAGGGAAGTCCAAACCGTTCTGACAAACCTGACCATGTAAGATTTATTACTTGTGAACCATCGGTGCCCAACACCCTTTAATTCTGCGAACAACAACTACTATAGTACGAGAAACTACGTTACTATTTGGATTTATTGCAGGAACTTGAAACATACTTTATGGCCGACCACAACAGCGGAAAAGAATGAATTAGGTTCACTAAAAGACCGCCATTAAAACATAGCGGAAATAAGTGATTTTTTGCGAATATAGGGGTGGCTCCGCCCAACAGATTGTATTGCAGTCCTTTTGTTTGCCAAACTTTCTCACGTTAGAGCGAAGAAAAGATGAAGGGAAAGAAAAGCTGATCATGAAACGTTTTACGTTTCGCATCTGGTCAGCTGAAGTTACGCATTTTTAATTACTCAAATTCTTCATGAATGAAAAATAATCTAGACAAGCGTATAAACCACCTGTCCCATTCGGGGAAAAACCCAGGATGTTATTTTTGCTTTTTCTCTATTAAAAAAAAAAAAAACATTTAAAGGGTTTTTTTTTGTTTTTACGGCTCAGATCATCATTCAAATACTTTAGGAGGGGCTTTAAGCTTATTTCATCCTTGTAAGAAAAAAATACAAAAACTAAATTGGTTCTGCTTAATTCACATTCAGCTTTTTTGTAACTCATAAAAAACTATACCCCAAATGGACACAAAAAAAACAGAATCTATTTTTGTCTCAGAATGAAATCAAACCATAGATAAGCTGATTAAAATTCCTGAGTCTCCTCGGAAAGGCGAAGAAAAAAAAATGGAATGCCGAAACAAAAAAAGTATGTTTTTTGTTCAAAGTCTAGGCCTGTTTTAAGCCTTTGCAAAACATTATAGATTGGATTATTTCGTTCTTTTCCGTGCCACTGATAACTGATAATTAAGGGACTATGTACTAAGCAGCGTGGTGTGCATATCGGCCTTCTAAATTTTCAAGAGTTTTCAGATCAATTGTGAGGTGGATTCTGTCAACACATCTGTAAGTTCAAGGTATGCGAAGGCAATATTCAAGGTAGCTAGAAAATCAAAAATTAATCTAGCCGCTTGGGGTAATTCGAAATGCTTAAGAAAATATTTGACACCTTTTATAGGCAAGTTGCAAGGGCTTCAGCTCCAGATAATTTATTGAGAATTAGTGGCAAATACCATGAAGACGAAAAATATGATACCCATAAATATTATGTACGGTGAGTGTACTAAATTATCTTATCTGCTGTTATGTAAGCTTTACTTTCGTTGTCTAATAATGGGCGAGTTCATCTAATGGTACTTGCAAACTATATACCATTTTGCAGACCAAGATATTTAAGTCCATAGATATATATTATATATATATATATATATATATATATATATATATATATATATATATATATATATATATATATATATAGATATATATATATATATATATATATATATATATATATATATATATATATATAGTATATATATATATATATATATATATATTATATATATATATATATATATACGATTCTATTCAGCGTCATCTATATAGGCCAGTCATCTAACATTACCATACATAATATGCGAAAGGGAACCACAATGCGGAAACGCTTTACAGTCCATCCTCCGCTTAAAGAGAACCAAAATTCCCTATCATTATTTCCCTTCAGAAATTTGAATTATTTAAAAAAGTTTTTAGATTATCCTTTACATAAATTAAATCCTGACTAGCAAAAATTAAGACTTTTAAACTATGGTTAAAAAGTTTTATAGTGTTACATCGCGGAATATCCATAAAACAAACATAAAAATAGAACAAAGTCCAGCACCAGTACAAAAGAAACACATAGGGCTCTATCTACAGATGAACAGCAGAATATTTAACAACTAGATCACATGGTCACAAAAATTAAAAGCACAACAACAACAACTAAAAAGTGTGCATTCATAAAAATACACTGAAGATGAAATTGTTCTGTTCTGACGGGGAATCACTTTGGCAGGATCAGTCTTTAAAATATACTTCCCTTCTCGACCATAAAACTGGCAATCTTGACACAGTTTTTAAGTGAAAGCCTTTTTTTAATAGGCGTGCAGTCACTTACAATTGTCCCTACACATAAACATATAAAATAGACTTAACAATAAATGATAATATAAATGTAACATCAAAACATTAAATATAAATGTTTTTACTTTTAGAACTTTTATAAATCAAATAATATTAACATTTTAATTACTAAATAACAGTATATGTATATTAAACTGACAATGCATATTCATTTGTATTTTTTTCAGGAAAGTGCAAATTTTGTTCTGGCCTTGGGAAGGCATAGGGGTTTTGAGCCCAACTTATGTTAATTTCTGCTCGTTTTCAATTTGACTCGGTTATTTATTGTAATTTCTGTTCGTTTTGGTTTTCATTTATTTATCGATGCTGATTTGTGGTAGTTTCCCGCTCGGTAGATTATTTGATTTTAATTTTGCTCATTTTTTGTTTAATGGAGTTCTTTACTTTTCTTTGAAAAACTTATTTTGTAGAAAAAGGTTTTTTAATTAATTTCTGTTCGTTTTATATTGACATAGTCTTTTCAGGGAAAAAGAAAATAATACTTTAAATCTTTTCGTTTTTTTAAGAATTTATAGTTTAGCCAGCTATTTGTATGCTGGACCAAAATTTTCAGTAATTTTTAACAACATACACCCTTTTAAAAATCTGAACACAAATAGTAGTGTTTAATTTAGTTTCATACCTCCTCTAGTTGACCTGAAATGGAAAAGTTGATACCATTCGCAAAAAAATCTGTTTAGGCTACTTTCTTTGATAGCCTGGATACACTTACGTTATTTTTATTTGGTTAAATTTTAAGAGCAGGAGTAGACCCGAATGTTTGAACATAGTACCCTCAGTCGTTCTTGGGATACTGCTGAGATGCCTTATAGGGAATTAGCATTAACACAGAGCATTTTGATTTAATCTTAAGGCAACATTAAGTTTTTAAACATAAAGGGCAAATGGGAGGGTGGGCGAGGGAGGGGGGTTAGTTGCCCTCCAATCACTTTCGACTATTAAAAAGGGCATCAGCCCTTTCTATTTATAATCGAATGAGCCCTTTTCGAAGTTCCCACGACAACTCCTTCGATACGAAGTGCCCTGGTCTAAACAAAAAAAAAGAGAAAAAATTATACCCACATCGATTTTTACTATAAAAATGTCAAGCCTTCCAATCACTTTCGACTATTAAAAAGGGCACCAGGCCTTTCGATTTCCAATCGAATGAGCCCTTTTTGAAACGACAGCGCTTTCTATAAACACCTTATATGCCCACAAGGCATAAATTACAACCCTTACCCTAAGGACTGTTAGGGTGGTTGTCATCCTCTAAGACCTAATTTCCAAAACTTTCAACTACGTTAAACAAAATGGCTATCTCAAAATTTGGATTGGATGTGTTGGGGAAATGGTGGGCGTGAGAGGGGCGTTAGTCGCTCTCCAATCACTTCCAACTATTAAAAATGGCACTAGCCCTTTCAATTTCCAATCAAATGAGCCCTTTTGAAATTTCTACAACAACACTTTCAATAAAAACCTTATATGCCCCCAGGGCATAAATTACAACCCTTGCCCTGACGGCTGGGGGGGTGACATTATGAAAGACCTAATTTCCAGAACTTTCTACTACGTTTAACAAAATGGCTATCTGAAAATTTTTATTGGATGTGTTTGGAGGAATGGTGTTGCGTGAGAGGGGGGACAGTTACCCTCCAATCACTTCCAATCACTTTCGACTATTAAAAAAAGCACTAGCCCTGTCAATTTCCAATTGAATGAGCCCCTTTTGAAGTTTACGACAACTCTATCTATAAAAACCTTAGATGCCCCAAGAGCATAACTTACAACTTATGCCCTGGGGGCTCTAGGGGGGTTTGTCATCCTTAAATACATAATTTCCAGAACTATCAACTACGTTGAACAAAATGGCTATCTCTAAACTTTGATTGAATGTTTTGGGGAAATGGTGGGCGTGAGAGGGGGGTTAATTACTCTCCACTCACTTTCGACTATTAAAAAGGGCAATTTCAATTTCCAATAAATTAGCCGTTTTTGAAATTTCTACCACAACTTTCTATATAAACCTTATATGCCCCTATGGCATAACTTCCAACCCTTGCACTGAGGGCTCTGAGGGGGTTATCATCCTAAAAGACCTAATTTCCAGAACTTTCAACTACGTTGAACAAAATGGATATCTCAAAATTTTGATTGTGTGTGTTTGGGAAAATGGTGGGCGTGAGAGGGGCGTTAGTCGCTCTCCAATCACTTTTAACTATTTTAAAGGCACTAGCCCTTTGAATTTCCAACCGAATGAGCCCTTTTTCAAGTTTCTACGACAAAGATTTCAATAAAAACCTTATATGCCCCCAGGGCATAAGTTATAACCCCTGCCCTGAGGATTGTGGGGGGAGTGTCTTGCTCAAAGGTATAATTTCCTGAACTTTGAAGTGCGTGGAACAAAATGGCTATCTCAAAATTTTGATTGGATGTGTTTGGGGAAATGGTGGGCGTGGAAGGGGTGTTAGTTGCCTTCAAATCACTTTTGACTATTAAAAAGGGCACTAGGCCTTTCTATTTCCAATCGAATGAGCCCTTTTTGAAACAACAGCGCTTTCTATAAACACCTTATATGCCCACAGGGCATAAATTAAAACCCTTACCCTAAGGACTGTTAGGGTGGTTGTCATCCTCTAAGACCTAATTTCCAGAACTTAAATCTACGTTGAATAAAATGGCTATCTCAAAATTTTGATTGGATGTGTTTGGGGAAAAAATGGGCGTGAGAGAGGGGTTAGTTGCTCTCCAATCACTTTCGACTATTAAAAAGGGCACTAACCCTTTGGATTTCCAATCGAAAGAGCCTTTTTTGAAGTTTCTAGGACAACGTCTTCTATAAAAACCTTGTATGTCCCCAGGGCATAACTTGCAACCCTTGCCCTGAGGGCTGTGGAGGAGTGTCCTCCTCAAAAACATAATTTCTATCAGGAAATTGACTAAGCTGAACAAATTAGCTATCTCAAAATTTTGATTGGATGTGTTTCGGGAAATGGTGGGCGTGGAAGGGGTGTTAGTCGCCTTCCAATCACTTTCGACTATTAAAAAGAGCACGAGTCACTCCAATTTCCAATTGAATGAGCCCTTTTCGAAGTTTCTACGACAACTTTTCGATACGAAGTGCCCTGCTCTAAAGGGAAAAAATAATAAATAATACATTGTGCTAACTCCGTTCTTATATTCCCCCAGGGCATTACTTAAAACCCTTGCCCTGAGGGTTGTTCCGGAGTGTCCTCCACAAAAACATATTTTCTATCAGGAAATCAACTGCGCTGAACAAAATGACTATCTCAAAATTTTGATTGGATGTGTTTGGGGGAATGATGGGCGTGGGGAGGCTAGTTGCCCTCCGATCACTTTCGACAATTAAAAACAGCACTAGCCACTCCAATTTCCAATCGAATGAGCCTTTTCGAAGTCTCTACGACAACTACTTCGATACGAAGTGCCCTGGTATGAAAAAAAAAATAATACATTGTACCAACATCGTTCTTTACTTAGGCAGCGCGATTGCGATGCCTATGATAATACTCAGTTTATTGTAGTCAAAAGTGATTTTACTAGATTTTTAGATGCTCAGTCAGCAACTAAGACATTCAGAATTTACCTACTAGCTGAGTTTGTTCCATACAAAAGTGCTTTTCAATTATTTTTTTTATACCCAGTCACCAATTATTAATTTTTTGGTACTCAGCCAGCAACTAAAACACTCGGAATTTATCAACTCCCTCAATTTGTTGTAGTCAAAAGTGATTTTATTAGATTTTTGATGCACAGTAAGCAACTACGACATTACGAATTTACCTATCATGTGAGTTTGTTGTATGCAAAAGTGCTTTTTATATATATTTTTTTTTTTATTCTCAGTCACTAATTGAAAGACTCAGAATTTAGCTACTAGCTGAGTTTGTTCGATGATAAAATGTTTTTCTATTCATCATTTGATACCCAGTCACCAATTAAAAGACTGAATTTACCAAATAACTGAGTTTATTGTAGTCAAGTGCTTTTATTAATTTTTTTGGTTCTCTTTAGGCAACTATAACACTCAGAATTTAAAAATTCTCTCAGTTTATTGTAGTCAAAAGTGCTTTTATTAGATTTTGATGTTTAGTCACCAACTATGACATTCAGAATTTACCTACTAGCTGAGTTTGTTCCATACAAAAGTGTTTTTCTATTAATTTTTTTTAAATCCAGTCACCAATTGAGGCTTTACTATATCATTTTCCTCAGAGGGCTTTCGTATCGCCGTTTAAAATATATACGTATTTTTGAATTTACGTATAAATCAATACTAAGCAATACTCTTAAAAAGGCTTTATTGTATCATTTTCCTCATAGGGATGCCGTATAATCGCTTAAAACATATATGACTTTATAAATTTTGACTTTACGTATAAAGCAATACTAAGCAATACTCTTAAAAAGACTTTATTGTAGCATTTTCCTCATAGGGCGGTCGTATAATCGCTTAAAATATATACGACTATTAATTTTTACTTTATGTATACCCCAAAACTAAGCAATACTTTTCAAAAAGGGTTTACTGTATCATTTTCCTCGTAGGGCTGTCGTATCATCGCTTAATATATATACGATTTTATTAATTTCAAGTTTATTCACACCCTAATACTAATCGATACTTTAAAAAAAAAATTTGAAGTCCGAAAAAAAATTCGACGTTCAAAAAATTCTAAGTAAAAAAAAAAGAAAAATGTTACTAAAAAAAAATTTTTCTAATAATAAAAAATCACGGCTAACATATCTATATCATCTTCATTTTGTATTCCCAAAAAATCACAAGTGATTTTTTGTTTTAAGTATATTTTATGTCATTTTAAGACATGAAAAAAAGTTGAAAACAATTTCTCAGTAAAAAAAAAATAAAGTTCGGAAAAAAAAAACTTGAAAAAATAAGTACAAAGAAGGGGGGCCATAAGTTGGAGGGGGAGCATTGAGGCGCTTGGAGGTTGGGACATGGATGGGCAAGGTCTGTCGTACCATTGCCTAAAATAAATGCGACTTTATTAATTTCAAATTTATGCATACCTCAATACTAAACAATATTTTCAAAAGATAAAACATTTATTCATATAATTGTCATGACTTGAATATTAAGCATTAAAATAGCTGAAAACTGTTTTTATTCAATGGAAATCGAATATTTGCTAAACGCGTCCTGACGGGAATATTATGCAAATGAGATACCGGCTGGTACCTGTCTGTATGTAGGTCAGTGACACTAATTTAAGTATGATCTTATCTCTGTATTGCACACCCATTCAAATGGCCTGAAGGATCTTGAGGGTAGAGTGTTGGCAAGATGTAATGCCCAAATACGGGCATCACCGCTGAATATAGGTGTTAACCCTGGAGTAATTAATGCTATACTACTCATTATCGCTATCATTTTCAATTTTGACACGTTTTGATTCTCGCTGTCCAGGTTGATTTTAATTGATTCGCTCACATGTTCGGTGTCGCGTGTCTTCTAACCCCGTGTATCTTTGCTCTTCATTTTCATTTTTGACTTGCTCACATGCTCGGTATCGCATGTCTTCTAACCGCGTGTCTTTGCTCTTCATTTTCATTTTTGAAAAGCCATCGCTGTTCTTCTAACCGCGTGTGTATTTGCTCTTCATTTTCATTTTTGACTTGCTACCGGCGGTGCTGATCTCTGTTTCTTGGCCCTTCAGCCAGGAAGTGCAATGAGGGGATGGGGGCCAACCATCCTGTGCTTTCGCACACCCTTCCTGTTTACCTTCCCCAGATTTCTCCAGGTACCCATTTAAAGCTGGGTTGACTCTGGCTGAGCTTAGAGTCACGCCACTGACCCCCGTCCTATTGCTCACTTAGAAAGGTAGTATATACAGATTTTCATCAGGCTAAACGAAAAAAAGGCTGTCTCTAGATGGGGTTTACAAAGGTGACAGGAAAGTATTTTAAGAAAATTGGAACTTGACGAGAGGGAGTAAAGAGTAAAGGAGATGGATTGTTCACAGCTTTGTTGGCCTCAGGTGGCTCACTATTTGAATGAGTTGTTAGAAGTGGAAGTTGTAGTAGGCCTATATATATATATATATATATATATATTATATATATATATATATATATATATATATATATATATATATAATATATATATATATATATATATATATATATATATATATTATATATATATATATATATATATATATATATATATATATATATATAATTATTGCTCACTTATAAAGATAGTATATATAGCTTTTCATCAGGTTAAACGAAAAGGAGGCTGTCTCTAAATGGGGTTTAAAAAGGTGACAAGAAAGTATTTTAAGAAAATTGGAACTTGATGTGAGGGAGTAAAGAGTAAAGGAGATGGATTGTTTACAGCTGTGATGGCCTCAGGTGGCTCACTGTTGTATTTTTTTTTTAGCCAAGTAATTACCTCTAAAACATCATATATATATATATATATATATATATATATATATATATATATATATATATATATATATATATTATATATATATATATATATATATATATATATATATAATATATATATATATATTATATATATATATATATATATATATATATATATATATATATATATATATATATATATATAATATATATATATATATATCTATATATATATATATATATATATATTATATATATATATATAATATATATATATCTTTATCTGGTACCTAAAGAAAAGAAATCGAAGGCCAGGTTTTTATTATAAAACGAAATACGCTTTTGGAAACATCTAAACTTGGTGCATAAGAAGTTACAACCAGCCATTTGGTGTTGTTACATTTTTCTCATGTTTTTTTTTAAATTTCACTTACATTGACTAAGCAACTGGTTTCTCATCTTTACTTTGTTGCTGTTAAAGAAACCCCTCAGACGCAGGGTCGAAACATTCAGCATTTTTTTTTTTTTTTTTTCAAAAAAATTTCTCCATCGTTGGTTGTGAAAATCCTTGCTGGTGTATCACACACCAGTGAAAATGCATCGTAAGTACGATTAAAAAAACACAAAATCCTTTGAAAAATTCAATGATTGGAAGAAATCAGTGCACAATTTCTCGAAAAAGCGAGCAAATGCGACCTATTTTGCCATACAGCTCAAGACTTAGATTTTGCATTTAATTTATTTTATTCAACACAGGAGAAAGCCATAGGCTTGTCGTAGTACAAATAAAAGAAATGACAACTCAACAGCAACACTGCAAGACACAAAGCAAAAATATTCTTCAGTAAAACAACTTTACTATACAACTAACTATATTACGGAAACTGATTTTCATAGAACTCAGTTTCAACGAGATCACTCTAAAATGTTTGCACCGTTGTTCTGATTTTTCTTCTTTTTTTTGATAGACTCATAAATACGTATCTAAATGAAATCACTTACTTCAGTATCGGGGGTTCTGCCGTCGGTGTTCCTGGGGCAACCTTCTCCGTTTTACTTAGCCAATATCCGATGTGTGCAGGAGGGGGTGAGCCAGCTGAGGAACCCCAAGCATCTACAGTGGGTATACTGGGACTAGGCTTCTGTGGAGCATACCTTTCTGGATCTTGTTTAATACCCAAATCCAAAGCGTTCTGAAAAATAAACTGATGTACTGTCTGGAACCAAACGCTACAGGCACGTGCGCATAATTTTTTTGGGGGAGGGGGCAATAAAGATTATAGGATCATTTGAATAAGAAATGCTCATAAATTTGGGAAAATTCAAGATTTCGGAAAGTCCCGGGTCCCAACCCCCACCTCCTGCGTAAGTCCTCAGCAAAGTGGCTGGTACATGTATGAGCAAACACACAACCCACAGAGGCCCAAGTGAAGATAAGCCAAAAATAAGATCAAATAAATAAGTGTTTAGTGAACAAGTTGAACAAATTTAACCCTATCTTATAAGTGTAACTTCTATTTGCACTAGCCATGATAGTGGAGACGTACCTAGGAGGGGTACCTGGGCTCATTTTGCAACCCACCCCTAACCAATTTTGAGAGTTAATCCCCACCCCACCCCCCCCTGAATTTGTTATATTTACATGAAATGTTCTATTTTTTTACTTCAACCCCCAACCCACACTCAGATTGGTCCGAGGGATCTCATAAAAAAGTGGCCTCAAAATTCACCTTTTTGTGGTAGGTCCCGCTCCCTGGGAAAATTCCTTTACTACTCCAATCCCTTCTAATGGTCTAATCTGTAGTCACCTACAGGAGGTGCACCTCAGGTAAATGCTAAGAGGGAAATCACCATGCAGTATACATGCAGGATCACGTATATGGAACGTTCCAAGCTGTTGAATTTTCTTAGATTTTATCAAATAATAGGAACAATTACACAAATTAAACCTTAGATGTGCGAAGTCTTGCAGATATGCACATGTACATAACACTTTAGGTATAGTCGAATTGGTACTTGTTAATTAAAAGAAAAACACCCAAGAAGTGAAGTTAGGGTAGTCCTAATCAATCAATCAATCAATTTATTCAATTAATAAACACAACAAAATACACTTCAATATAAACTCCCCCGTAAGGCTCTATGGCCAGGAAAAAAACAGGGGAGAAACAAAAATGAAACAAATACAAGTATTTTCAATATAATGCATTGCATTTCAACCTTTCAAAGACTCAACACACACACACACACACACAAAACAAAACAAAAAGAGAGAAAAAAAAACAATAATTAAAGACCCAAATAAAAAGCGATTTTATGAGACCCCCCCCCCCCAAAAAAAAAAGGATGTAGGACAATCCAATAAAATAAACCAAATTCCAAATATATGAAATATAACCTTCATATAACCTTTAGTTTATATAATAATATAATTTGGGCTATATAATTGCACATTAGGGGGGGGGGGAGTATTTGGACAGCACCCCTAACCTAACATAACCTTAACTAACCCCCGACCTCTGCCCCTAATGTGCAAAAATATAGCCCAAATTATACAAGTCCAATGCATTCTATCACCCGCCACTTGTCTTTGTTGCTATGAAACTGGTTTTCTGAGATCTAATCTAAGCGTAATTCTCCAGTGCATTTCGTTTCATTAACAAGTACCGTCGAATTTACTACATAAGATTAAATACACAATTATTATAAATGTGTTTTATTGCTATTAAGCTGTTCACACAAAGAGCACATGAAACTATAGCACAAAGATGCTATACTTCACGATTGTTCATAAACGGAGACAAGTATGGCCTCGTAAAGCATGCCACAACATTTAATAATAATTTACGAAGACTTTAAAAGTCGAAAAGCAATCATTACATTTTGTCTGTGAAACATATAATTCTGATGACTTAGGAATTATATAGGGAAGAAAGAAAAATTAATTTTGATCATTGTCGATTATAAACATGCAACCTTCGAGCTATGACAGGCACCATGACAGATAGTGGCCCATACGGAGCAACAATATAATTTTCATACACATGCTAAAATCAACTCAAGAAACCGGTATCGAGTGATCGGTGCTCGACACTTTAATTCAAAAGACAGTTCAAAGAATCAATTCTCACATTGTCAGTTTGATTCTGAGCAGCTTTTAACTTTGTTGTAATTCTGTTTTGCCACAAAAAAGGCAACTAAGTTTCTTACTTCGAGTCTTACCAGATGTTTGGTTTAAAGTTGCACCACCATTAAAGTCAAAATGCACCGAAATCGCCATGCTGATCAGAGCAGAATGATGAAAGACGTTTGCAAAAGAACGCTATAAGATGTAAGATCTTAGTGCTAAGAATTCACTTTTAAGAGTTCTTTGTCAAGATCTAACATCTTGGCACAAAGATGAGTAAAAGAACGGCCCTAATATATTGCACTATTTACGAACTAACTCATTATTCCCATGGGATAAAAATAATATATACAAGGAAAGTCTCCACGTGTCAAGGACGTAGGCTAGACTACAAGAGTACATTGCCTCTCTAATTGAACCTGACGCCCACACCCTTGACAATGATTCTAGGGGACATTAGAAAATAGATTAGACAAGGAACGCTGTAACAGACACTGTCTCGGAAATAAATCGGCTTCTAAGCCGGAAACTTTTCAATGATTTTTGGAACAAAGAGGCAAATGCCCGTCGCCTGACAGCCGTTTTCGATTTTCGAATCCTGTTACATATGTGTCCAATCATGTTTTCAAAAAAAAATGAAAAAAACATGTCGAGATACGACTTTTTTAAAATGGTTGCTGGTTCTTCCATTGGATTCATACGTATTCTTAGAATAGGCTTAGACCGCCTGAGACTTAAGGTCTCCAAAGTCTCTCGTGAGACTTAAGGGATCAAAAGAGCATACCCCTCATTTCCTCTCTGGGATACACGCAGGATTAAGAACGCCTTTGCCCTTACTCATGCCCATTTTACATAATATAGATATATGAGGCATGGTCAATTAAAATAACGTAAAGGAAGCTTATGGATACGAAGCGACCAAGAGATGCCAGTTTCTTAAAACTCACGCCTGACTGAATTTTAGACATTAATGTCTGATATTTGAGACCATTTCTTATCTTCTTTTTTTTAATGCAAAGTTTAGTCCAGGGGCTGACTACTTTCGAAATTGTGTGCACAAGGCGACAACCGCCACCCTGGGCAGTATTGTTCCGGGCAGGGGCCGAAGTGAGTCAGGTCTGTCAGAGCAAGAGGTGCTCCGAGGTATAAGCCTACACGAAGTGGGGAAGTGAGCAGCCTTTTAGGCTAAATCATGTTGATTTTGGAACAGTTCCAACAGTTTCGTATTTTGTCTTTCATATCTCAAGATGTTATATCACAGCTGTTCTGTATGACTAAATTAGGCAACAAAGTTAAAAATTATTCCTTGGCACAGCTAAAAGTTGTATCATATATTTCCTAATGCTACAGTAAAATATATGTACGTTTTTATAGCGTTAACTGGTCAACAACTTACTGGTCACAGAACAGAATTGAAGTAACTACTTTCCTAGAAAACGATAACGGACAAACACGCACTATATAGCCTATAGCGCAACCGTGATACCGGCTAGAACTTCACTTAACAACAATTTACATAGTATTGTATCCCATTCTCCAGACAAAATAAGGATTGGACCGGGGGAGGAGTCTCATGTTACTATTAGCCGATACGAATACGTATAGCCGAATACGTAGATAGCCGAATACGTACCATTTGTTCAATCATTATTTTTGGATTTTACAGTTAATTTTCAGGTTGACTTGACGTTCACTTGGCATCAACTCCTACTACTACTACTAACTCACTGCAGCAACAAGCCGTCTGAGGTCAATATAGCTACGCAGGCTCCTTCTCCGTCCTAATCTATTAAAAAAACAACCAGACAAGTTCTTTAATAAGAAAATAAACATTGGCGTTAAAACTTCAAACGAACAGAAGGTTGACTTCATATGAGGAATCTACTACCCCCATCAACCCAATGTTTTTTTTATTTTCAACTTTAAAAAGCATTTTAATCAAAACAATTACCTTTTCAAACGTTTATCTTTGCCTCGAAAACGAAGTTCTCATTCAAATATATTTGCTTTAATATATTTACCGCGCTGAAAACCGCAAAACTTCAAATGTTTCAAACTTCAGTTCAGTGTTTCGACCGAGATTGTGACAATTGATTTGGGGCCCCTTCTAAAATCAGGGTGGGGCTATAGCCCCAGCTAAACTTCAAAACTTCAGTTCAAATGTTTGAAAACTAATGGGAATTAAATACTTGTAATTGCTAATGGTCTTTATTAGCTGAATACTAAGACACAGTATAAAGAGCAGGAAGATAAGAGGGTGGCAACCCCTGCATACTTCGAGCTACAACTGCTGTTTTTATTTTTTGTTGGCAACGATTGTTATTGGATTTTGGACAGCCGACGTACATCGCATCGCCAATGTGCATCACCATTTAATAAAAAAAAAACATATTTTTGCAAACAAAATAAACAAATTCACACCAAATTAAAGATTTGAAATTCTAATAATTAAAAAAAGTTTCAAGACAACCATCTTATGACTCACTTTGGAAGTAACTGTAGAGCCGTATTAATTGGCAAGCATTACATTGAAATTTTGCATGATTGCGAAACGACTCGGCTTAGAGCCAACGTGTTTAGGGAACATAATGCAACTTCGAGCCAAGACCAAGCCCAGACTGTCTGTTTTTCAGTGCCTCATTATTTATGAACGGTGTAAAAAAAAACCTTTGTAAGCAAAGTCAACGTAAATTTTGCAAGATAAGGAGCTAAGTAGATAGACTTCTTTGCTTTCATTTTGGCAAAGGAATGAAGTTACTTCAGATAAAACGGAAAATAAAAAAAATAACAAGCATAGAGTTACTACAGCAAACTCATCCCAATTTTAATCCGCTTACGGATTCCACCAATCTCATCTTGAATAAAGCTCATACTTTGACCGCCTCCTCCTTGATCCCCAAGAATTTCTTTTACAATCTCATGCGACCAATGTCTTGGACATCCTGACTTCCAGAGGGGGGGGGAGGGCTTACTAGACGCTTTCGCCTATGATCAAAAGGCACGCTGGAGGCAAAAAGACAGCCACTGGGGGGTTAAGGCAGCTTTCACTCTAACATCAAATACTTCGTGTATAGAACAGAATTTCTTGTATTTTTTGAAATTGTGTCTCAATCTTAAATGCTTTAGAGGCGCGAAGGACAGGTTCTTAGACAAAAACACCTGTGCACCATGTGTCGAGACTCATTCTCTAAGCCTCCTGAAAGCACGTTCAAATCACATATATGCCCAAACAAGTGAACTCCCTAAAGATCGGAATGGAAGTATACACTGATGGAATTAGCTATATATTTCACGAGGGGTCGCTGTATCTCAGAAATCAAACAGTTCGTGGTAACGAACTGTAAGTAAGGAGCGAGCCGGCTCAATAGTAACCGAAACTCTAAAAAATGGAAGTTTGATACCAATAGATACGTCAAAAGAATCAGATTTTTATGCTGATTTCAAACATATAAGTTTCATCAAGTTTAGTCTTACCTATCAAAAGTTATGCGCCTGAGAAAATTTGACTTATTTTCGAAAAAATGGGTGAAACACCCCTAAACGTCATAGAACTTTGATGAAAGTCACAACATCAGATTCAGCGTATCAGAGAACCCTACTGGAA